>JARHVA010001951.1:2592500-2855000 GCA_037957365.1 Torreya grandis
ACTAATGGTGATTTGTACTAGATGCTCCATCTCACATGATCACACATAACAACCTAAGCTCCAACCCATATGAAATCAGGAAAATCAAATGACAAGCTTACAAGTAGAAGGCCGTGTATCCCTCATAAATGGCATGCCACCTCTCTTCACCGCCCACACATTAGGACACACATAGTGATATGAAGTAATGATTGGAATGGAAGGCCCACACTACCACCAATAGATGATATGATGGATATGAGGTGACACTGGGATGGGAAAATAGAAGGTTAAGATCTCATCTATTTAGCCTTTGACCATGGTTCATAAGAGTTGTCCATAATGAGCTCAAAAGATTGTGAGATGCCTTGATTGGATAGGAATTTTGCTACCAAATTATCCTCTTAGTAGTAGTGAGATGCCTACCAAGAGTTGAGTGAGTTAAGAATGTCCCAAACCTAGCCCATAATGTTGTCAATTTTCTAAGTACAGGCCCACCAATTACGGAGTGCTTGGATCAGAATCATTGAGTCACCTTTTAATATGACCTTCTCCACACCATAATGGATGATCAGGGCTATACCTAAAGTTAAATATAGAGTGTTAACTTGTTTTAAGAACCAAATTTAAATAGTGCAATATATTCTTATATATTTCATAGTCTTCAAACAATAATACATTTGAATTTTTTATAGGATATCATCGAAGCCAAGTTATCATAACTACCATAGACCCAGTGGGATAGTCAATGTTTTCCCCATATGTGACTGAGAAAATTAATTTATTTTTCTCCTCTTCACATTGAAAAAATTAGTAATATGTTCCTTCTTTGTTGTCCTCATCCACAATAACTAAAAAAAATGTCCTACATCACAAAATAAAATATTTTTAAAATTATAATAATGTTGATAGATAACAATAGTTTAGTACATAATGATTAATATTGAACCAAGTTTCACTTTATCGGATACATGGTCAAATTCATGTGATGATGCCATATTTTTAAGTTGTAAAGTTTGTGAAACCTAATATGCATAGATTAAAACTAGAAGAATAAAACACCATCCATCCACCCACTCTTATGACTCACACTGATTCCAAACAAAGTCTGTGCATGCAAAATAAAAACATGCCATGTGCCTTATATGAACCATCTAAGAATTTGCATTTGAGATATGGAATGAGTAGAGCCCACTTGATCCTGTTACGATTATAAAATCCTCATACTTTAATAATTGTTCTTCATCCACTAAATATAAATATATATGAACACTAGAGTCTACTTGAGCACCATGGGATATTTTCTCATTACACCATTCAACAATGGTTTTTACATCTTTCAAATTAGTGCCATATTCAAATTTTAACTCCTCTCTTCTAATGACTCTTTTCACACATGCTTAGGCACCATCATGCTTCCTTATTCCATGGCCAACCTCAACAAAACTCTAAATCTATTCTATGTAAGTGCTAACATGCATCCCACTCAACTAGTAAAACATACATGCATTTTTAAATTGTGATGTGCAATTGTATAACCAAATATAATGTTGATTGGAAGTAATGTTCCTCTTAGTCAAATTTCCTAGAACATCCCAAAATAACCTATCACTTAATTTATAGAATGTGATATATCATCACTGACATAAAAATGGTACTCCATTAATATTTTTTGATATTTTTCTATATTATTAGATGTACGCATGAATGCTATATGCACAAATATGGCAACCTGCACTAAGTTGTATTGTGACTAGATTTCCATTTATGGTTTGAATGTGTAATTTTCTGCACAGTCAAATATTAAAACAATATAAACAAATGTGAATGTTTCCTTGTTTAAATTGAATTTTTCATCTAACCATCTATCTCTATGTATATGCCTTGCATACTCATAAAATAAATCCTCCTTGAATTTGACCATAAATTTTGAAATAGGTATTTGTTTTGTAACAAGCTCACACATTTTAGATACATTGCCATATTTCAACTAATATGCCACATATTTTTATTTTCTAAAACCAATAATTATTGTCCTATTTCATTTTACTAGCATCATGGATATAATTTTTCAATTTTGGCAATCTACCATAAATGTTGCAAGTTCCATTGAAACATGTTTTATTATAATTTTTTTTTATCCATCTAGTCTTTAACAAAAAAGGATGGAATAAATTTACTTGTTTATTTTTGTGGAACTTCCATGCCACACTCTTTAAAAATGTTTTTAGTATGTAAATTACAATGTACATGACAAAAAACATTACAACACATTGAAAACTAAACATGTTGCCTATAACAAGTGGTGTGTGTGATTTATTTTGACATAGAATGGTTTATCCATCTTAAAATATCTCTGACTAATATAAATTTGTGTATATTTTAGTAAGAACATAAAGTACAATTGTGTTTGGGTCATATCTAAGAAATATTTTAGATCTATTCATGGTTATGACAACTAACTCTTATTTTCACTACATCTCTTGTATTAGGTGAAACCCTTGTGTTGTCTTTAAATTTTTTTAAAGTAAATCTTTGAGAGAATTTTCTATAATATTGTATTTTTTGTGTAAGTCTACTAGAGAATGCCTAGAGCTCATTATTATTGGCATCATCAAGTCTTTTATGTATCCTAATTGATTTTATTAGTGTTTTTATTTTTATGTTCAATGCTTTAATTGTTTTATAATCAAGTATTTTATCCCTATTTTACCACTTAATATACAAGTTGTAATTATACACTAGGAAGTGTTACTATATTTGGAGCATATTTTAACACTTATAATATGGTATGCATCATATAGGTTTTAACAATTATCTTGTTTTCACCATCAATATTAGATGGTCTTTGTCCTAGGGTGTACATTGTAGGTCTTGTCTTAACCAATTTCATCAATGAAGAAAATAATTGACATTTTCAACTATCATTTAATTCTTCAAGTTAATTATTCCAAATTGTTTCAGCTAATTTTATTGAATGGTGTCTAAACATTTTCTCAAGCATTGGATTAAAAATATTTCCATCAACTTCAATTAAGTACATGTGTATTATATGTAAAATATTGAGAGGTGTTAATAATGGTATAATTTATTAATTTGGGGTTTCTATATTATTATCTTGACTACTATTTTATCATTTTATGTTTCTGTATAGTTTACTTCATTGTTACTTTCACTATTGAGTATTTCCATGTGATTTTCTTCATCGTTAGAGGGAAAATCATCTGCATAGTTTCATCATCAATAAAACTAAAAAATTCATATTTTTAATGTGAAATTGCAACATAATTTTGAATTTTAGGTAAACATTCATTGTTATTATCCATTTATCATTATCTATGACAGTTGGTTTATTAGGGACAGTATATGTAACTTATCTTGAATGAAATATTTACGTTCGTTCCCCTTTTTTTTCTCTCAACACTTGTATTGATTCGTCATTTTGTGCTTTAAATTTTTCTTTGCATTTAAACTAAAATTTTCACCCATCATGATTTGACAGATTTTGAGGGTAGACTAAAAAAATAACTTAATGAATTTTATTTTCCTTTGTGTAGGGTGTAGAATGATGCAAAGAATAAAAACGGGGACAAAAGCCTTGAAATAGGTAAAATATAAATGTTGGGAAGCATTATGTTGGTTATAAAGGAAAATATACATGCTATAATGCATACATGTTATTATTTTCACTAAATTTGAGAGCTTTGTTTAGGTTATTAACTCTAATGGGGAACTAGCTTAGGTCAATGGTATCTTTAAACATCTTTGATGTTACTATTGCCTCATTAACCAATGTTACTTATTCATTTATTTATTCCTTAGCATTGATGATAATCTCTTTCTTGATGGCTTCTTTACGACTTTTCCCACAAGGGTATTATTTTCCTTTTGAAGGAAAACATTGTTATTCATTTGAAAGTATTCAATAATGGTTTTTTAGGAAAATGACCATCTTTACAAGGACATATAAGTAATAAACATTATTTTTCTCCAACTGTATATCTTGTTACTTAGTCTTTGGGATTCTTAATAATACATCCCAATATGTATGGTTTATAGTGTTGAAACATCATAATTAGATTCCCTTATTCAAAGTACTTGAACATAGACATAGTGTGTCATCCTGCTTAACACCTATATGTCTTTCTTATCTCTCTTTAAACATCCTAAAAAATGCCTTGATACCCTCCAACTAGATGTCCAAATACACTATCATGAAAGGCCTCATCGATATGTCCATTATCTCTTAACACTTTAATCAAGGAAATCCCAACTCTATGACACATAGAAAGGATATGTATATATGAAATTATATTATACTATATATCTATATGAGGGAAAAAATACTAGAGTATTATTTTTAATGATCTTAAATGGTCCATAAAACTTGGGTAGTGACTTGAAGTTTCGACCACTTTGATTAAATAAATATTTCTTCTATGATTGGAGACATAGAAAGACTCAAGATCTCCTAAAAAATGTTATTATGTTTGATATTGATCAACATCTTACTTCACACAATTACAATCATATAGAAACATAAAAAATATCCATCCATATAGAAACACATTTATTTAAACATGTGTATATTTGAACTTTAATAGTTTATGGTTTGATACCCTTTGTGTCATTTGATGTCACCTAAGTCAATGTAACTACACATTAAATATGCTTATCATTTTATTTTTTTTCCAAAAATAATTTCAACATAATAAATATTATGTTCATAAAATATTATTATATAATGTTGTTCAAATAATATTATGGAAAATATTAGTATCTTGAAAGAAAAGGTGAATGTAATTCACCATTTTGAGTTTCGCTTCTTATCCTCTAGTCTATTTTTCTATAAGTACTTAATAAATCATCTTTGTCACACAAATATTATCAATGTGAGAATAATGAAATTACAAACCAATAATATTTTTCAAACATTATGTTGAAGACTTACAAAAGTAATTTTAATTAGATATTAATTATAGGCATCTCTTCTTTTTGAATGCAAACATAAATCCACTCTTGGGCTTGACACTTATTTACCTTTGAGATCATCTCTTTAGCTAAAAAATATCCCTTCATTTATAATCACACTTTGGTGATTGCCTAGATCACACCCTTGCTTCAATTTAATCACCTTCAATTATTACTTTGTCACTTTCCATCCTCATCCACTAAACATTACTCATGTTTTGGTGTTTTTCCTTTCTTGCTCTCTACCATATTTCATGCTAATATTATACTCATGTTTATTTTATGTTTTATCTTGGAGCATTAACACATTTGTCCTTCCCCTTACCAATTCCTCATCTCCTCATTCTTTCTCCATTATGTTCCTATGGCTCTTTGTTGTGCTTCTATGATGTAATATGTAGACATGTAGGTCCTTAAAGGCCCGTTTCACACTATATATTAGGGAATCCAACACTCACTAACTTTTCCTCTGTAATGGCTCCTTCTACATTAGTCAAGGTGATTCCAATACTAGCTAATGGTCTATATCTCCTCAATTTTATTAAATCAATTTGATCAATGCTTCATTTCACCCTTTATAATAAAAATTCAAACTCTCTTCTACTCTATCAATGATCAATCCTTATGCAATTAATCAATGTGTGATTATCTACCTAATTTTTTTCCATAAATAGAAACACATATATATCATAAAATAAACATATATAATTGATTGATATAGAAATATGTGCACATTATAACATGTAAAGATTATAGTACATACATGCTTTTACTATATCTAATTTTAAAATCATGTCTACGGGCTTAGAAATGGCTTGGATTCCTGAGCCTAAGGCTTGGAGTTGCAAACACATAGATAGACCCATGTTTTTGACTAAAAATAACAAAATCCAACTTCTGTCATCATAAAAATTATGAATTTTATCGATACATTTCCTAAAAATATTACTGTAACGTTGAGTACACTCTCCTCTTTTCAAATATATGATTTTATTTTTTTACTATTCTAAGGTTTGTATTTATTTTGATTTCTAAGTAAGTATTTTTTATGCTACTATATGCTGAAACTATTTATGTTTATATTTGTTTATGTAACCTTTTTTCTATTAATCTAAATGCAAACAAAAAATATATAGTTTCAAACTAGGCCTAATTCTATACACATTGAAAAAAACTATATTTTTTATTTTTTTAGATAGTTAGGGGGGAGAATGTCTATCCATTTTTATCATTTTTTAGGGTCTATTTTTTTAAAAATTATATTATATACACACGCACACGCGCACACACACACACACACACACACACACACACACACACACACACACACACAGAGAGAGAGAGAGAGAGAGAGAGAGAGAGAGAGAGAGAGAGAGAGAGAGAGAGAGAGAGAGAGAGAGAGAGAGAGAGAGAGAGAGAGAGAGAGAGAGAGAGAGAGTAGGTTCACATGGAATCAAGTTATCACCAATCTAAAATCTTTCACCATATGCTAACATGAATTTCAGAAAATGCAAGCTTAGACAAACCATCTTCCAATGCCTTTAGGAAACTTTTAATTGGCAATATTGTTCATCATGATGTATTAGTGCACAAGAAGTTTGAAATATTTTAAAAAAACTCCCACTTTTTTATGTGTGCATGCCATCATTTATTTCATTAAATGTTGGCAAGAAGATTCTATGCCACATCTTCCATAGTGCATCCAGTTCTTTTGCTACTTCAACATTAATTGATGCATACATGGATCAACCTCCTTCATTGGATTTACTATCACTTATAAAAGAATCAATAAATTGATCATGTATGAAAAAATCATGATGAAAAATGGAAAAAAAAGGTGCTAGTTATTATTCATGTTTTCCCTAGTTAATTTATTCATTTTTTTTACTACTTATGAATTATTTTGTTAAAGTGAAATTATTTTCTAAAAACCTTTCTAGAACATCATTATAGACATTGATTGTTAGATTGAAAGTTGGGAAATCATGAAAAAATCCTACCATCCATGGCATATTCACCTACAACTTTTGAAAATGAATTGTTTTTAGATGGCAAAGTTTCAAATGATGACATTCTTCATTACAACTTTGAAAAACTTAATGAATGTGAAATATTTTCACAACTACATTCCAACAATGATATTCAGCTTATTGAGCTTGATGTGCTTGGCCATCATGAATTTAATACACATCATAATTGAAGTGATAGTGACATTTCAAATTCCTTGCAACAAACAACTACTTCCTCTAAAGAACTAAATAGAGCAACCGACCAAATTTATGAATCCCTTTCTTCTAGTCCATTCACTTCAAGTATGTTATATATAAAACAACTTACTATTGATATTATTCTACACCACTAAAATCAACATGAAACAAAGATTCCATTGATAATGTTAGTTCATGACACTGCCGATATAGAGAAATCGTACAACATCGAGTGAGATTTTGAGTCATGCTTCTTGAGATACCTTGTAGTATATGTTCTCTTCTCCACTCTTGTTGTGGTTCTACTACTTTTTGGGTACCTTGTGGTGACACATTTCATCCTTGGTAACTTTTTTCCTAGTATTTGTAATCAATGTTTTTTATAGAGTGAGCTTTAAATATAGAGTATCAGTTCTTATTTGACTTGACGGTTAGAAGGACTTGACATCCATGTATTTCAGTAAGATGTATTGGTTACCATAAGGACACTTTGTATTTGATTGTGATTTTATACATGGGTACTTGATCAGGCCTAGTTGATGGGATCCATTCAATCTCTTTGCTTTATCTTTTCTCACTCCCTATTATGCGCTTAAGAGAGGGTGTTGGAGTGGTCATGTACACACCGACTAGTGGTTATATTCATTTCCAAACCGGCTTTTTTTTAGCCATCTTTACACCCATGGAATTAAGCTTGATTTGGAGCGTTTTTTTATAGTTGTTGGGTTGTTTTATTTGTGTGCACGAATACTATTTTGTTGTGTACTTATTTAGACAATCCACCTATATTCAGGTTGATCACAAAAACCAAATGATTATTTTGAAACCAACTCTTTTTCCTATTTATTAGGCACTCCTTTTGCTTCTCTTAAATTGGTGGAAGAGAGAAACCTATGGATTGTATTTTGTTCTTGAGAGACAATAATGGAGAGACTTCTATTGTGTATATTATTTCTCTGATTATTGTGTGATAAATTATGACCTTCTCTGTGGTAATGGTATGCAGGGGTGATCATACAATTATATGAGTACATATAGTACTACGACATATTTCTCCCATAACTCAAGGCGACCTTAAACAACTTCTATTGAAAATATCATAGGCTCTGATAATATATAAGTCTTAAAGCCTAACATTACAAAAGACAATAATTGATATTAATAGCAATGAATGTCAGAGTTTAACTTTTACTATAATATCAAGAGTGTGATTCTTGTAAGACCTTTGTATTTAGTCTATTTTCCCTTTTGATCAATATGCGAAAATACAAGATGGAGCATACTTCCACATGAAAAAAAAAACAAGAACAACTACTACATTCTTTATCAAAATCCCTCATAAAACTTCATTTCTATTACCTTATTAACATTTACATTACACATACAATTGGTAGTTACTGCTCTATGATAACTAATAAAATCAAGAGCTACCCTTATTATAAAAAAATAAATCCATATTTGTATGGTGGTATTTTGGCAAATGATATTTTGTTTCAACCACTGACGCTCCAACTGCACTAATGTCCTACGTTATCATGCTCATCTCGTTCCCGCCTTTACCATCAACGTTAAAGGAAAAGGGTGTGACTCTGTTTTTTATGCGTCATCTTTCCATGCACCAAAATCTTATGTAGAGACCTAATTTTTGTTGGTGGGCGGTGGCGTCCAACTTTTCTCGTGTGTACAGCCATTACCGAGGATTGAACGTTAGCATTTAACAGCTTTACTAAATTTTCAGCATTCTTTCTTCCATTCTTCTTTGAATTAAGGCAGTTCACACACAACTTGTGTTTTTCAAGGGGTTTAGGTTTTGCCTCGGTAAGACATGTTTTGTTTCCAGATAAAATGAATTGGAAAACTTCATTGTATGTCACAGAAAAAGAAAACTGTGTGCTGTTAGGTGTTGTGTAATTCCAAGGGATTCTCAAGTAGGTCAAAGCAGACAGTCCCCATGCAACATGGCAGCCTGTAAAGCTTATAAATGCATGGAATTGCAACATGACAGTGGAGATAAAATTGAGGGTTGGGTGTGAAGGTAGTAGTTGGCCTGGAGAAATGGCTGCAGCCTTTCCATTGAACTATATGGTATGTATGATTTGCAGAAACTTCTTATTTCTATGGCTCTTTCAACCAATATTTTAGAATTTATTGAGATATTTAACCCATAGTTACACTAAAGCTTAAACAGCTAGTGCGTTCACATTCACTGGTGTTTAAGCACGAGCTGCCTAACGCTTTTCTGTATTGTTATCTTAATAATAATTAACACAACTTCGTGTATATGTTGGCAGGTATAGATGTTTGTTGAGGTTATGGCCTCTGCAAATAGATCTCCCTCCTCAACAGTGAAAAGAAAGTCACCAGATGATTCTGTTAGTATAGAAGGAAAAGCCGAAGCAACAGAGACATTAGATTCACCACTCTATTTCACAGAAATTCCCAGACTTTTGGCGCCTATTACTACAAATCTGAACTTGAAGTCAGCTTGCTGCCCTGACGCAGAAATGAAGCTTGAAGATGAAGATGAAGAATGGTGTGTGACTCCCAAGTCTAAGGAACAAAAAATAGCGGCCGTAACCGTCTGCCCTGCTGCACCTCGCAAACCCAAATCAATTCCTGCAAAGAGAATTCATTTTGCTTCTGATTCGCCTGATTGGGACATACTATTCCCTTCACATCTAAACAAAGATCACTTACAGAAGAAGAAAAAGCACAAAATCTACAACGTGTTATCTTGTTAGCGTTGCTGATAACTAAGCTCTATCTGTCGTAGAAAAGCTTGTTGTACGTTGTACGACAAGATCTCCATATGTGCTTCTTCCCGCCGTCTATGAATAACATAACTTAAAATCCCAGGTCTGGCGCTCTGGGAATTTTACTATCAGTGTTTTGTTTTTAAAACGTCGGGGCACAGAGTGGTAGTCAACATTGGGATTAAGATCATTTCAGGTCCATCTCTTCTCTATATAGTTGCAAGACTAAAACAAATGAAAATTCTGGTCTGTAAAGAATCAAAATTTATGTCTGAAAGTGTTTAACATGTACCATTATTTTTACAGTTTCCAGGTTTTGATGGAAGAGGAAATATTCACATATTACTACATTAATAAAGTGAGCTTCTTCTACTTAAGCAAGAACTGAGGGGAATCCATTCTATTAAATTCACCTGATATAATTCCTCTTAAAAGAAAAAAAATTTACAGTCAAAGGAAAAATTTATACAATTCAGCCCAAACTGTTTACCACTTTTAAATATTATTTATATATATACAATGGGTACTTTTAGTAGAAAGTTCAACCATCATTTTCATCAATCAAACTACAGTCTTTTCAATAACAGAGTTGTATTTGAATTGATATTATCTATTAATATATAAATTTTAAAAATATAAAAAACTATAAATTTAGTTAAATTCTGATCAATAGAACATTTTAAATTAAGAGTTGTCTCAAATAAATGAACTATGTTGGGAGGGATATAATATTTTGTTTTTATAAAATAGGGTTTTTAAAATTATGGAATGTAGTTTGGTATGATTTTAACTTTATTTTAATTGGATTAAGTAAAAATATTTTTATATTTTTGGTGGAGTCTACGATGTAAAATAAGGTTATGTATTTTTTTATACAGCTTGGTAATATATTATAAAATAGTGGGAAAGGAAAAAGCCATACATAATGTGCAAGTGGTAAAAGATTTTAAGGTGAGCTAAGTGGTGATGGTGATGCCCTTCACCCATTGTAGAGGGGCTTGCAAATTGAATTTTTGATTGATTATTTTCTTTTGTCAAGGGTGGACGAAAATGTCATGAAAGTTGATTTAATTGTAACAAAATTTCACATCTGATATTGAAATAATCACTATAATACTGCTAATGTGAAGGCAAAATATTGAAATTTTAAAATCTATGTTTATATATATATATATATATATATTTAATATCTTATATAAAATAAATATAAATATTATTAAATGTTATTGTAATATATATTTTACTATTATTATATATTACTTTTAAAAATAATAGTTTATATTATTATTATTATTATTATTATTATTATTATTATTATTATTATTATTATTATTATTATTATATTATTTATGACTATGCATATTATGTTTTTATGACGATAATTAAATATAGATATTAATATTTCAATATATAATTATAATAAAAATATATATTATCTAATAATTTATAATATTATTAAATTATGTATATTATAATATATTTTTAATTATTAGAAAGATAATATATTGTTATATATTAATTATTTTTATAATATACTTCAATACTATATTAATATATAATTATTTTATTATATATAATTAATAATATTATATTATGTAAATATTATGCACCTAAATATATTATAATAGTAACAAGAAGCCAAATAAAATTAAAAATGATATTGGATTAATCTTTCTAAAGATTCAGATTAGGTAGCGAAGTACATTATCAATTAAGTAGCAAGTTTGTTTGACATGGACACTCCATGCTAGCAATAAATTTGATATGGTTAAGTTCGTTTGTGCCGAGTAGATATTGAGATGGAAATAAGTTATATTTGAATGTGTAACTTTTGAATGTGGATATGTTTAGTTTCATAAATGAAAAAAATTATATTGAAAGTTCAAATGTTATGTTATACAAATCTTAACATATGGTGTTTTAGATGATTTGTCTGTCATAAAAAATTCTATTTTAATTTAATCAATATTTTCTATGAAGTTTAAAATATGTTTTTATTGTATGTTTTGGGTTTATTGAAACAAGTAACATTATATAAGTGAGAATGGTGCAACTTCTGCCTAAAAGTGTGGATTTAATGAAGTTTGGTAAAAAAATAATTGCTTTATCATCTTCTCCACTGGCAGATTGGTTTTGCAAGGTGTTTTCAACAATAAGTTGAAAACTTTATGAAAATCAATATTCATATCCCATTGCATATTCTTTGTAAATGCATATTTTCCTTCAATGATTCACCCCTGACCAAATACAACCCAGGATTTGGTTGAAGGTGATGACATGGCCTCTCCAGGTTTCTTCACTCATGTCCAACACTGGACAAGCCTAGAGCAATGCACACGCACATGTGAATTCCATTCATGTTTCCCTCATCATTTAAGAAAACAAAGATTTCACTCCTCTTAAGTTTGATCACCTAGCTAGATCTCGTGTCCCATGAACAAAGTCTAAGAGACACATTTGAAAAAAGTAATAAGAAGGCTTTTGCCTCAAAATTAAAGATCATAAAGATAAATTGTCAGTGCTAACATCAAAATTAACCAAGTATAAGACAAAGACATCGACAAAATCAATCAAGGAAAATGAAAATATAGGAGTCATAATTATTCAAGAGGAAATCAAGAAAAAAGAAGTCGTTCATTTGCAAGAGGAAGAAGTAGAGGCAAATTTAATAAGGGAAATATTTAATGCTATCACTACCACATGTATGTTCACTTTGAATGGGAATTTAGATTAAAATTATGAAATGAAGGCAAAATTTCTAATTATGCTAATGAGGATGAGAATGTTCTCCATGAAATTTGTATTTTTTTATATGACAAAGCTGAAAAATAGTCCTAAATAGGTTTAGTACCTAGATTCAAATTGTTTCAATCATATATCTACGAATAATGAGCTATTTTATATAATAGATAGAAGCTTCAAAACCAAGATCAAACTTTGTTGGGTGTAGAATAGGGCTACCAAAATCATAGAATATATTTGATAGACACACGTGTGACTAAAACTATTTTGTATTTTGCTTGATCTTTCTGTATGTATTCGACCTTTAGAAACATAGTAATAGACTTTAGAATGTGAAGAGTCCTTACTTTTGGGCATAAAAAAAGGTTGGAATATGAAGAGAGAACACTTTGTAAAACTTTCAATAAAGCGCTCAATTATATTTGGATATGGTTATGATGTGATAGAGATTAAAACATATTATTCTAAAATAGTTTTCTTATGTATCTTTTATTCACAATGAATACTCTGTTTGTTTTAATCTATTAATCATATGGGTTTATGTCAACTATTTAGATTCTAGATAAGTCTATATTTCTTTGCACAGACTATTTTTTTTTGTATATTAATGAATATATTCAGTCTAAATTGCCATCTATTGTTTACTTTCATTACTTCATGTGCAAGCTATTCTTTATTATCATATTATTAAGGGTTTTCCAAGAATCTCTGCTAACAATGGTGTAGTGAGCATGAAACATTTTATTGAAACATGTTGAGATGACTACCAGGGAAAAGAGATATAGAAAGATGGTTCAATGAAGGAAATTCAAAATTTTATAAAAGAGGAAGTGATAAGAATGGGGAAGACTACGAAATAAATTGTTTAGGAGCTTATCTATAGAGAAATTTATAAAATATTTTGGTATGAATTGCCTGATTTATTAGTTACATAGTTATCTAGATTGGAGAATTATTATTTTCAACCAAGAAAGATAGAATTAATAGGTTGGTCAGAGGAAAATCTAGAAAGCCTGTGAAATAAAGATATTGATTGGAGTTGTGCAGTAGACTATTGGATCAAGACCACCATTGATAGATATATCACCAAATTTATTGTACAAGCTATTTGGAATTTGAAGCTACTTAAGATCTGTTTATCATAGGAAACAACAAAAAGTTCCTTCAACAACTACCTACTTTAATTAATATGTTGGCTATATAAAAGGCCATGGTGCCTACTCCTGCTAATATAAAATAGTCACTTCAAGCATTATGGGGATGTGTGTGATGTAAGAGTGAATGATGTAGAGATGAACATAGAAACTTGAAATTGAATGTAGAATATGGAGGATGAAAAGAGCTAAAGTGAGAAGAAAATTATGAGATTAGAAAGAGAACTGTGACAACAAAAAAGATGGAACAAATTGGATAATTTAGATTTAACTATGAATAGAAGTAGGAATAAAGTAGAGTATGCAGGTGAGAGGGGAGCCTAGAGGGATGTTTCACAAGATGATGGAAGAGAAGAAGGTAGAGATTATGCAGAGCATAGAAGAGAAAGGCTTGATAAGGAAGAAGAAATAAATGAGGATAATGAGGATATGGTGTAAAGTGAAGAGGAAGAGGAAAGTAGGATAACATTAGAGAAGTTAAAAGATAGGAGTAGATCACGGTTAAGAGGAAATATATTATTTGGATTAGGGAAAGAATATCCATGAGAGGAGATTATGTAAAAGAACTGAAATATCATAGGTTCAATATCACAAACAAAAGAAGTTGAGGATATAAGTCATTTATTTCATGAATATGCATCCCCCCAACCCAATTTGTCATTAGTAAAAACACCAAGTGTAAAGGAACAGATGAGTAAAAGCTAATTTGAATCATTTATGGATAAACTTGGTAAACTTAGTGAAGAGATTAAGAAATCAATAAATAATAAGAGGATAAAAGAGATTGGATTCACTTTTGAGACTAATTTTAAAACACCTATAAAAACTAGTGCATATAAGATTGTAGTCATAGTTACTAGTACGTAACAACCAATAGTCATAGTTACTAGTGCACATAAACTGGTAGTAACAATTTTGAGTGCACCAAATATGGCATGAAATCTAGACATGTTTATTACTTTGATGTAATATGATGGGTCTATGGACCCTAAACAATATACCTTAAGCAACAACATGAAATGTTAGGTTAAGGGAATAACCTTTGATGATATAGTAGTACTATGCATAATATCAAGAGTAAAAATATCTAGAACAAGTATTAGTATTGTCTAAAAACTAGTACAATATGTTGATCAAGTATTAGTATTGTCTAAAAATTGGTAAAATGTGTCTTTAAGTTAAGTTCTTTTCCTTGGTTTGTATTTTATGCATATGTAATTATAATGACAAAAGAAAAAACCAAAAAAGTTCCAATTTGTTAATCCAAATATGATATGGGTTTATAATAATGTTATGCATATAATGAACAGTCAAAGTATCTATAATAAATAGTAGTGTTGTCAAAAAGCTAACACACCATGTCTTTGAATTGGGTTCTTTTCCTAGAACCAAGAAATCAAGATACAAAATAAGAAAAAATGGTATTAGCAAATCATAGGAAAAATATTTTGAATGATGAAAACATAATTGTAAGACAAAATTGTAATATTACCAGGTTAGAAGCTAGTTTCATTCATGTTTGATATAAAAAATAGTACCATTCATTGTAATTGTAACTATGCTATAAAGTTAAAATCTACATATCAAGAAAATAGTTACCGAGATGTCTTGTTTATACTGGTTGAAAGATATTGGAATTAGTTCTAGCAATAAAGTCTCGAGCAAATGTTTCTTCAAAATGCATTCAATTTTTCCTTATTTTGTTGAGATATTACGAGTTAGTGCATAAACAAACAAATGTCTTGAATTTAGTAGACACCTTAGATAATACAAACAATTATCTCACTCAAGATCCTTTCCTAGAATGGTGTGGTGGCAAGACTTGCATATTGGTAGAAAGGGGGTTGAATAAATGTCTTTTGCTTTTAGAATTTCTATTGCATGTAGATGTTTGAGGTAAAGGTTATTTTTAAAAAAATTAAAGTTTATTTCATAGTCAATGGAAGAAAAATAAATAAAAGGAAAGCAAAGAAAAAATTGCCTCAATGTTTGCACCAATGATTTTTTACAAATATTTCTTCATGGTTTTATCAACCAATGGTTTGATAAAAGATGCATAATTTTTAAAAGTGTATGAGAACCTTTTGTGCCTTTTCATATTACGTTTTTGAAAATGTAGATTGGATGTTTTATTGAAATTAGTTGGTCTTGAATTGTATTACAAATTTGTTGGTACTATTAACCAAATTGAATATAAAACAAAATAGTTTGTAGATAATTTGACAAGAAAAATAATCACAATATAAGAAGAAAAAAATTGGTAAAAAGAAAAAAAGACAAAATAAAGACTCGCAACTGCACAGTTGTATTTTGTTTCACCATCCTTGACATGCGAGCTAAACTAAGTATTTTTTACTGGTAACTTGTCACCAAGGCTCTGAATGAGCCAACTAAAAATGAATCATCAGAGTCTATTATATTAGTAATTACATGATCTGAAATAAGTTTACACTTATTGCACACCATAGGTATGTTTTGCATGTTCGATTTTGTAGTCAATACTATGCAGAATATAGCATCCCCTCTTTCATATTTTGTCCTTTCCTTGATCAAGAAGTCAAAGACCCAGATAATTTTTCTTAAAGATACATATGTTTCAAATTTGTGAATTAGTTTATTGCTAATGTTTATTATTATTATCATCTACCCATGAGCATTGACCAAGTCTATCTATAATATCTCTAACTTAATCAAAGTACTAGGATTTGTAACATGGGCAGGGTTATAAACTATTAAAATATCTCCCTCAAATGCAGAAGTGCTTTTCTTAGCATGAATATCTATGATAGTTCATGGATGAGTTGCTTCTATGCATGTGTTGGGATAAGGAAAAAGAAATGTTTTTCCTTTTAAAATAAAATAATGGCAAAAGCAAAGGAGAAAAAGTTGATTTTTTCTTTTGTGTAGCAAAAATATGCATTTGAAAGTGAATAAATAGAAACAAAAATAATGATTCATGGATTACCATTTTTGTAATTGTTTTTCAGAACAACCTGTCTGATTTGTAGCATATAAAGCAGTTTCTTGTACTTGATCTATTTCTTGTTGGCTAGATTTTTTTTTTGATTCCATGTCTTGTCATTTGTTTATTAAGATTGAACGTTAGTTATTTTTTTGATTTGCATCATAGTTTTATACATGAAAAATACACAATAAAGAGAGCTAGATGCAATGTTTGAGCATCAAACAAATTAAGTAGGTTGAACAACATGCTTTCTCCTAGGTTTTGTGAATATAAAAATGCAATAAACATAGAATAAATCTGTGCACTATAAAAAGACTTTCATCAAAGAGAAAAACAAATCTTGCATGCATTCATTGACTTTTTTAAAATCCTAATGAGTAAGTATTATTATTATGGAAACACATATTGCATTGTGATCATTCAAATATGTTTCTATTGCTATAATATGGTTAGTTTGTCTTGTATTGTTTGTCCAAACATGATCTATGATTCTATTTGCATATTACTTATGTATATATGGAAGGAAATGCATATTGTAACCTGACATATGTTTTTCAAGTAGTGTAATTGATTTATTGGAAATAGACATGTCAATGTTAAAGACTTATAGAATGTATATTTATTTGGATGCATTTGCATGTCTTTTTAATTACATTAATGATATTCAGGATGCAAGCAAACAGGGATGCATAGATATTAACAACCATAAATTCATTTCCTTGTATCACAATAGTTATTGTTAATGCTTCCACCTCATTTGCTATATATTGCATTGGTTGTGAAATGATTACATGGTATTGCACACATATCATAATACCATGGACATTATACACTAAGTTACATGTCAATAAGTTTGAGTTAAGATTAAAGCAATATGTCACATCTCATTAGGTCATGGTCAGTGATAATGTCTTTTAGATGGGTTTTGAGGCTGTGAGTATTCAGTGAGCATATAATAACATATTATGGAAATACATTTTATCTAAGGCTATGCTCAAACTTCCATTTTGAATTTGATTCTAGTCTTGACATTTCAATTTCATTTTTTTATTAACTATAAATTTTTTATGCATAAGTGGACTCAACAAATATAATGAGTCTATGCTTTTAACATGAGATAAAGCTATATATGTTAAGCCATTTCCCTTGACACCAAGCGGATTGATTTCAACACCTTCCATGGTGAGACCCTATGACTTATGCATTTTGCATGCAAAAATTAGTTGGACTGGAAATTAGCTTTATACTGTTAATTAATTTTTGTATGTCGATTGAGAACTAGTCTAGAAATTCAAAATATAGGATTCCAAGATAAATAATTATGGATTTTATAGAGATGAACACATTTTTTCTATGTAGGTTTCCAATGTTAATATCATTGAATTTAATTTAGATTATGTCATTATTTTATTCTTTAATATATAGTTTGAATATGCCATCTAAACTATTGACAAGTCCATCTTACATATCATAATTCTTGGTAAAAAGCTCAACCAACATGCCAAACTTTTGTACAATTTTTACAGGTAAGCATACAACATTAGCATATCATTATCTTTCATTCTATGTATCATCTTCTTTATGTATTGCATAGATACCAATTTCAATGTGTGAAACAAGAGCCAATATTTTGTTATTTTGGGTTTCTACACCATTATTCAAGAAGAAAAGATATATAAATGAAGGATCTTTTGCAGCTGGTCTTAAGCATTTTTGTTATTCAGATATTATATATCTTATTTTGTATGTGAGTATATTCATATTCTATTTAGGATTGAGACAAAATTTTAGTATTTTGGTGTATGAGTTGTAATTGATAAAAATTTACATTTTTTGCCAAAAAGAATACAAAATCAATTCACTATTAATTTTTGGATACTCAAAGATCAAACAGTCATTTACAAGTTGAACTTGATAAAAGTCTCCATAGAAGATCATGCCAACATTACCAAAGAAAATGGTTAGTAGTTACATTATGTCACGTATCCATTTATCAATACGATAAAACATCCTTACTCCTAAAAGTGAGATATCATCAATTAACACTATGTGCAATTGATTGTAATGTCTAGACAATGTATCGAGACATTCATTATTCAATGGAATAAGTTTTAATTTGTTAAATGGCAATAAAAATGTTGAATTTAATGTGAATCATCTACCATTAAATGCAATTTTTTCTATGTATGTAAGTACAAGACCCTTTAGCTTATAGGAATGTTTTTAAATAGTCTTGGAGTACATGCAAATTAGCATTTTATAGATACATTTTTCTATAAATATTTTTCCTATGCCTGTGCCTCCTATTAGAAATAAGTACAATGGCTTGATTTTGTTTATTCTTTTCTTATAAGTAATGTCTTTTATAATTACCTATTGCTCTTCATTCATCATTTATCTATGTTTGTAGTATTCAACATTGTCAGAAAGAAATGAACGAGGAAGAAATTCAAATGGCTTTGACATATGTTGTCTTTATGTAGTTTTTTTATTGGTAATTCCATATGTAGATCATATTCATATTTCTTGTTATTTGCTTCATATAGCTAATTTATAGTGTCCAATATTTTCTCAATGTCAAAATCAATTTCAGAGGCAACATGTTCTATGTCTCTCCAAGAAGGATTTATGCCATAGTTAAACTTAGCTTCATTTTGATTAATGATATTAACTTGAAAATCATATGATTGTTTCCATGTTCAAAGGCCTTGCTTCAAACTACTCTCATTGTTTCAAAATGGAAAATACAATAACTAACCAATCACGATAATAGTTTTCAATGTCAAGATTCTTATTGTAATGAATAAAGAGTATAACATGGCATTTTTTCATTTTCAATGGCTTTCCATTTTTTTGGTAGTTAAAATCAAACTCAGCTAAACAAACATGGTCAATGGTATTGGGATGGGCTATGTAATAGTCTATAACAGATCGACACATTACATCTTTAGAATCATGTAGATCATGTCCAAAAAGATTTGTGGGTTTTAAGATAAATGTTCATTCATAAAAATAAGATGTGTTTACAAAAGTACATGTTTTTGAACAATGGTTTAATGACAATGTAACACCAAGTGAAAAACTTATTGTGTAGGCATTTGTTGATATTTTAGCACCTCATTTCCTAGTGTACATAACATATAGATAGCATCTATGTGTGTTTTTCATATCATTTTTGTATTTTATTAAAATTGTGTATTGTTTTTGAATCTCCCTTTGTCATATATGAACTGCAATATGTTTCTATAACATATGCATTAAAAAAAAACTATTGATTTGTATTGGCTTACCACAGGTATGGCACATTTTTAATAAAACTATTGCTCCATACTTACGATGGTATGCTCTTAAGGAAAATAGTAGGTTGTGTAATTGTTGAATGTATTATTTATAGGTACTAGGGCTTAGTCATGCCTAGGTCCTATGAAAATGTGTCAATGTTATCCAAAGTAGTGTGTCATTTTATACTTAATAGCATATAAATTTCCTTTGATGCTATAATCGCAACATAATTTTCTATTTTAGTTGGTGTTAGTATTATTGTTTATCTCGTTAACAATTATTGAAAATTGTATCTATAATTTTTTCCCTTTTTTTAACAACTCTTAGTATGGTGGTGTATATTCAATTTTGCCACATCGTTTTCTAGAGTATCAGTATCACAACTTATGTATTTTTATATAAAATCTACAATTGTTGAATTTTTATCCTTTACATATATTGGTACAAATTTTATCCACACCAACCAATGGTCATGAGCATTTCCTCTATGTTGAAATTTAGTCACATAAAAAAATCATTGACTTTTCCAAGGAAAAACTCATTGTTACATAACATCTATCTTAATGCATTGACAAAATGCCTATAATAGTGTGTGCATGTAACTAGATATTTAAAAATAAAATAAGAAGCATCATAAGATTTGTTGAAGTCACCAAGTCTAACAACATTTTTATCGCGTGTTTCACATATAATAGTTGTAATGTATCTATCAATGGATTCCAACAATGTTTGGCACTTGCAAAAGTCAAGAAGAATTTTAGTGGTCCTAATTTTCATATCATGGAAAAAACATTATTTTTAATTCCTTTCATGTAATTAGGAGAGATGCATATTTTTATGAAATCCATGCATCTACTTTTTGATTCAATTAATTTATCCAAATTAGGTTTTGTTTTTGACATCTGTAGATACAAGCTTTTTTTCCTTTAGCTAGCCTTTTCGAATTTGAACCCACATAGTCTTTTCGACATGATCTATGATTATTTTAATTGCTTTGAAAGATAATTTTGTGAGGTGATATGCAAACCAACGATTCACATTTAACAATTCCCATTGTGCTATTTTTTGAAATGTAAATATTGACACAATATCCTCATCACAAGCATTTCCAAAGAAAAGCATTGGAAAGTTCATTTATTTAGAGTCCTTATCTTTGAAAATGCCAAGTGGGTGATTGCCTTCAGTTGGTTCAAATGCAACCACTTTGTCTTGTAATGAAGTAATAGGTGTTGAGTCTATAAAACCATACATGAGTGTGTCATTAGAACAACTTCCATCTATATCAGAAGACATGCTTGTTTCATTATCTATATATAATTCATATTTATTGGAGGAATTATTTATATTTTTATTATATATTACAATATCAACTACAATTGGTTTCCAATCAGGGTTAATTTGCACATTGTGAGTGATGTACAAATTTCTTGTGCATAGTTATTTTAATGCTTTTATGATGATCTGTGGCCGAATAACCCCTTGTTGGTATGCATTTTTGTATTGAAAATGCCTCTTTAAATCTATATCAAATATTTATTCTAGTCTATAGACTTGGCTAGTACTTTTTGAATTCTATCAACATTTGATGGTACATTGCTAATTGGGCCTTTTAGACGAATCTGTGGTTTACTATAGCCCAGGATTCTTATATGTGAAAATGTTATTCTCAATAAAACAAGTCTTTGTTCAAAATATGATAGCATAAGATAATTTTTAATTGTTTTTTTTGTATAATATCAATAGGCATTGCAAATATAGGAACTATTCTATTTTTCAATGTCTAGTTGCAATTTGCACATATATATTTTTTACAAATAGATTTAATTTTCTCTATTAATTGTTGGCACATGTCTTTTTATGCTTCATTAAAAGTTTCATATTATGATTAATTTTTTAACTATTTTAAAATAGCATAAAAATGTATGGGGGTATCACTAATTCTTTTATTGAAAATTTCTATTGCATAGCATTATCAGTAACTTTTTTCCCTATCGACCTTTTGTGTGCAAATTTCAATGTCCAAAGCAAAGAATTTTTTTTTTGATATTGGGGTTGTATAATATATAAAATAATGGATTTTTTATGTATTTTATTATTTCATTATAAATGGTTCACAGTGTATATGATTTGTATTTGTTTAAAAAAATAATGTTGTATATGTCATTCAATCCAAAATAGTCATTGTAAATTTTGACAATTTGTTGATTTGTTGTCGACCATAGACATGTTGTTACTTTTAATACATATGAAATATTGTATAAAAAAGTTTTTACCTTTTGTTCCAACATTATCATATGGAAAAGATAGTTTAATAATGTATCCTTACTAATTTGCAATGGCCAATATGTCCTTGATAACATTATCTATTAGATATGTTTCTAAACAGGAATATGCCTTAATATCTATAGAGAAAAATGCATCAAAAAAATATTGTGATATAAATCAATGCAAAGATTGTATGTCAAAATATTTTTTTGTTAAATGGAAAAAATCATTAAACATTTTATTGCCACAACAAGACGTCTCTACCCAATTTTTTTTTAAACCATACAACTGTAAATTTATAGCATTTGCTTGCCAACAAGAAGAAAACATGGTAGAGATTCTTGAAAAAGTTATCTATCTTGAGGGGCATTCATAATTGTTTAATTTATTGAAACACAATGGTTCATAATGTCTTTAAACATGATTATGATCATGAAAAAGAATAAAATATAGAGGAGAGTCTAAATTTTCATTAAAGTGTAAGTATTTTCTCTTGTTTGTCAAAGACCAAACACAAATGAAAATACCAATCCATTTATAAAACCAATTTATGTAAAAATTATCTCCACATAAACCATGTTCACTATTAGCTATGCATGTAGTTGCTGAAATTTTAATCTGTTCAAAGTATATGGAAATATCATGTACACGATGCAATATATATATATCTCTATAGGATATAATTCAAGTTGCAAGGATATTACTGCATCTTGATCATCTTTCTACAACTAATTCTAAAAATTTAGTATGATTCCAATAGAAAGCTCCATTGACGTGTATCAAAAATGTATTAAGACTTGAAATGAATCAAACAAGTAATGGCCAATGTTGTATTTGAACTGAGAAGTTCTAAATAGGTTTGTTTTATCCAAATCAGTATTTATGATATCAAATCCAATCAGGGCCACCATT
The DNA here is from genome assembly GCA_037957365.1 of Torreya grandis. NCBI lineage: Eukaryota > Viridiplantae > Streptophyta > Pinopsida > Cupressales > Taxaceae > Torreya > Torreya grandis. The sequence goes on from JARHVA010001951.1 coordinate 2,615,731, forward strand.
CTATAGTCTTCGATAGAAATGAATTTTTCATCACTATGCCTATTCACCATTTTCTTAATGTATATTCATAGACCTTATTTGAAAATATTCACCAAGCCACTCTTAAAGTTCTATTAGATAGGGAATTGACCATGATAAACACACACAACATGGTATGATCCCTTTTTTCTTAGCAAAGGTTGCTAAATGCCAAATGTAAAAAAAAAAAAGCTCTGAACAAACATAGTTTCAAAGAACAAATTAGACATAAGTCCATATCTAATTTCTCTTGGGTATAATGTTTGTATTTTCCAATAAGTGAAATATTAGAAGAAGAATTAAAGGATGTATATGGGTTACAACAAATGATACAAGACTTACAATTTACTACAAAATTAATAGAGAAGGGAATATATGATTGGGGATAACTATAAACTGAATCTTATTGACCATAAACTAGGCTTACACAAGCAAAAATTTGAAAAAGCATTGAAAGATTTGGATAAATTCAAAATTGTGATGAAATCACTGGCCAAAGAGAAGGGTTAGAAAGATCAATTGGTTGATAAGCTGAACAAAAAAATTGAGATGTTAAACTATTGCAATCATAACTTTGACCAACTGATTGAAGTGTAGACACAACATCACAAACTAAAAACAATGTTAGAATGTGTTATTGGAGAAAAAATACAATTAACAAAAGATAAAGGCGAAATAAAAAATGGACTAAAAAATGCCTAAGAGAAATTGAAATAGTTAAATGAACTTTAGCCACACTTGTATAAGCCAAAAAATGAATTACAATGTGTAAAAAATGAAGCCTCCAAAGAGATAATGACTATGAGTGACGTGCATTAATTTATTTGCATGAACCATTGACCTAGTCTAGATTCGAGAAGAATAATATAGGATATGTTGCATCCTCATTTAATTAAATTCACTTATGTTTTAACATACATTTAAAATTAAAATTTAATTGTTGAAACTACAACTCCTTGGCATGTGGCCAATTTGTCAATGTGTATAACAAAATGGATTACACAACATAATTTTGATCATTCATTCAAAGTAAGACATTATCATTCTTGAAAGATGAAATCGATTAAAGTAGTGTGCATTTAAATCAAGTTACTAATTTTATTATTCTAAAAATGTCAACAATATCCATTATGCCAAAAAATGACAACTCTAGAAGACATACAAAACCACTACTTGCAACATATAACTAAGTGGGATGAAGAGATTCAATAAGTAGATTACTCTTATTACTAATTTGTAAAAGAAAAATGATAACATAAATTTTACATTTATTTTTTCAATCACAACACTCCAATGAAACACAAATTCATAAATAACTTTTGCATACCATATTTTTCCTCTTCATGTTTTCTAAATTTATTATATTATTGGACAAATCAAGATATTTCATATTGCATACCATATACTTAGTATATTTAATATATGCTATGTGCACTTAAATTCAAATGGAGGAGAATAACTAGCTTGAAAAAAAACATGTCACCAACCTTCAAGTATTTAATTTCTTCCATAAACAAAATAGACATATGCATGTGTATAGAATAGTTGGTAAAACTTTCAACTGATTCACATTTTTTTTACATGGTTAGAAAACATTTTTGCAAGCTAGTTAACCTCTTTCAATTCAAATAACTCACTCATAAATATGCAACAGATAAATAAATACTTGATGCCATTACTCTTGATGATAGATATAAAGGGCTTGATAAAAAAAAAGAAATGATTCTATTCTATTTCAATAATATAGTGAATGCCCTTGGTATCCTAATAAAACAATATTGTTTTCCCCTAAACAATTTACAAAAATTTAGCACCTTAAGCTCTAATAGAAATATACAATTGGAAGGCACTCCAGGAAGAGCAACCCGTAGATTGAGATCATGTTCTCAAAGCCCTCATACTCCTAATCCATAAAAACATTCTCAAAACCCTAAGATTATTTGAAATAACAAAGACTAGAGCTTAAAATGCATTTGTCAATCAATCCAGACCCCATCAGTTCACTATCAAGAAAAACATTCAAAAAACCCTCATATTTTACTATAATCCTAAAAAATTATTTAAATATATTATTTACATATTTATATTTTTATCAAGCACAACAACCATCAAAATGAACACATGCATTTTCGGTCATCAATCACTAGATTATCACATAGATTTATCAAAAGACCCTACCATTTAAAAAATGAAACCCAATAAAAAAAACTTAGACACAAAAAAAGACACTGTCTAACCTTGATGAAAGCTCAAACCTAAAATCCCAATTCGAACAAACTCATAGTAAAAAACCTTACCTCTAAAATCTCTACACATTATACTCAACCTATTGAAGCCAATGAAATCTTATCGCCTCAACCCCTTAACTTCTCTACAGTCCTCCTTACTTCAACCAACGTAACAAACCATATCAAGCTTTAAATTTATTATATTGCCCATAGAAAGAGGTATCATTCTAGTCCATATACTATTGGGAAAATCAAGATATTTCATATTACGGACCATATATTTAGTACATTTAATGCATGTTCTATGCACTTAAATTCAAATGGAAGAGACTGACTAGCTTGCAAAAAAACATGTCATCAATTTTCTAGTATTTAATTTTTACCATAAATATAATACCCACACACATGTTAGCCTCTTCCAATTCAAATACTCACTCAAAAATATGCAAGAGACAAATAAATACTTGATGCCATCATTCTTGTCCAGATAATTATAAACGGATTGGCAAGAAAAAATAAATGATTATGTTCAACTACAATAATATAGTGAATGCCCTTGCTATCATAATAAAAATAATATAGTTTTCCTCTAGAAAAAATGGCAGTGTATTTAACACCTAAAACTCTAATACAAATCCGTAATTGGAAAGCACTATTGGAATAACACCCTATAGACTAAGATCACATCCTCAAATTCTTTAGACTCATAATCCATAAAAACATTCTCAAAACCTTAATATTTATTGAAATTATGACAACCATCAAAATGAACAAAGGCATTTTCGATCATCAAACCCCAAATTATCACATTGATTTGTCAAAAAAGTCTACTATTTAGAAAAGAAAACCTAACAAACTCCTGCCCCCCGCCATAGATTTCAAACCTAAAAGCCCAATTCAAGCAAGCTCACAATGAAAAAACCTTACTTCTAAACTGTTTGCAATCTTGCTACCCCAACAAATTGATGTCTCTCTAGTCCTCCTTGCTTCGGCGAATGCAACAAACCACAACAAGCTTCTACATGTATCTAGATCTTTAAAAACCACCACAATGTTTTCCATCAACCAATACCACATTCAATAAAACACCATGTGAATAAGTGTAGCATTGAATGTCACAACATTCTCACCTTATACAAATCCCCTGTCTATCTGTTGCACCATTAATACGACTCTCGATCCAAGTAAAATGTCTCATAACATCTAAAAAATAGTGAATCAATTTTAAGCAAATATTACTATTTTATTCTCGCTATTAAACAAACTACTATTTGACTTTATAAAAGTCATATATTTTTATTTTACCTACTAATTGATGAAATTTGATTGGCCACCGTACCCAATAATAATTTCAAGTTAAATAGAAACAATTCTTAGATTATCCTTCCAAGATTAATAAATTGTATTTATTATTTCATCCCTGATAATAAATTCATGGAAATGTTTTTATATATTTTATGAATCTTTATCAATATAGATATCAAAAAATTAAAAATATTTTAAAAATAATTATTTATAAATTGAATGAATTTGGTGAATATTCATCAATGTTTAATATTGAGATAAAGATAAAAACTTGATCAATAAAAAATAAATAAATAAAAATTATCCTCTTCATATATATATATATATATATATATGTATATGTGATCCATTAATTCTTGAGAGGAGCTTGTTTTTTATTTTTTCATAAATCAAATAAAAAGTAATAATATTTTGCATAGAAATGAATGTTCAAAATATTATTTTGTTAATTTTAAAAAGGTTTATGCTGGTGAACGGTAATGTTATGTTTCTCATATTCCAAATTTATTTGAAAGCACATTAATGGAGAGATGAACAAAAGAGATCACATTAATGGAGAGATGAACCAAAAGAGATCACGTGTTGTAAATAAAAATTATTAACGATGGGTAATTTAATCACACAAATAAACATTCATTATATTTTTATATATTTAAATGAACATAAACATGAAAATATACAGTTTATTAATTTTTAAGTTTGTAATTTATTTATGTCTATTATAATTTTTACTCGTTTTATATGATTTTAAAAAAAAAAAAAACTACAACTTGTCATTTTTTAAACATGATTACACGTAATTGAGTTATAAAAAATATTTAATACAAAAGTAAGGATTAGTCGTTATATTATCCTTGTTAAACTAAGGGGTCTTCTATGTAAGGACCCCTTTAACAAAGAAGAAGAAGAGATCCATTTTAAGACACATTCATATTTAGAAAAAAATTCTGACCTCAAATTAAGTATTAATTTAGGACTTAATTTTTGGGCCTTTTTTGCTTATTTTGTGTTAGCTTGCATGGAAATAGGGTCGTTGCATAATTCTAATTTTGCACCTACAACCATAGAAGCTACAAACAATGCTAAAATACATAGTGGTGATAGTGTTTTATCAAAATTTGGATTAATATGTGAACTAACCCTAATTATGATAAATTGAATGGAATAAATCAAAATATGGAAAATAAACTTTTAACAAATAGAATGAAAGTAAAAAATTGAATTTGATAAAGTGAAATTGTTTAAAAGAAGATTAACTATAACATGAAATAAAAAACTTAGTTGTTTCTATTTGATATTGGATGGTGTTGACTAATAGATGACTAAATTGAGAAAATAAGAACATGCCATACAAGTACCGAGAAGCTGGAACTAAAACTGTAAGACAAAATCAACCAATTTAGGATAGGATCAATTCCTAGTATTATCCCAAACTGGGCGATCTTGTATTTTCCTAGAAATCATGAACTTAGGTCAAGATAACTTGCGACAACTTAAATTAGGTCTATATTTGTAGATTTGACCTTCAAAAGTGTGCGAAAGACCTGGAAATAACTTCTTCAAGGTTGAAACCCTATCAGGGTTCTGCAATGATTGAAAACTTGTAAATAAAAAAAAGTGAATTGTAATTGGGTTGATCGTACCCCAATCACCCCCATGATGACTAAACATTGCCTATGTATCCAATACTCAAATAGGGAATTCAAGCCTACATAGTTCTCCTAGTTAGAGTGCTTTATACAATTGTGATACTTTGACTATATAAATGCATTTAGGGATGACTTCAATACTTTACCATGCTTTGATTTGGGCTAGATAAAATATGCTGTTGACTTGGCTGGGGATTGCTTCAAATTATTAGAATAAATATTGGGAATAATAATGAAGCTTTTATCAATGTGCAATAGTGTAAGTATGAATCTGTATTGAAATTATTAAGTTGGTAAAATGATTGACTTGAGTGTGCCTTTTATAGCAATCCAAAAAAAAGAAGACCTCAAGCTTTATCACATAAAAGTATGGACCTAATTATAAGAGAGGGGCTAAATTTGAAAACTAATTGTTAAGGAAGTAAAGGACATGATCAACCCATAGGGAAAAATCCTATTGCCACTATTGTTCTTATAGGTCAATTATGTCTTAAAGAAAAACTTATGCAATTTAGGATCTAGATTGGCCGTACAAATGCTTAAGGGTTTTTTCAGCAATCAAGATAATTGTGTAGGTGATAAATAAAAATTTAATAAAGAGAATATGTCCAAAATAAGGGGTTAGACTAGAGTGAGGTAGAAAAATAGCTATTAATTATTTATGCATAAGTTAATTAAAGTGAAAAATGATCAAAACTGACATAATCAAGTATTCGTGACCAGATTTAGGTGTCCATAGTAAGAAATATATATCTTAGTATGTAATACATACTTTATCTTTGAGCTAATACTCCAATCATATAGGGAATTTTAGTTTATCAAGCCTTGAAAAACACATGAAATTTGAAAAATATTGAACATGAAAATGTTTGTACTTCAAGATTTTTGAAATTGAAAAGAAAGCAATGAAGGAATGCACCTACATGTGTGAAATCAATGTTTTGCTTCTATGATTTTTCTTAGAGATGATGCTTCTTGCAGTTTTGGAGAATTGGTGCTTCCCATGAAGCATTGATAATTTAGTTTCTTAACCAAACCAATGGAAAATTTGAAGGCGTTCAAGCTTAAAATTTAATTTTAACTTTGTAAAAGAAATAATTCTCATTGAAGGATGCAAAAACTTTAATTTAACTCAGCTGGTCTTTGTAATCCCAAGATGTGAAACAAGTTAAAATTTAAAATGAATTGATAGGCATAATGCTAGAAGGCATTGAACCTCTAAGTTATGCATTATGCATTTAAGTAAATCAACCACAACTTATGGCTTGTAGATTCAATAACAACTTTATTTTTGAATTCATGATCAAAAGATAATGGAATACATCCATGATCCTACCATGTCTGCAACTTAATAAGTAACATTGAAAATTTGAAAAATAGCATAGTGTGCATGAATCTATATCATGTTCCTATTGATAAATGTAGAATTTGTAATTGTATGTAGATATTGATTTGTAAAATTATGTTGGAAAATTATGCATTATCTTATGTCATGCACTCAAAATTATATGAATTTATACTTTGATCTTGTAATGTAAGTATATATGCATAGCAAATTCCCCCATTATCTATGCTAATGACTGAATTTTGAACCTTTTGAAACTGTATTTATTGTAAAAAAAAAACTTTTTCTCTTGAAGAGGCTTATCTCATGTATGAAAATATCACTGAAATACTTACCTCCCCCATTTTGAGGTGAGGGAATTGATCTTAAAAATTCCTTATTTATAAATAAATTTTAACAACATATGTAATAAGTTTTAATCATTGAATAATGTAGCCTATTTGAAAAAGTATGTTAACATAGTAAGATATGTACAATTTGAATTATGTATGTAAAATATGAGATGACACCTATAGAACCTATAAATGATGATCAAAATAATAGAATTAGTATTTGATGTGTTAGTGAGTGCAAGATATTGATCATGATATTTATCAAACTTAACAAGCTCAACACACACACACACACCAATAAAAATAACAAAAAATAAGGTTTAGGACCTCATACAAGGGACATGTTCAAATGTTAAAAAAGTAAATATTTTACAAATAAAAATAAGGACCACATGCAAAGGATATGAATAATGTCACAAACTGAAAGAGTTATCAAAACTCTTTAGCCAAGATCTCTCCAATGGCTCATTACCATAGTCATTAATGCTTTAGCACATACTTAAAAAAATAAATTGACAAATTATCATTATAATTAAATGATATGCAAAAGATTATAAAACATAAAGAATCATGTATATTACAAAGAATAGTATTTATTTATATAGGTAAGACAAAACAATATGAAAGCTAAACTAGTCAGTGTGGGACTAAACCCCACCTAAAACAAAACTAAATAAAAATAGATACCTAGAGCCTAGAAATCATTAGTAAGATACTCTAACACCCCCCCTCAAGTGAAGCTAGGGGATAACAATAAAGGATGCAGTGTGATCTCACGTGTCTCTATGGATGCCAATCCATCATGCAAGAGTATATGGATGTCGAGTTACTGTAACTATTAAGTGAAAGTAAGAATAGTGCTAAATATGAAGATCACTAAATATAAACACTACAATCGAAAGTAATAGGTATAATATTGAACCTGAGGAAACATATCTTGAACACCATCTAACAAGATGGTGGTAAGTGAGCACAAAGATTGGTGAGGCTATCACACTAGTGTCATTGGTGGGGATACCACACTAGTGTCACTATAAGAATCACAAAGAAGGCCATACAGTCAAGTAAAAATCCTCATATGGGTTCTAAAAAACAAAATACCTGAATAAGATACCCATGTATAAAAGAGAATCTAGAAAACACTAAAAAATGCAAAATACATAACTCTCATAAAGTGAAGAAAAAGAGAGAAAACCTATAGGAAAAACTTCCTCCCAAAAGAGAGAAAAGAAGAAGAGAGAGCAATAAATATTGCCAAAGATGATGGTGAAGAAGTCGACACTCAAAGTACTCATAAGTCACAAAATAACTCAATCTGCATGAGTGGTCTGAATCTATTACTCAATCACAAAACAATTGAAACTAGGCTTCACCATAATAACTTCAATCAAGAACATTATCAGTGGTGATGAAAGTATAAAAATTATAGCATATAAAAGGAACAATTAACATAAAAAATAATAATGTTCATCACACCTCCCATACTACTGAATGGATGGAGTGGAGAAAAAAGGTTTGCATGAGTGGTTTGAATCCACTACTCGAACACTGAACAAGCTGACACTATATACACCAGAATAGCTCCAAACAAGGAGACTATCAACTATTGAAAAAATGTGTTAAAAATATAGATAATTATCTCAAAGATGATGTCCATGGTGATGATAAAAAAGACAAGCAACTTACAAAGTGAAGAGGTTCCTAGAAAAGAATACATAGATGCATGAAGGTAGACAAGGTTGAATCAACAAACCCTCCATGAAACTTTATAAATTATTGTGAGTACAATATAACCCATACATAAAAAACACTAGATGGAAACAAGGAAGACACTAGGAATCACCAAAATAGCTCCAAATTAGGATACTATTGACCTATCATAAAGCCATCAAGAGAGATGCTCTAAAAAATAAGGGATCAAAAAGGTGTCTCCAAAGAAGAAGGCGAGGCATTGAGAAAGGGGCCTTGAGGAGACATGACATAACTACCAATGTGTCAAAGTACTAATGTATACCATGGGATGATGGAAGAGTGTGGTAATTAGAAAAAATAGCCATAATATATGTAAAAACATTAAAAAAAATAGTAGCCAAAAAATAACAACTTACAAAGCACATGTAAAAGGACGTCAATCTCACCCAAAAATACATTCAAGATAATGCATATGTGAATTACAATATAAGGCCCATATCACAATAAACCCCTTAGTAGTGACAATGCACACTCAAGAATAAGATGTCGAACTCAGCGAAAAATGCATCCATGAGTGCAACAAATGATGATAATATAATCAAGAAGTAAGAAAAAAGTTTGTGTTGCATGTGAAGGGGTTTGACCTCTTGCCAGAGTGGACCTCACCCTTCAATATTTGAAAAATTAAAGAAATAATATGTGTAAAAATTGAATAATCCCTCAACAAATGCTCGAAATATAGAAAAATGCAACACCACTAAAAAATCACCACAAACAACAAAGCATAAGGCAACATAATCAAGGCAAAGAGGCCTCCCAGAATGTGACACTTTATATTTTACTGTAATCTACTATATAAATAGGCTCAATGTGTAGAAAATTGAATAAAATTAATTTTTTCAAAAAATGGTACTTAATTTTGAGCTATCGATCAAAAGTTATTAAATAATTATGTTCTTATCAATAAGATCTATTTAATAATATTTTGCACTAAAAGTTAAAAAAAAAAATACTATGGCTAAGGGGAACCTAGCCTTCTAACCACTCGTTGGAACTAGCATGGAACCAAGAATATCATCAAGTCAACATAAGTAAAAAAATTACATCTAATGACCTCTATGCATGCGTGAGTGAACTACACTTCTTAAAGAAAAAAAATACATCTAATAAGGCAAAAAAAAATGAATTTTCAGTTGTGTAAAGAGGATATAAGGTGGATTACCATTGTTTTTGATTGAGAAGGGTACTTATTTTATCTTCCATAGCAAATGTAATATCTTCTCTTGGCCAATATAGTTAGTGAAACAAAAACCCAAAAAGGTCAACTTCTTTCATTGCAACTAGTAGGAGCTCCAAAAGGGATGATCCAACACACCATATAACATGCAAACCTTTCTAAAATGTAGTCTAAAGAGGCACATATCTATATAAATAAGCGATGCCACTTGTTGTAAAGAAAACAACGCAATAGATGAGGAAAAAAGAATGAAACACAATCTCAAAAAAAATGTGTAGTTCTATAACAATCTTCCATGATGACCTATATAAAGAATGACACACTATATGTAGATCCAATGCATTAAATACCAGTTCTACAAAAAATAGAAGGCAATTCTGATCCTCCACATAAAATTCCACACTAATCTCTTTGTAACACACCACGCTGACCTCCTTCGTTCCTACTGAAGTCTACAAACAAGGATCCTCCTATGCAATCCTGAAAAATCCAATGAAATCCTCCAAAAAGGTAAAATATAGTCATTTGGATTCTAAATAGAATGATGATGGATGTCAATGTTGGATTATGAGCTATTTTAAGAGGAATTTATTGGTGATTCTGATAGATGGAGGAGCATAAGCTATTTGGAATCTGAGATGGGAAGGTTGATTTACTTTCTCCAATCCACTCAAGGTGTTGTGAATAGAATGCTCAAATGACTCAGGATATGAATATAGATGAGTCAAGTTTGATGCAAAAATAAACCATATCTATAATAAAGTAAAACAAATTCAAATTTTCATATGTGTTATATATCGAGTGAGTCATAGGGTTTGGATATTAGTCGATCCAAGATTATAGGTTCAGAGACTAAGCTGGGTATGGATATCGATCTTCAAAGGAGGTTAGCACTGAGCAACCCTAGGTATCTACCTAATGGAAGACCATTGCCAAATAGTCACTAGGTATCTATTAATATAGGATGACATCCACAAAACCTTCTAGAGCTATGCAGATCAAAGATAGATGATGCCAAACCAACTTTACAAAGAAAAAATATCAATGTTGTTATGCAGACTACCGAAGGAATTCTAATGCCTTTTTATACCATGCTAAAGTCTACAAATATGAAAAAAATAAAGAAAACTCCAAAAAATGACACATATCTATGTAAATGAACATGGCTCACACCAGATCAAAATCTATAATAGAGACCTCCAAACATGTTATAAAAAAATATATCCTTGCAGAGAGCCCTATTCAAACTAAACATGATAAAATACATTCTAAACCAAACCCAATAATATATCCAGCCAATGAGCACATGGATCATGCAAGAGGAGGCTCCTAAAGAGTATAGATCTAGCTAATGCAAACTAAAATAAATTAGATCAATGTCAAAAGTTGATGAAAAAGAGAGATCTAATTGAATTAAGCCTTCAGTAGAGTGTTTGACCCAGGCCAAGTTGAGGAATCTAACATTATTGTAGACAATCTTAATAATGGAAATCAATCCTCAATAAATCAAAAGCTAAGAATCTTACAAAAGTCTTTCAAACATAGAGATCTATAATCACATTGTAAGGACAATAATGCAATGAAGTAGGCTAAGTAATGTCTATTAGAGAGTGGCTCTTGTACCATGAAAGATTTATAAAAAATCTTTAGCTAAGATCTCTCTAATGGATTATTACCACATCCATTGATGCTTCAACATATACTTAGAAGAAACTAATTGATAAAATAATTATTATACTCCAATGATATGCAAAATATTATGAAACATAAAGAATCATGTATATTACAAATAATAACACTTGCTTATATAGGAAAGGCAAAATAATATGGAATCTAAACTAGCCAATGTGGGACTAAATCCCACATAAGACAAAACTAGATAAACACAAATACTTAGAGCCTAGCAAGCATGAGTAATATACTCTAAGACAAATAAAGAACATGATCAAATGTCACACATGACAAAGGGCCAAGGGCCAATAATAATGGACATGCTCAAATGTCATAATATAAAATAAGATCTTATATAGATGTTCAAGCAAGAAACACACAAGGTTCAAGGGCCATAAATAATAGAAAAACACGATCTAATTTAGAATGTACACGTAATAACATAAATGAAACAAAATGTATACAAAGGGAAATGTAACTGATCTATTAATCAACCCTAGCTCAGAAAAGATAAATCATACTTACACTTTTGGTTGTTGATACATTAGATATTTGGGGTCATAACCAAGATGGATCTATGAGACCTAACCAAGGGATCTCTTACCATAATATAATCACTAGAGAGGGTTTCAAAGCCTCTAGTCAAGCAACACCATGAAATAACCCTAGCTAAGTCCTATGTTTTCATATTCACAAAGTAAATGAAAAGTAAAGTGAAATCTAATCTAAAGCTCACAAAATCTTGTGACACAAAGTGAGGGTGATAAACATAAAAATTAAACACATATAAGAGAATATTAGTTAAGCTAAGTATAGGTAAAACCCTAATACATGGGAGAGAAGTATAGATGAAAATCTATCTACTCTTATAAAGGATGAACAAAGTTAAGAATACTTATCTTTGAAGATGAAACCGTTGAGCCTCAATATCTTCTTTGGCCAAGGTGTTTCACAATAGGTTGTTGTATATGTTGAAGAAATTATTATCACAGATTTTTCGCTTGTGTTGATGTTATAGCTCATTATGGAGAAATATAATGATATAATGGGATCACCTCCAAGATGTAGGACCTTGGTGAATTGAGGTGAACCTCTAGATAAGGCCAACTTCTTTTTACTAAATTTAGTGCAACTGATAAACTACTAGCTTATGTAAAAATTCTGCTTCTTAATGATCTTGCTCCTAAACTAGAGTTTGACTGTGAGAAAAGAGTTTGGGAGTGAAATTGCAAAACTAGAAATGGTGATTGCACCAAATATTTTGTATTTGATTTTAATGCTTTCTTGAATGAACATAATATAACAATAAATATGTTGAAATTTTTAAGATCACAAACTCATGCAAATGTAAAACCAGAGGCAATATTGGGTATTTTTAATATAGGGAATACGATTATTTTAAATCAAACAATATTTCAAAAGGGTAAAAGAATACCACAAGTAAAATTTCATGACTGAAATAATAATTACAACATCCACAAAGATTTAAATAACCTTGCATACATAAATATTACATAAATAAAAAAAGAAAATATTTAATTTATTCTCATTCTCTAGGTTACAACATGTAGACAAGTTATTCAAAATGTAAAATAATCTCTCTAGCAGAAAAAATATAAATGGGCTATGTCATAGTACCCATATTTATACAAAAATCCTCATGAAAGAGTTGTAGTTAACAAATAAATCCACACCTAATTGAAGAACATGAAAAATATGGAAACTCCATGCAAATAGGCATGATCTCTAGTTGTAATGGCATCCTTGGTAAGATAAACAAGTGGAAAAAGAACATGCAAGTTTTGAGCATGATATTCATTATTGGAAGCATGAAGGAAGCTTGGAAATCTTCATGTAATGCCTATGTCTTCTCCAATTTAGCTGGTACTTCCTCTACATGCAATGAGGCACCAAAGTGAAACTCAAACTTTAGAGCCAAAGATAGCTTTAGTAACTTAAGCCTATTTTTTCAAAAATCTAATTTGTAATTTTCAATTGGGAATTTTACAATTTTAAAGTAACATAATTTTCAACAAAATTAGAAATTCATTTTACAATATGTGCCTTTGCAACTTAAGCAACTCAAACTTGTCAAAATGGAAAGTGTAATTTACAAGTTTGCTTTTTACAATGTTCAACTTGTCAAAAAGGGACATGGTAATTACATATGGCTCTTTCTCAAAAAGAACTTTTCCAAATGATAGTTGTAATTTACAAGTTGAAACTTTACAACTTTTAAACATAATGAAAATATAGTATACAAGAATGTTTTTGATAGAAAATTAATCTACAACCAAAACATTTGATGACTCTTTATCCTTCTCATCATGTATCTTCTCAATATACGCACCAAATTTCTTGATGCTTTTCAATATTATGTCTTAATTAGGACCAAAAGAGTAGAGGTAGCTTATCTCACATTATGCTATTGTATCAAAGAGTCCCCTTCTGAAGGCTCTATATTTTTGAGTCTCTTTTTCCATTTGATCTAATGTGTTATGGTACTTGATGAAAATGGTGGATAGAGTTCAAGCTAAAATTTGTATCTCTTGTTGATTCTCCTTTGACCACTTGTTTGAAATTATTATGAACTTCTTACATTGAAAGGACCTAGTTTAGCTGATTTGTTACTTAAAAATTTACTTAGCAAATCCTTAATGTCATATATAATATCCGTGGTCTTGTCATGTGTAGCCTTAGCTTTATTATCACTCTCTGTGAGTATCTTTATTCTGAATTGAGATGCTATGTCCAATTGGTCTTACTCTACATCATTTTTTAGTATCTTTTTTGCAACAAGGATTTCAACTTCAATTGTATCCACAACTGTCAATTCTAGATATAAAAGGTTCAACCTTTCTATCTCTTATTGGTACTTGTTTATTTTCTCTCTCAAAGTAGCATTTCTATCTTTCAGAGTTATATAGTGGTCCATTACTAATTCCATAACTCTGTTGCACTTTGAGATGAGATCTTTTGGCCATTATTTTGTGGCCCTTCCCATGTTACCACTTTTTATCACTATATAAAGTGTTGCTTGATCTATGATTTGACTAATATGTTATGTTGGTTGAGCAGTGGATTTAATGAACTTATTTAATGCAATCCTTAGTTACTCAACCTTGTTCTTCAGCTCATCCTTAGTGACCTTATCACTATCTATTTTATCAAAAAGAGAGTTAATGCTGGATTGAATATCATGTTTCAATCCATCTCTTATAGGACATCCAAGGTGAAATTTTGATACCTGATAATCCCCCACCATTATATATTCCTTATATTTTTTTGGTGGGGGGATTGCAATCTCTACATAATTTTCCCCTGTTGAATCATATAATATTCTTGAAATGGTTTGGGGAGTTATTTTGGATTTCTTATGTGCATCTATGAGGCCAAAATCAAATGTGTTTGGGGACACCATATACTTACATTTATTCCCCATTATATATGCTAACCAACTAAGAGAATCATCCTATTATGATGACACTATCAGTTGAGAATTTGTAGCTGAAGATGCTGCACTAGTGAACACAGTGATAAGTATTGTATCCTTCACTGATATTGCCATTGATTTTTTAATAGATATCTTTGAAACATCTTCCCCATCTTTGGATTGGGTGTCCACATTTTTATCAGTTACTTGTTCCATCTCTACCTCATTTGAGTGGGTTGGGGTTACTATGGAAGTGGAAGATATGGGTAAAATGGAAATGGATGTGTTTACTGGGGGTGTGGGAGATGGAAGCAATACTAATGTAGGAGTAGGCATAAGGATTTGGAATTAAGAAACCTATAGAAATGTGGATTCCAAATACTTAAATGAATCAATCAAATTTTTAGGGACCTTAAAGGTTGGTAAAGTAGGAAAGAGGTGAATGGGATGAATCAGTAGTTATCTTAGGGGTTGGGATGGCCAGTGGAATTATAGTCAGTATGACTAAATCCATGGATTTATAATATTATGTAGTGTTGGTGATTAATGGATTGGAAGGAATTGTAGATGATATAGAAGGAATTATGGAAGGGGGAGTGAGATT
This sequence comes from Torreya grandis, assembly GCA_037957365.1. Classification (NCBI taxonomy): domain Eukaryota; kingdom Viridiplantae; phylum Streptophyta; class Pinopsida; order Cupressales; family Taxaceae; genus Torreya; species Torreya grandis. The sequence continues at coordinate 2,631,245 of JARHVA010001951.1, forward strand.
GTGGAAGAAAGAAGTGGAATGGAAACCTAAGTGTCCAATTGAGGGGAGACGTAAGTGTCCAATTGAAATATAGGAAATGAACTTATTGACATAGGTGAAATAGTAGGAATGGAGGGTGGAATCACTTGGGGTGAAGGAGGAGTGGAGATAGGAGGAGGAGGAGGTGTTGAAGCTAATGGAATGATAGAGAAAGGTGGAGGGAGTATTATAGACATATGAGTAGATACTATAGCTGAGATGGGACTAGGAGCTATTGTTTCTTCTACGATAGCTCTATCCTTAGATGAGATCACTATTGGATGATCTTCTATTACTCCTTAGATTCTTGATTGTCCCTTTTGGCCTTTTATTTCTTCTTTCTCTTGTGGGAGATTACTGGCCTATCTACCTGTTCTAGAAGTGCTCCACTACTAGAACCTTTTATGGATGGTGGCACTCCCTTTTCCCTGAGCTTGGTCACTTAGACCCATTTACTTCTGATCTAGCTGAGTGTTTTATTTATTACATTGGTGGTTCTATCCATTAAATAGAAAGACTCAGGAATAGACCACCTTACTACTGGAAGGGGTTATGCATAGATCTTATTATGATAATAAGCCTTATCTACTAGGGACTCATTATATACCAAGTCCTTAGGGACTAGTGCCAAATTAAAAGCTTTGACCTGATCCAAGGTTATTCTTGAATAGTCCTTTAGTCTTACTTTCTCTTCATCTTCCAAGTCCTCCTAATAGTCTTCATAGTAGGGGACATGAGAATATGTTAAGATCCCAATTGTATTAGTAATGTTACCATGAACATCATAGAATGGATTTTCCTCAAAGGATTTCAAGGTCATTTGTTTCATTTTAGCTTTTGCACATTTGGATTTGGCTAAATAAGGGCATCTGTATCTCTATATGTTGATGGGGCAATGAATTCTTACCTTGTGTTTTCTAGATAATATCTTATGAGTTTCAACCAGCTACTTCACAAGTTCCATTAATGCCCATTTGTCACTCACATACCTTGAAAGGGTGAAAGGATAACCACTAAATTTTCATACTTTGATGTATGAGTATATGGGGAATTAGGTGAAATAATAACCCTAATTGGTAATCTCTGAAGTATTAACATTAGATAATCTCTTCTTCTCTAGTTCCTTATCAAACATAACTATGATGAAATATATGAATGCATCATTTAATTTTTTAAAGTATACCTAGTAGCCTCAAGAGTGAGGTTACATTAATAATTTAACACTTTATTTTCCTGGTCAACTACTGTGTTGAGTCCTAGAAAAGTTATCCCCTTGAACACTATATAAACTAGATAAGATGTTATATAAAATTTCCCTATGTTTTGGACCTTCATCAACTGCTTATGGATGGATTCACTGATGAGTTGTGCCCAGTGGATGTATTGGTTATTCTGGTGGATAGCCTATATAATTGATACATCTAGTCTTGGAAGTTATTTTCATCGGGGCTACTGGTGATCTTATGTAGCAGTATGATTAGATCACCTACCTAATCCTTAAAATCAATCCTTACCAATGTTTTAGGAAATATATTGGAAGTAGCCCTAGGGATCCTTAACCATTTTTTATTCATCACCCTTTGACATCCATTATTGTTGTCTTGATAGAATTTTCTTGATGACTCTAGAGTTATATCTAGGTAACTCTCAAATTCAAGTATCATGAACACAGAGTCTATGAAGTCTAGGTCTAGGTTTAGAATCCTTTCCCCTTTATCATTTATCACCTCTCTCTTATCTACATCATAATGCTTTGATAGTGTAAGCACCAACTTAGGAATTTGTAAAATTAGGGAGAAAGTTGTTACCTAAGGTAGTTCATAGTCATAAATGCTCTAAATCTTGTTGTTCTTGAATTTGGCATTTACTTTGGTTTATAAATCACCTAGTTCAATGTGACCTAGGTTTGTGTCTATAATCTCAATTGTATTGAATTCTAGATTGAGTTTAATATCGAGTCATTTAGATTTATACTTCACTCTTTCTTAGACATGGATTCTAGAGAAATTATTGGGAGAAAACCAACTATATATTTGGCAAAAATTTTAGGTGCAAAACATAGGTGAAAGCTTTGGTAGAGATTAGAGTTGAAATTGCATGTGAAGAGTCCATGAGGATATGGAGTTAAAATTATAGGTACAAATCTTTGGTAGATATTGGAGATGTAAACTACACTTTTTATCTCTAATGAAAACTCTAATGGAGATTGAGGTTGCTTTATTCACTGGAAAAATCCATAGGACCATGGGGTTGCAAATGTAGATATAAATATTATGGGTTTTGAAGTTGTCTCTAGTAAGTGGAAAGTCCATAGGGACTATGAGGTAATATTACAAATTAATATTCATTAGTTAGGGAATTTTTAAAGGAATATTCATTTAGCTATGAATTTTAGGAAAACCCTAGGTTTTCAATGTGTAACTTGGAAAATGATCTCACATAATGACTAAACAAGCCTTAACAACACCATGAAGAAAACCTTAAACCCTATTGACACCTAAGGAAAGCAATAAAAAACCCTAAAATTCAACCAAACCCTCTATGGGGAGTAGTAAAATAACTAAAAACAAGCTTGATTGCAAAAAAAGATGGATTATAAAATGCATAAAGTCAAAGGGAATACCATGGAGGGGGGTTCAATGGTGTCATGGTATGGTGGTGTTGCCCAATTATGTGGCTTTTAGGGTTGAGTGCATGGTCATGAATGTATGGTACATGACTTAAGGTTACTATCGAGGTCATAAAACTCCAAATTTGATTTTCATAGTTTAAATAATGAATTAAATTACCCTAATTTCATTTATATAAGACCCTTACAATAAATGCCCCAAAGGTGGTGGTTGGCAAAGATCCAGAGTTTGCAATCAACTTTGAAATTTTTTAACTTTGCTATTAGTACTTTGACCTCCAAATTCTATGGGTTTGGTTTCTTTGACTCTTTGAAAATGGGAAGGCAAAACTCGATGAACAATTTATAACTTTATAAGTTACAATTTGCACTTGCAGTTCTAGATTCCAAAGGAAAGTTGGTTAACAGGAAGTAGAAATCAGATTGCAATTTGTAACTTTGAAAGTTGAAAATTACAACCAAATTTTTAGTTGCTAGCTGGAGTGTTACATGGGAAGTAGAGATTGGGAATCAATTTTCAAGTTGAAAATTGTAGTCTAATCTCTAGTTTCTATGGGGTATTTGGTTTACAGGAAGTGGAATTTTGCTCACAATTTGCAAGTTGACAATTATGAGTGAGGTTCTAGTTTCTATCAAGCTAAGTGTTTAGTGAGAATTAGAGGCCTGAATACAATTTTCAAGTTTTTAAGTTGTAAATTACACCCAAATCTTTGGTTTCTACTAAGCTAAGGTATTGCAAAAAGTGGAGGTTGGGAAGCAATTTGCAAGTTTGTAAGTTACAAATTATAGTCCAATTTTTGGTTTCTATCAGCTTAGGTCAATGAATTTTTTGGGTTAATTTATAGAATTTAAAAAAATAAATAATGGGTCTCCCTTAGGGTACTTGACATGTTGATATTTTTGGGAAAAAAATATCAATATTTTTGGTGACCTCTACAGGGTGATTACCTGTTAATGAATTTCTTTCTAATAGCCTTCTAGTTCATTGGGCATGGAGTCATTTAAGCATAACACACTTTAATTAGTGAAGAAAAAAATTGGTATTTTCCTAAACAAGAAAAAAATAAGGAAAAACAAAACAAACTAAGGAAACAAAAACTCCTAATGAGTTGACCTGTACGAAAACACTTATTTGGAAAACACAACTAACCTTAATATATATAATTCTTTTATTTTTTGGAATGAATTTCAACCTAAAAATCAATCTTTGAGGTATATACCATTGGTTGGTATAGGTAATTATGATCCATAGATGTTGGATAACTGGAATGCATTAGCTCTTTTGCACTGCGTTATAATAAATAAACCAATCTATATTACATCAAACTTGGTGTACTTGCCTAATTTGGCTTTGTTTGCATCCCATTTGAGAACCATGTCTCCCTCATTAAATCTCTTGTTAGATGATTTTTTTTTTAAATTCCTCTTTTTTTGATCTTGATTTTCTTCCAAAACTTTCATTGACTGGTTCCTAACTTCTTCTAGTTCCATGAGTTCCACCAATCTTACTGTCATTTCATCATTGGCAATTAAATCCAATTAATGATTGATTTATAGAGATGGTAATTCAATTAATAGTGGGACTCTGGCTTCCCTATCATATACCAACATAAATAGGGAGTTACCAATGGCTATATTAGGAGTGATCCTATCAGCCTATAATGCTGATTTTATATCTGTGTGCCATGTCCTTTGGTTGCCCTCCATTATTCTTTTGATAATTCTTATGAGGTTTTTGTTGGTAGACTCTGCCAAGACATTACCTCATAGGTAATAATTGGAAGAATTACTTAGGTATAAATTTTTATTTACAACCCATTCACTCACTTGAGTGCCCAAAAAAGCTTTGGCATTGTTTGAGATAATGGTGTGAGGAATACCAAACCTTGAGATGATGTCTTCTTGGCATCTTTCAATGCAACTGATTTAGTCAATCATGTGAAATAGTCCATTTTTTTAATGACCCACTTGTGGATTATAATCGATGGTGTCTTGATCATACCAATGAAATCCAATCCCCATTGAGCAAATGGTTGGTCTACTTAATTTGGTTTGAGAGGGAAAGCTGTTAATCTTTGATTACCTATGAAGTAAGTACACTTATCATAGTTCCTTACCCACTGGTGGGCATATATGAATATTTCAATCCTATAATATCCCCCTATAATTATTTTTATGGCCATGGTCCTTGTATAAAAATGTTCACCTGATGGGTCATCGTGAAATTTTTTGAGCACCTTGAGGACTTGATTGTGCTTGATACATCTTAGCATGCCTCTATTAATATCTTTTATAAATAATATTCCATCAAAAATAAAATAAGGAATGGATTGGATTCTAAAATACCTTTTCTTGGACTATTGAAAGTCATATGGGTACTCATTAGTCTACTTGAATATGGTCATGTCACAGATGTAGCTATTAAAAAGAGATGGATTGGCTAGCTAAGATATAATTTGAGTATATACTACTTTAGATACTATTTAAGTAGTCTTGATATCATAATCCAATTATTCACGAAAACCCTTTCCTCTTACAATCTTTGTAATTTTGATGTCCAGGCCATATTCCATGAATTTTGTGATCCATCCTTCTCTTTTTTCATTTATTTCTCAGCTCAACAGGAACTCTTTGACACTTTGGTGACTAACCATCAGATGCATTTTATTATTGGATAGCATATGCCTAAATTTTTTGAGAGAGTTTTAATTATATAATATACCTTCTTCTTCATGAAATTGTAATTTTATTCATAATCCTTCAAGGATTGACTAAAAAAATATATTGGTTGTTCCAATTGTTCTTTATTCTATTGGGTTAGAATAGCTGAGATGCTACCTTCCCCCACTTTTCCTTGTTGTGTCCAGCTAAAAATAATACCATTCTTAAGCATTGTAGTAAGGAGCTTGGCCATAGAAGCAAAATTTGGAACAAATCTTCTTATGAAGTTGATTTTTCTAAGGAAACTTTGTCATCCCTTCTTATGGCTTAGTAGTGCTAATGTAGATATGACACTTATTCTCTCTGGGTTTATTACAAGACGCTCTTTTGAAACAATGTGTCATAGTAGTTTCCCTTTGTGAACTATGAAAACACTTTTTTTTGGATTGAGGGAATATTTGAATTCTCTGCACATTTCAAAAATTTTCCTAAGGTGATCCAAGTGTGCATCAACATGCTTTGAGTAAATAATGATGTCATCTAGGTATATCAAGATTATCTCATTTATAAAACCTCTGAAATCCATATCTATGGCTCTCTAAAATGTTGCACCAAAATTATTTAGACCAAATGGCATCTTTTTACATGTATATGTGTAGACACTGAAATCGTGTCTACCCCTTGGTCATCCTCTGCCCATGGTCCCCTTGGTCCACCTTGTAACACAAGTCCTAGCCCACTCCATTATTAAATTAAAATAATCAAATATTTTTGATTTAATTGCTCCTTGCCACCTCACCCATGCCACCTCACCACCCTAGGATGCCTCTCCTTAGATTCCATTCCTCAACCCATGCCAAGACTTAAATGCCTAGACCCCCATTTCATTCTCCCACACCTCATTTAAGCCCCTCTCGACCATTTTCCCATGACATTTGACCCTGGCAGCTTGTAAGAATGCGCAGAAGGCTAAAATTAACCTGTGTCCCCATTTTGCAGCCACCAACGTCGGTCAATAGTCAGCCGACGTCGGCGGCTTTTCCAACATCAGTTGCCTTCAAAACTGCATTCAGCACCCTGAATGCAAGATTCGATCCTCCAATCTTTCCAATCCGCCAATCTGCTAATCTCTCAATTTGCCAATCTTTAATCTAACCTCTCTCTCTCTCTCTCAGGCACACAACAAGCTACAACAACAATAGGGACTCTACATCAACGACTCCACCAGCAATAGGGCCTCCACACCAGCATCATTAGCAACAGGTACAAGCATCAACAACACTCCTTCTTCAGTAGGTATGAGCTATGTATGTTTCATTTATTTCATTTCAATAATCTAGAAATGTATTAGCAGTTAACTCCTATTTAGCTCTCAGACTGTCAACCAGACCACAAACCCCTTCCAGACCACTCTTTCTTCCCTGTTGCCTCTGTCCTCTGTCTGGGCCCTCTTTCAGACCATTCTTTCTGCCTACAAAGACCCTGCACAGACTCTCGAACCCTTAGACAAACCCAAACCCCTTCTCAGACCCATCCATAGAGCATAAAACCTATCTAGACAGTGTCCAAAGACTACATCCCTGATCGACATCGACCGCTAGGCCCACTGCCCAAATTGACATCAACAGACTAATCGACGTCGGCAACCTTGACCAACCGATGTCGACAGACTAACCGACGGCGGTGACTGTGACCAGACCGACAGTAGCATTCAGGTAAGCATTTGCTTCTATTTCTATTTCAATCTTTAATCATTTCAGTCCTTTATCATTCTGCTTTTTATCAGACATTCTTTTATTAATCAGTGGATTGTCATCCTCCAAGAAGTCTTTACACTTCTAGGACCAAGCTTTCGCTTGGCAGTCCACTTTCTAGCCATCTAACAACCTCTGTGTTTGAGTCTCTTTCCTCTACAGGTGTCATCCTCCATAACCAAAGAGGAGTTCCTTTCGTTGTCTGAATCTGGTGTGCAAGACTACATCTGGGTACGTACAAACCCTTGACCATTTCTTAGTTTCTCATTTTCTTTTGAATGTGAAAAGTGAAAACTTGTTTGGAAACATTCTGGCATGCTCGGTGGGACCCTAGGGTCTTCCTTGGGTTCTTTTCTTACTTTTTCATATAGGTGCATTAGGTCTCTCCTTGCATCTTTCTCTTCTATTAGTCTTCCAAAAGACACTATTAGCAAAAATTAAAAAGAATCATTCTTGTTCTTTCTTTTCTTGCATCTTAGACTAGTCAAAAGTCATACTCTTCAACCTCTTCTCACTTGTCTTCATACGAACTCATATTTCTATTTGGGCTTAAAATACATTGCATTTCATTTCTTTTTGACTGCATACTTAGTCCACATCTAGTAATTAAAACCGCATCATGAATTAATCATAGATCACTTATGTTACACAACCAAATCACTTGCACAAATGAAACATCTAAACTCACCTGAGACAAGGCCCGACTGGGATTTCATCACCCAATGGATACCTTACCCACCCCGGCAATCCCACTTGGACTTCACTACCAAGGGGAAAGTCCACTCTGTTCTTTGGCAGAGGATAATCTCTAGGGGAAGTATAGACTGGCTAAGCGGGCCCAGCTTATCACTGGGTTCGTGAAGTGAGGGGAGCTTGCTCCTTAGCACCAGGCCAAGTATAAAACCTAACACAGACTCTTGAGCATTGAAACAAACTTGAAACCAACCATAGACTACTTCTTCTAGGACCCGTCTCAAAAGCCAAACTTCCTAAACACATTCTAAGGCATAAGCCACCACGATCCTAATATTTTATTCTTAGGAATTTAACGTTTAGGGTCTACTTGTGTTCTTCTTCTTTTCTGTTCTTATCTGCTTGTTTGAGCTTGTGAGGACATTTTTCTTGCCTTGAATGGTTTTGACTCGCAGTCAAACCAAGGCTCTTATTGACCATGCAAGGCATCAACCTCTTTTGCCTTCGCCTTCCAGACCTAGTCCTCTAATGGAGTATCATTCAGAGACCGAACGAACTCCTACCCTGCCAATCTCGACCCAACCATCCACTGTCCCCATAGGGGACCAAAACTTTGCAAGGTTCCTTGACCTCAATGTCAAGGCCCTTCAACATTATCTTGTAAAAAGCTAAACGCAAGACTCCCTAGGCAACCCAACTTATGGGATGTCAACCTCCTTGACTGAAGCAGCAACAGTACCGACACCGTCTGCTACCCAACCCATGACCACTTTGGCCTTTGCCTCGACCGTCAACCTGACCATATCTTATTTTCAAAGTGTGGCTTCTCCTTCTATCTCTGGGCCCACTTCCACTAGGGTTTCAGCCCCCCATCAACCGTAGACTCTCCACCAAAGCTCTACCCCTTTCCCAAATCTAGTTGTCTCTATCCCACCTTCTCTTGCCCCCATCAACATTGGGGTGGCTTCTTACCCTTCAACTAGTCTTGCCACCCCTCAACCACCTTTGGTGGCCCCTATTTAATTTGTGCCCTCCACCTCCATGGTACAACCACCCTTGCCCTCCACTTCTATCCCAACGACTAGTTATCAATACGTTGCATCCATACAAGCGTGATCGACTACATCGTACGCCTCTTCTAGCACCTTCCAAGCGCCTTGCAACCTAGGGGGCTCCCCACCTCCAAATTCATTAGCAGATCTCATCAAAATGCTAATGGATAAAATGTCTAGTCTTGAGGCCTCCATTTCTGGTTCAAGCGATGCCCTCTCATATGACCAAATTTGCAACAAACCCATTCATCCCTCCGTCCCAATCCGACCATATCCCAACCAATGGGAACTTCCTAAATTTAATCATTTCCAGAGTAAGGAAGACCCACAACAACATCTACAAGCATTCAGACATGTTTGTTATCTCATAGCACATGATGATGCGTTGTTGTTACGCACCTTCCCCATGTCACTTTCTGGCCCTGCCCTTGATTGGTACAGCTCTCTCACCAATCACTCTCTCTTCTCTTTCACCCAACTCACCCAAATTTTTCTCAACCACTTCTCAATCAATATCACCAAAAATGCCTCACTCACAGACCTCTATTCTATTACGTAGTTTGATGATGAATCCATAGCTGATTTTGTCGCCCATTGGAGAGCCTTGATCAACCAACTCTCCTTCTCTTTACCTCAATCTGAGCTCATCAAGCTCTTTTCTCGAGCGTGTGCCACCCACATCTCTTATACCTTGTAGATTCAGACATTCTGCACCTTTGACGAAGCTTTCACCATGGTCTAAAAGCTCAAACTTCACACCATTGAAGAAGATAGGGTCAAATTGCATAATACCAACGCAAAAACCGATGACCCTTCTTCTTCTTGACCTTCTTCTTCCCATTCCAAGTCCAATGAAGTGGCCAACACTGTGGTCGTTAGATCACCATCATCAACAACAAACCAATCTCAACCTTCAACATCTCAAAGCATCACCAAACAATTCTAACAACGGTACATCTAGCGTAACTACACTCCAATTAGAGAGTCATACGCTTCGGTGTTGGAAAAATTTGTCAACCAGGGGGTCCTCAATCTCCCTTCAATCCGACCACCTCAATTTGACCCTTCAAAAGCTCTCCCTACCTGGTATAGGGAGAGCAACTTCTGTCATTATCATTGCATCCACAACCATGACATCAACAACTATCAAACCTTTAAAAACATCATCCAAGACATGATTGACAAGGGGGATCTTGTTTTGGACAACCCAAACCTGCCACCCAATCAACATATCGACATCTTCAAACAATCATTCCCTAACCATCCTCCTAGCCTAAATAATGTCCAGACCTTGACCGATAGCTCCCAGGAGCATGACATACGCACAATCAACATGGTCTCACCTCTTATCCCTAACCAACCTCCTCCATAGGTAGAAGAGCCTTCTTCTCTTGTTAGTCCTCCATCAACCTCTCTTATATTGGAGGACGCCTTGACCATATCGATGCCATTAGCCCCACCTTCATCTTTCCTCTGACCAATGGAGGACCCTATCTTGCCTACTCCTCAACCATAAATAGAAGGCACCATCATTCCTACCCTCTATTCGCTTGAGGAGCCGCATTCTCCTATTTCTTCTCCACCAAGAGAAGACCCTATCTCTTCGCCCACTCCAACCGAGGAAGACTCAGTCACGGTTTCCTCTTGCCTTTTACCTAGGATTGCTACATCCCACTCACCCTCGTCTATATCTAAACCCAAACCCACGTAGGCATCCACCATGCCAAAAGAGATTAAACCTCTTGGTGTTTTCCCCATCTCTAACCTTGCCTTGCACAATAGTGGCCCTCAAACCATACCAAAGAAGGCTACTAGACCACACCAGAGAATTCCTCCCCCACCTTCATCATTACCTTCAATCTTGGGCCCACATCCATCCACCCTAATAGGAGTGCTTCCTACTCCCATACCTCATAGAGGCAAGTCACCTCCATTATCCCCCTAACCCATCAAACATATATCAACTCTCAAACCAAAGTCATCAACCTCTACTGCAACAAAACATGCAGACCCATTAGCAGGTTCTTATGCCTTGCTGTTACGGTAATTATTGTAGTCTTCTCGCATCAATCTCCCGCCTCTTAGACCATATCAATCTCTCAAACCAAAACCAACCTGGTTCGATGACACTATAATTTGTGCATATCATCGCACACCTAGGCACGACACTGAGCATTGTTGTGCCCTCAAGGTTGTCATTTGCCGTTATTTGGAGAAAGACACCTTTCTTCTTGATCACATTATCAACAGACTTCAACACTGACTCTTGCCTCTCAGACCTCCTCATCGTCCCACTTACCAACTCTCAGATCAAGACCATCTTGGTTTGACAACTCTAAATTTTGTCACTATCACCGCACTCCGGGACATGACACTGAGCGTTGTTGCACTCTTAAAGCTGTCACTCGTCAACACCAAATAAAGGATACCCTTCTCATCAAGGATCCTCTTGACCTCCTCTTTGACAAATCTTTGACACCATCACATGCTTCTCAAACCTCATCACCTAAATCAGGATCTCCATGCTAGACTATGGTCCCTTTACCACCTTTAACCCCCTTATTCGACATCAACACAGTCAATCTGACCACCAAGCCTCAACCGACCTTGACCAATCTATCAAACATTCTCCCTAACCACTGGGGGAATTCAACATTCATCCAAGCCTCGACCAACCTTTCAACCTAGTCTCGACCAAATATCAATCACTCTTTTAATCCTAAACCTCGACCAAGCCCCAACCTGGCCTCAACCAAGCCTTGACCATGCCTCGACCAAACAAAATTCAACCTAGCCTCGACCAAGACTCTATCAAACCTTGACTAAACATTCAACCAAACCTTGACCAAGCCTCAACTAAACCTTGACCAAGCATCAACCAACCTTTTAATCATCAGCCACGACCAAGCCTCGATCGAACATTCAACCTGACCTCAACCAAGCATTTGACCAATCAATCAACTAAACATTCAACCGACCTTGACCAAACATTCAACCACTCTCGACCAATCATCGACCAAATATCATCAACCAAGCATTAGCTATCATTGTGACCAATTTGGAAAGAAGTAAACAAGGTAAGTTTGCTCCAAGTTGGCTCGGACCACAAACACAGACCAGGGACTTATCAGAACCTAAGCCCTTTAATGCCTTACATCTGTGACCATTTTACTGTTAGTCGAGTACTCGTTCACTTGATGTTTTACTTGAGCTCTTCCCTTGAGCAATCCTTGTCATTGTCATTCCTATTCCTTCAACCCTTTTTCCCAACATTAGTCAACCCTTTTGTCAAGCAGTAATGCTTTGACCTAATAAAAGGGAACCCTTAAACTTCTAGAGGCTCATCCATGGCTAAACTTCAGTCAATAAAACATATCAAAAATGGGATACCTAACATGTCAAAGGTCATAAACTCTAAATGTAGACTGCTCCCTCGAAGGACAGCTACATAATTTTTGTATTTACTAGACTGCTCCCTCGAAGGACAACTAGGCCAAAGTCATATCAAAAACATATAAAGCAAAATATAGACCACTCCCTCGAAGGATGGCTATGACTAAATATTGCTACAAACAACACTTTTTTAGAAGCTTCCCACATTGATCAGCTTCACAAATGACCACAAAGCAAAATGACATCCCAATGCAGACTTCCCGCATCAATCAGTCTGCACCCAAAAAAAAATGATGACTGACAAGCTATTAAGTCATGGACATGCCTATAGTCGTTCTTGGGTCACCTATAAAAGGGGCAAGGTTCTGCCAGCTACAAAAGGGTTACCCCATCCTCTCATATATCACATATCCAACCTATCACCCCATCATACTCAAGGTACTTCGAGCTCACTTAACGTTAGGTGATTCGATTACTTCTTTAGCACAGCCAATGATCAACGATGCAATGCATGAATGGGGCTCTTGATTCTAACAACCCCTATCTATGCTATCATTTTGGTCCTTGTCAATGAAAAGAGCAACTTGCCTTTCACTTTTTTCACATTTTGGTCACATTCAACCAAATCATTTTCTCAAACAAAACCAACCCAAACATTTTCAGTCCAACAACATGACATTAAGACATCATACATCATCCTAGTCCATTTCACATAGTTTCTATGGAAACTAATACACTTGGAAACTATCGACCAGACACAATTTATGTTAAGCATAAACCATTACTTGCTAAAGCATAAATAGACCTCAATTCATTTTTAGCATACATCCATCATGAATATGGAAAATTGCTAGGGATGAAATACCCCTCAACCAATGTTATAGAATACACCATTTGGACAAGGCTGTAACATCTTCTTCTCCTCATCATTTCACGCATGCACCCTCAGACATATGGGATGTGCTAAATCATTCTCATGAACCAATCATCAACCATTTTGCCTCTTATTCTGAACTACATTGGTCTGAGGCCCTAAGACAAGGGCTATGTAGGCAGCACTCAGTTGACCTGACGTCCTCTAAAATTAGCTCGACCACCCTCATTTGTTCATCTACCTGATGAACAAACCATTCTTCTTTTGACCATGACTTAACCTCATCCAAGACCAATCCATAACTTTGACCCTCTTCCTCCCTTTCTAGGGAGAACTACATTGGCCTAAGACCCTTCACACAGGGGCTATGTAGGCAGCACTTAGATGACATGATGTCTTCTGAGGTTAGCTCGGCCACATTATTTCATCCATCCATTCATTTGATCAATTATCTATCTCAGCCTCACCTCGACCAATGACCTTAGAGATCTTGACTATCTCCTCAGACTCTGACCACTTCCAAGACAAACGTTGCCTTGGTTGTTTTTGCATGTATGCTACCTCATGAATGGTTAGTGAAATTGTCTGCATCACATTTTGACCCTCACAAGTATAGGATCGCAAGTCGGTTGATCCCCACTACTTGTGACATTTTCATGTTTCCAAGAGCACTTCCTGAGTCTAGGATACCTAGATTACAATGACCATTGGAGCTTCAGCTTAGATTAAATAACCCAATCAGCTACGACCAAATGCTGGGGCCCAGTTATTCTAATTTTGGCACTCCTTGACCTTGACTTGCGAAAATTTGACCTGACCATCTCGTGAAGTGGTATGCACGCAATCATAAATTTTGTAGCGTTCACACTCACACCTTCACCCTTTTCATCCACTCTCTATCAAATCGGCACCTGACATCAGGTTCCCTTCCCTTGACTCCCACTTTGAGGGGGAATACCTCATCTCATATTTGGTGCAAACAACTCCTCTTATTTTTGTCTTGCAGTTCATTCAAATAACCAACAAGACAAAATTGACCTTATCCCACACCTGGGGCAACCAACTCCTATTTTTGTCTTGCAATTCATCCAGAACAACCAACAAGACAAAAAGGGGCAAATGTAGACACCGAAATCGTGTCTACCCCTTGGTCATCCTCCCCCCTTGGTCCCCTTGGTCCACCTTGTAACACAAGTCCTAGCCCACTCCATTATTAAATTAAAATAATCAAATATTTTTAATTTAATTGCCTCCTTGCCACCTCACCCATGCCACCTCACCACCCTAGGATGCCTCTCCTTGGATTCCATTCCTCAACCCATGCTAAGACTTAAATGCCTAGACCCCCATTTCATTCTCCCACACCTCATTTAAGCCCCTCTCGACTATTTTCCCATGACATTTGACCCTGGTAGCTTGTAAGAACATGCATAAGGCTAAAATTAGCCTTTATCCCCATTCTGTAGCCACTGATGTCGGTCAGTAGTCAGCCGATGTCAGTGGATTTGCTAGCATCAATTGCCTTCAAAACTGTGTTTAGCACCCCGAATGCAGGATCTGATCCTCGAATCTTTCCAATCTACCAATCTGCTAATCTCTCAATCTACCAATCTTTAATCTGACCTCTCTCTCTCTCTCAGGCACACAACAAGCTACAACAACAATAGGGACTCTACATTAGTGATTCCACCAGCAATAGGGCCTCCACACCAGCATCATCATCAACAGGTACAAGCATCAACAACACTCCTTCTTCAGCAGGTATGAGCTATGTATGTTTCATTTATTACATTTCAATAATCTAGAAATGTATTAGCAATTAACTCCTATTTAGCTCTTAGACTGTCAACCAGACCACAGACCCCTTCTAGACCACTCTTTCTTCCCTATTGCCTCTATCCTCTGTCTGGGCCCTCTTTCAGACCATTCTTTTTGCCTATAAAGACCCTGCACAGACTCTCAGACCCTTAGACAAACCCAGACCCCTTCTCAGACCCGTCCACAGAGCATAAAACCCGTCTAGACCGCATCCAAAGACTACATCCCTGATCGACACCGACTACCAGGCCCACTGCCCAAATCGACATCGGTAGACTAACTGACATCGGCAACCTTGACCAACCGACGTCGGCAGACTAACCGACGGTAGTGACTGTGACCAGACCGACAGTAGCATTCAGGTAAGCATTTGCTTCTATTTCTATTTCAATCTTTAATCATTTTAGTCCTTTATCATTCTACTTTTTATCAGACATTCTTTTATCAATTAGTGGATTGTCATCCTCCAAGAAGTCTTTGCACTTCTAGGACCAAGCTTTCGCTTGGCAGTCCACTTTCTAGCCATCTAACAACCTCTGTGTTTGAGTCTCTTTCCTCTACAGGTGTCATCCTCCACAACCAAAGAGGAGTTCCTTTTGTTGTCTGAATCTGGTGCGCAAGACTACATCCGAGTACGTATAAACCCTTGACCATTTCTTAGCTTCTCATTTCCTTTTGAA
Organism: Torreya grandis; assembly: GCA_037957365.1. NCBI lineage: Eukaryota > Viridiplantae > Streptophyta > Pinopsida > Cupressales > Taxaceae > Torreya > Torreya grandis. The sequence continues at coordinate 2,646,817 of JARHVA010001951.1, forward strand.
TGTGAAAAGCAAAAACTTGTTTGGAAACAATATGTACCCCATTTTATGGTGAAAGTAGTCTTGAATTGGTTTGATTCCTATACTAGGATTTAGTTATATATATAATAACCATCAAGAAGGGAAAACCTTTTAGATCCTGATATAGTTTGAATTTTTTTTTCCATGGGTGGAAGAGGATAATTATCCCTTAGAGACACTTTGTTCAGATCCCTGAAATCTACATAAAGCCTAATTTCAATGTTATTCTTCCTTACATGGACCAAATTAGCAACCTAGGATGAGTGTTTGATAGGGAAAATGATGTTAGCCTCTATTAGTTTAGATATCTCACTCTTTATTAGGGGTTTTATCTTTGGATTAATTGGTCTCTAATTTTGTCTAACAAGCTTGGTATTTGGGTAAAGCTCTATTATATGTTGGGCTAAACTAGGGTCAAACCCCTTTAGATCATGATAACTCCAAGTGAAGTTATGATCAAATTCTTGACACAATTGAATAAAATATTATTTTTAAGAATCATCACATACGTTTTTAATCTTCAGTGATTTCCCTTCTAAGATTACTGTTGGCTTGTAGTCTTCTTCATTTATTGTAATATTCTTATTTTCACCCTTTAATTGATCATCCGAGTTGAAGATGTTTTCTAGGGTGACAAGACCCATGGGTAATTTGTTTGTCTTCAATTAGATGATTTGATCTCCATATTTATTTTGGAATCTTGACTGGTTTCTATCTAAGAATTTAGCTTCTTCTCTTAGAAAGTTGATAATTTACTAATCATTGTCGAAGACTTACCAATTGGTCACATTATTAGGAACATATGGCCTTATTATCAACCTTATATGCTGGCTATTTTTATTCTTTATTTCTTTAGGTAGGTTATATTGGTAACCTAATGAGGCCATACGATCAACATCTTTTTTTGGTGCTCTTGGTACTACTTGAATGTTTAAAGCTTTAAAGTCTTCTAACAGGTCCCAAACCCTTTATTTACAAGATCTCAACAAATTATTCTTAGTTATGCTTCCAGATATCACTTGGTGAATAATCAACTCACTATCACCAAATATTTGTATGGATTTTATCCCTTTCTCCTTGGCCAATTGTAAACCTTGAATTAAAGCTTCATATTTAGCTACATTGTATATGCAGCTAAATTGATGCCTGAAAGAATAGAAATAGCTATCCTTTTGCAGATAAATCAATACAATACCTACACCTACACCATTCTTGATTCTCAAACCATTGAAGAATAGTTAGAACATTCCTTGAAGCTTTTCAGTTATTTTTACAAGATTCAATATGATTGCATCATTTTCATGAATGCAGTATGTACCCAACTCGGTAACCTGTATGTAATCATAAGGATAAAATTAGAGATATGATCCCTATTCATCTAGATGAGTGTTTGGAATATATTTTATAGGTGTTGTAACTTCATGATCAATCTCCTCTTCTTAGTCTTGTAATATTTTGTTCATGTTTATAGGAATAAGAGTGTATGGCTCTATATGGTCTTTAGTGATTGGCTCAGCTATTATTGTTAATCTTATTTGATATCTCATCCTAAGAAAAATGTGAGACCAATCCATAGATATATATCCTCTCAATTTTGTAGTGGAGTCTCATGAAAGACAAATGGAAAAGTAATGGGGAGATCAATAATTGAGATATCTTGGGAAATTGACAAGTTTAGACATGCATGGATAGTGAGATTTAGCCATGTTATTGTCATTACTATTTGAATAGTAATTTCATCAAGTTTTACTACATATTTTGAGATAGGTGTATACTGAATACCAAGAGCATCATCTATTTTATTAGGCATGATAGAACTGCTAGCCCCTAAATCTACCATGCAATTATGAATTTTTGGGACTGTTACCTTTTCATTGCTACTAACTCATTGCCAAATCTCTTTAACAATGACTTAACTTCATATAAATAATTTTTAGGAACTAGATTCAAAGATGGCGCTTTGATCATGGTGGGAATTGGAGCAATTATAGGTTATTTAGGAGGTATTTCTAGGAATAAAGTCATTGGTGGCCTTGGGGTAATTTTTTCTACTTGAATTATGTGATTTTCTACCCTTATTATAATTTCATAGGCATTGGGAAGTGTGGTGCCACCCATTGACTGAATCATAATGGTTATATCAATATTCAAAACTCTTAAGTAATATAAGAAAACATTATTTGGGATTGTCTTGACCAACACTAGAATTCTATTCCATGTCTTTTGAAAATGAAAATTGAAATCAGTCATGAGTTCATGAGGAGCTCATTGAATAACAGTTAATTTTTCAACCAAAGAGAGGTAGTCACTCTTGTCTTAAAATTGAGTGTATAGTGTAGTGTCTAAGTCATCCCAAACATAGATGGAATTGGGAGGCATGCCTTTATACCAGTTTAAGGCTTTACCCTTGAAAGAGAAGACTAGGAGTCTAATTTCAACATTATCTTATACCACATTATAGATTGAACAAAGATTAAAGATGTCTTATATATGGTCCATAGGAATGGTGGAAGTTTCACTAGTAAAATATGGAAGGATTTTAAATCCGAGGTAGGTATATCATCATACTAGGCTAATTGGAGTGGGCTGCCTCCATTGAAGGCTACAAAATTTTGATTTCTCACAGCCATAATGGGAGTATGAAACTGTTGGGAATACTTGAAGGAGATGCAAATAAATTTTTAGGATATACTCTAGTGTAAAGAATAATTGACCTTGATTTATTCTTATATAGAGATGAAAATTCTATAAAGTTAGTTTTCTTACCTTTAGTTGATGATCTGGTTTGTATCTTTGGCAAATGTAAACCTTGGATTCCTAAATATGTAATCTAATGGATTCACCAAGTGATTTTAGAATGTGTATAGGGATTATATAATACTTTTTGAGAATAAAACCAATCTCTTTGTAACTTTTACGTCCCATTAAGCATGCCAAAAATTGTTATCACATAGATTTTGTACTCATGTTGATGTTATAGCTTGCTGTGCAAAAATCTAATGATAATATGGGATCACCTCCAAGCTGTAGGAAATGTTGGTTCCTAGTTATACACCTTGTACACTCAGCCTTGCACACTTGAGATAAATGACAAGAAATTATGGAAAACCTACTAAAATGTCAATGTATTCAGGGAGGGGTTTGACATTAGGATTAAACCAAATGCATAAAATGATTGAGAGGCACCTATAAAGGGTATGGTTAGCTCCCTACTACTTTTGGCTCTACTTGAACCAAGGTGAGAGAACCTATGGGATAGATTGATCTCATGGAGGGATTTTAATATTCAATATTCATGGGGATTCTTGGAACAAGGGAAAAATATGAACAAAACATAACCAAGTTTGCACATTTAACTCATGAAGGGTTGTCACATGAAATGCACAAATGCTCTAAGTCATACACAAGTTATTAAAGATAAATTAAATTGTGAATGTAATCTTCAATCTAAATAATATTTAACAATAAAGGGGCTAATTTTTTTTTGTAATGCTAGGATTTAAAGCATAAACTGCAAACACATTTTAAATATTTAAGATCTTACGTATTTTAAAGGAAAGTAACACTTATAGTATGTAACAAAGTGTGTTATTTATAGGGTAGGATAGGGTAAGATGAGTTTATAGTTAATTATAAAATGGAGGGTGGCATGCTGGTGGCTTCCAAATAGTAGGGTGTTTGGTAGAATTTCATGACAATTATTTCTTAGCAAAGATGCATCAAAATTCAAATGCAAGATAATGGTAAACACTAAATGATCCCTAAAATCCTAAAACATAAATTGAAATTAGAATATCAAAATACTTTCTCCTGCTAAATTCATGAACCTAGGGTGCCCTTAAAAGGTATTCAAAAACATATTTACAAAGATGATTATAGAAATAAATTTATAACCTACACACATGATCAAAATCAAAATTAGTAATGAACACAAACCCAAATATCCAATCAAAAAAACTTGCAAAGCATATTATTACATTTCATTAACAAGATACAATAAAGAACTACAAATATTTTCCACTTGACTTGAAAAGAACTATTATAGACATCAACACTTCAAAATGCTACCATGGGAAAAAGCATGGTGAGATCGATATTTTGACAAGGGAGACATAAAAATTCTCTCAAATATTTCTAATAGCTATATAGATGCAACCACCTTAGCAAGGGAGACAAGATCTACACACAACAATTGATCTCAATTTTTTTTTGTAGAACCTAGACTTAGATAAAATGGATTTTTAAAATAATGACCTAAAACAACCAACATCCCATGACAACCTTGAAATGGAAGACAAACCTTTCATTTATATACTTCTCAATCGTTCTCAATCTAGACCTATAAGTTGCAATATGCAAAAATTGTATAACAAAATTTTCCAGTCTCGTCAAGATGCTCCCAATTGTAAAATGCCTTTTGTTATGCTTGAGATTTTTATCCATTTACAACAAATCCTTGTTAAAAATCCTTATAAAAGCAATGATGAGGACTCAAAACCACTTGGAGATGCTCTTGACCACTTGATTGCATAGCTGGATGGAGAAAATCATTTGAAAAGGCAAACAAATTTTGTCCTTATGTGCAACTTACTTGGAAATGCTCCTTTACACCTACCTAGAAAGTGAATTTCATGGTAGAAGCCAAAAAACCTTTGTCACTATGTGAAACTATCTAGAGATGCCAGTGAATGGTTGCATACATAGCTATAACCTCTTGGACAACCACCTTTCCTTTTTACACATGTCATGGAACAAACTATTCTTGTAATGATGGCTTGATAATGATAGTTGTAACATGAAATAAAAAATAATCTATGATCCTGATTGGAGATATTATATTTTTAATATCTCATGAACCTTCTTCTATTCTTCAAGTCATTATTTGACCAGGAAATAGCCATCAAGTTTAAATTTAAGACCAAAGCTTGCCACATACCAATATTTGGCACACCACATCAGATCTAACTAGGCATCTGTGGGCTCTAAGAGCGACTAAGTTGATTTATCAACTCTAGTAAGGACACTTGTCACTTCCTCATGTAATCAAGTCCCCTTAAAATTTTTGTCTTCGCTTACACCATTATATCTACTCACTTAAGTAAGCACATGCCATTAATATTGAACCAAAGGATCAAATGTCATTGGTTGCTCAATACCCTACCTAATGTGGTTACAATGCATGTCATCATTGCATTCACTTTGGGCTTAGTTTGAAACCTTAACTTAATATTCCCTATTGATCAAAAAGTTTATGATCAATTGTGTATCATTGATTGATAGGAACATGCTTAAGCCTTATTATACACCATAAGCTTGACCTTTCGATTTTGAACTTGTACCATCCAATCTTAATTTCTTGAGAAAATGTACTCCATAAAATTATGATCTAAGGGGTGGGGTGTCATTGGATATTGCCTATTCTTGGCCCTAAGGATGTGCCACTTGGTATCCCCATGGGCTTCATGTGTTCCTCAAACTTTTTATCTTTGATTACATATCGTCGAATCATCCTACCCTATGTAAACATGTGTCATTAGATCTGCCTCCATTTGAAAATAAATGGATACTTCATGGGGTCTAAAATTGATTCTCATGTGATTATATTTGAATATTTGAATCCTAATGGCTAGTCCCTATTGCTTAAAGTTGACGTCTACATGCCTATAAAAAGACATCCATGAGGCTATCATACATGTAATTCAAAAATATTTCTTTGGAGACTTTTTAATGATAATTTGATCAGTGGGACCTTTATCTTTGACATTCTTGTTTGCTTTGGCACTTATACTTTGGGTTTATTTATCCTCAGCATAATCATCCTGTAATAATTCTTTTAGGTATTCTATCAAGACATTTATTTTTAAAAAAATGTCTGAGACAATTTCCCTGAAGGAGTTGACTTCACATTTTTCTTGCAAAAATTGAGTCTTCAGCCTTTGAATTTTAGCCTTCATCAGAATAATTGTTTTGGACATTTTTTATGAAATAATTCCCCCAAATAAAATAGTCTCTTGGACTTTTTATAAAGGAATTGGGCCTTTGCATTTTTATCAAAAGAATTAAGACCTTTTACTTAGGCAAAATGTCTAAAGGAAATAACACTTCTGCTCTGCCAAAACTTTTCTAAAAGTACCTTTTGGGGCCCTTTGAGCACAACCTTTAGAAGTTTTGTCATTGCACTTACCCTACAAAATTTCCCTTTAGCCTTTTGGAATAGCCCTTTAGATCTTGAAAGTCCCCTTTGGACTTATTAAAAGTGTCCTCTAGATCTTCTGAAAGTGCCCTTTGAACTTATTAGAAGTGTCCTTCACCCTCTATACTTTTCCTTCAAACTTTTTGTAGATTTCCTTTGAGAATTTTGTGAGGGAAAAATTCTTGAAGGAAATTATCCTTTATGAATTTCACAAAGGCAAAATAACCCTTTTGTAAGTGTCCTTCAGGAATTTTGCAAGGGTAAAATGCTCAAAGGAAATAACCGTTCAAAAATATTGTAAAGGCAAAATGACCCTTTAGGATTTATAGAAGAACCTTTGGACAAAATAAATAAGTCCTTACAATTTTTTTTGGATTTTTGTGCATAAAAAATCCCCGAAGGGTAAGTGCCCTTTGGAATTTTTGTCATGGATAAAAAGTATGAAACAAATAAGACTTTAAAATTTTATGAAACAAAATATTTCTTTCAATATTTTTATGTGGAAAAAATTCTCGAAGGGAAATTACCCCTTAGACCTTTTACCATAAACAAAAATTCTAAAACAAATGATCCTTCGGATCTTTTGTGAAACACTTAGCCTGAAACAAATAAAATATTGAATTCCTTCAGGCCTTTTGTAGCAAACAAAATGTCCAAAGGAAAGAAGTCTTTGAAATTTTTGTCTGAGAAAAAAACTTGAAGACCTACTTCCATTAAACATTGTGTTCATGTAAAAATCCCAAAAAAGTCTAAGGGAAAGACACATTCACCAAGAAAAGACTAGATTAAGACTTAGGCAATTTTTACGTTAACTTGACCTTCCAAAAGAACATTTAGAAATGGAATTTGGGATAAGGACATAATCATTTACACTTTATAAGGGCCCAATTGATTCAGTGAAAATTTGGGCACTAACACTGGCTCTTGCTCAGGGATGCATACCCCTGATGGGTGTGCAAATAAGCATAAAACACAAGACTAGGTACCAATGCATTGAGCTATGGAGTCAAGACTTAACAATTTTCATCAAACATCTATGAATGCTCAAAAAAACATGACAAAATTTACCAAAAATAGATCAAGAGGATCTAGAAATGAAGACACAACATAACACATAGGGAAACTGTACAAGTAAGGCCCAAAATAGAGGGGCAGTAAAATAACAAAAAGATAAAGAAATAAAACACTATACAATATGGTATAGTTATGGACTTAATCAAGGAAGTGTTTTAAATGTCTACCATTGACTGTCAACTCTAATATTTCACCATCCAGATCTCTCAAAAAGAAAGTATGCTCCCCAATCTAACAATCAATGGAATAGGGACCCATCCACAAGGAATAAAACTTGCCATGATTTCATTTCTCCTCATGCCTTCTATCCCAAAGTAGAACCAAATCACCTACTTAGAAGGTTCATAGAGTGACCTTCCTATCAAATATTTTCTTCAACTTCTCCTTGAACTTGAGGTGTCTTTCATGAGCTTGTCTTCAAATTTTATCAAGGTCAATAATCTAGTTTACCTAGCTTTCATAGTGGTGGATTTACTCATCATCTCCTAGTTGTTACATGAGATGATAGGAGGGAAACTATAAATCACAGGTATAACTTCTTGAGATCCATAAACAAGCTCAAAAGGGATTATACCTATATCTCTCTTAGGAATGATCTTATCAACCCAAAAAATAAACTTTAGTTGTTCACCTAACTTCTTTTTGTTTGCTTCCAATGTTCATCTAATGATCTTGAGCAAGTTCTTGTTACTTGATTCTACTTTTCCATTCCCTTGAGGATTGTATTTATAAGCATAGATCAATTCAATCCCATAGTCCTTACACAATTCCACCAAAGGTTTAGCTTTAAATATCATGGAATTATCAACAATTATCCTCATAGGCACACTAAATTTGTAAATAATGTGATTTAACAAAAACTCGATAACTACCTAGTGTGTTACTTTCTTTATAGGGATTAATTTGATTCATTTTTTGAAGTAATCAATTGAAACTAGGATCCATTTATGTCCAACACTTGATGAATCAATAATTTCTCCAATGAAATCCATTTCCCATTATTTGAATGGGCCTTTAGTCATCACAGGTTGCAAGGGAAGAGAACTTAAAGCTTTTATCCTCCCAACAAAGTGCTGACATTTCTTACATCTTCTAACCATCTAAGAAACATCCTTAAAAAATGATGGCCACCAATAAATATCTCTCAAAATTTTATGACACCACAAACTCCACTATGGAAGTCATCAATCAGGATAATAGTTTATTCTTCCAACACACATCTCAAGAGAATCCCATCTGGATTCTTCCATGCTAGTCCATCCTCAGTCAAGAGGTATTTTTGAGGCATAGGATTAAGAATTCTTCTTTGATTATTATCCAAGTTAGGGGGATAATTCAAATTTTATAGGTAGTAAACAATGTCTTTATACCATGGAGATGTGTTACATTGATTCAAAGAATAATTAACATTAAAAACATCAGTGTTTATCTCAACATATTGTAAATTGGTCTTATCCATAAGCTTGGCTAGACCCATCCCTCTTACTAACTTGATGGTTTGGATATCTATGTCATACTCTTATAACTTATTGACCCACTTGCACCTCTTGCTGGATACTTCAATCTAAGTTAAAATGTCCTTCACCATGGTGTGTAGGACATAGGCAATAATATTTTAACTTAGAATATATGGCCTAAAAGTTTTAACAACCTTTATAAGAGTGAAAGATTATTTTTCCATGATGGTGTAGTTTAGCTTAGGACCTTGCATATCTTTTCTAAAGAAAGCTATGAGCTACTCATGACCTTCCTCATTATTTTGCAACAAGCTAGTAACAAAAATATTATGTAATGTAAATAAGAATATCTTGAATAGCCTTGTATATCAAGACTAGCCAAAATAGGGGTAGAGTTTAAATCTCCCTTGATGTCACTAAATGCTTACACGACCTTCTCTTCCCATTTAATAGTCTATTCCTTATTCAACATAGAAGTAATAGGCAAAGTAATCTCTACAAAATTAGACACAAACCTCCTTACAAATTTAATCTATCCAAAAAAAGACTAAATTTCTTTCTTAGATTGCGGGATAGGCACTTTGTCAATGGATTCAACCTTTTTGGGGTCAATCATGACACTATCCTTGGACATTATATGTCCCAACAACTTGGCCTTTTATATTCTAAAGTGGTACTTCTTGGGATTAAGTGAAATATCAAACTCCCTACAAATAATTAACACCTTTTAAAGATGTTCCAAATATTCTTCTCTTACTTTGGAGTACACAATAATGCCATCCTAATACATAGTAATGAACTAGTAAATGATCCCTACAAAAACAACATCCATAGTTCACTAGAATGTTTCACCAGCATTCATTAACCTAAAATTCATCCTCATATACACATATGTGCCCCAAGGCATTGTGAACATGGTCTTTGACCTCTCAAATTCCTTTACCACAACCTAGTTGTATTTTGAGAAGCCATCCAATGTGGACAATATTTCTGATCTAGTAACACTTTGCAATAGGTTCTCCATATTGGGTAGGGTATAATTGTCTTTTGAAGAAGCTTTGTTTAGATTCTTAAATTGACACACAAGAAAATGTCACCATTCTTATTTCTTACAGGGACTAAATTTACAACCCATGATGAATATTTTATGGGCTTAATGATACCATTGTCTCTTAGATTCTTTAATTCTTCCCTCATATTGGTGGCCAAGATGGGGTTAATGGGTCTCTATTTCTACATGAAATTATTTCTATTAGGTTGTAATGGGATGATGTACTTTAACAAGTCTTCCCTATATACTTTTAGCTCAAAATAAGACCATGCTAAGTAATCTTGGTACTTCCATAACAACTGAATGTACGCTTTCTTCTTTGTTGTGCTTAGGTGAGTACCCAACCAAAAATTTCTTGGATACTCATGAGAACCCAAATTAGACTCATTCATGTCATTTAAAATGAATGAGTCTCTTGATTTGATTCTGTTTGCTCCATCAAAATATGCTTTTAGACCGACTAGTCCTTTTGGGAGAGTGTTTATCTTCAACTAAATGATGTCTTTCCCAAACAAGGTTTCTTTTTCATCACATAAATCATGGATTCCAAGTCTATGAGTTGATCATGGAACTCAAATTCATAGTTTTAAAACCTCTTAATCTATTCATCATCATCAAATATCTACCAATGGTGAACATTGTTTGGAATTGAAGGCCCAACAAGCACTTCCACTTTATAATGATAGTGAGGGCTCATATTTGCAATGTTAAACTGAGTGCCTAGCCCCACAAGTATTTTATCTTCTTGGTTGAAACTTATATCATGATAAAAAATATTGAATGCATCAAATAACTCAATCAAATCCTAAACAACATTCTGACACTATTTCAACCTTTTAATTTTTGTGGAAAAATCATTACAAACTTGCTTTACCACTAGCTTGAGATTGCCCTTGACAATCAAACATTTAATTCAATATTGATAGGTAATCCTTAAACCAAGAAAGAGTGCCTCATACTCAATGGTATTTTTAGTTCACTCAAAATATAGATGAAAAGAAAACATAAATCATTTACCATTAGGGGCATAGAAGACAATCCTAGCTCCAATTCTAATATTGGAGAAAGCCCTATCAAAGCACATCTTCTAACCTGCATTTTATTTGTCAGGTTCAACATCAAGAACACCAAGTTGTTCACTAATATCAACATTCCCAACAAATTTACCCAATTCAGCATCTGTGTATAACACTTCATTGAGATCATGCTTTAGATCTTCAATCACATGTAGCATCTTTAGCTTTCTATAAAGTTTGACCATCTTACCCTCTAAAGGAATGGTGGCATAAGAAAGGTCAATTTACACACTTCCACCCATGCTAGCAGCCCATTTACATGATAGAATTATCCCCCATTTAGGTGGGTAGTCTAAAAATACCACATCCATGTTTAAGTACTTACCAAGATGAATTATTGACTATACCACCAACCCTTTGACTTGTCTAACAACTAGAACCTCTTGTGAGTCCATGGCATAACACTTGCCAAAGGCTGACATGATCTTCACTCCAAGCTCATTTAGGACACCCAAGGGCATCACATTACAATAAGCTCCAAAATAAAACATGCATTTGTGAATAACTAGACCATTGATCAACAAAGTCATATAAAATGGATCCACTTTCAGATGAATCTCTATAAGTGTAGTCCCTAAATAGACCTTTATAGCAAGTTTAACGACATTTTAAGATTCTACATCTTCTTCTGAGGGTGCTTGAGGTAACTCAACTTCATTTATAGCTAACCTTTTACCAAATTCTAAATATTCAAAGGCCCTCTTCCTATGTTCAGGTATTTGTAATAGCTTAACAAGTGTCATGGTGATTTTTATTTGACTCAACACTTGAGCTATATCACACACACTATACGAAGGAAGAGGCATATTTGGTGAAAGGGTAATAACATGTTCATCTAGAATAGAGTTGTTCAAGGTCTAAAGTGAAGGAGGCTGGGATGGATTAACATTTTTAATAACAACCTTCAAAGGTGGATTTTGTTTGAGCTCATTAGCACCCTTAGGGATACTATAAAATTTGGGCATTCTATTACTCTTAGTAGGAGTACCTCTAGGCTTAGTAGCTTAGGTCATGGGTGTTATCTTCGAAGCTTCTAGGACTATTGTAGCTTTGTTTGATTTCTTATTTTCATTCCTTGCCTTTGAATTTGTAGGGGAAGTGTCTTGAGGAGTAGCACTTGGTTGCCTGCTTATCAAGTTATATTCCTTCTTTTGGATAGTTATTTCCTTTGGGTAGTTGTTACATTAATTAACAGCTACCTATCCTCAACTGATGGATTTTCCCTAGGACATTTATTGATCATCACAAAGTAGAAGAGATCAAAATCATGAAAAAGTAATTCATATGCTTGTGCCACTTTAACATCACAAGTAAATTCAAAATTTGGGACACTCTCCATTTTGATAGCACTCTAAAAATTATCAACCATAGTATTATTCAACAATTATGTGGAGGTAGTTGATTCATTCTAAGGATTTTGACAATTGAACATAAAAATCTCATAGATGGATGATGCATATTTAGGTTCATACATATTTTTATCAACCTATTCAACAATATCACATGAAAGGTGTGGTAGGAAGCACTTATCACACCAATCAATGTCTAAATCAAAATTCACATCATTTACCTTGGCATTTAAAGGATTAAGCACTTCCTTTCTATCCCCTCTATTCTAGTTTCTCTTCATCATTTCTTCACATGCAAGCTTATTTCCTTCATCATTATCTCTATGGTGGAAAGAAGGCCCCCTTGGTGCTTGATTTAGATTTGGAGCCTATTCATAGCTAGTAGACACCTGAGGGACCCCCTTTTTAGCTCTAGCTAACTTGTATGATATTTATTTAACTATAGGGGCAAAGGTTTTGACAGTTTCCTCCAAGTTGGTTTTTTTCATGGGCTATCTTTTCTAGATTGACCAGCTTCACATCAGTCCACTTGTTTATGGGCTTTCCCACATCCTTGATATTATTCTCAATCTGGATGGCCATATTGAACACCAACCATAGGTTAGTGGGAGCCTTGTCCCTCAAGATTTATGTAGCCTTCTTATCAAAGGCATCATAGTACTTTATTAAGCATGTTGTATTGTTGGGCCTAATGTTTTTGGATAACTACATCATAGTCTTGTTGAAATAAATGTTTAAGTCCTACACACACTCATTAGGATTCTTCTTGATAATTTCAAATTTAGCCAAGAGAAACCTTGGATCAATCCTAGCACCATACTGAATTCTAAAAACATCTTACATCTCTTCCCATGAATCAATGTATCCAATAGAAAGGGAATTAAACCATTCACAAGCATCTTCCTTTAGCTTGTGCACAAACAACTTGATGCACACATATTCATAATCAACCTCATAATCTTTAATAATATTTTGAAAAGCCCTTAGATGCTGATCACCACTTACTACATCATTCCCTTGAAATTTTGGGAGGCATTTCCTAACTTAATTTGGGACTTCATTAGGATAGACTTCGATCTCATCAAAATTGATAGGTCTAAATTTGGGAACATAGAATGCAGGTTGTACATTCTCATATTGGTCCCTATGCTTCATGATTAGTTCAATAAAAGGTTCAAAAAAAATGGAAAAGGGATATAAGAGGATGAATGAGGTGGACTTGGTGGATCAATCTTGGGAGGGGATTCAACTAGTTGGAAGGATCTAGAAAATAAATAGGACTATGTGTTTTAGAATTAGTAGAAGAGCTATGATAGTCTTCAATAATGGGGGGGGTCACCAAAGATCTCAAGATTGTCAAAAATAAGACAACCTTTGGTAGCTAAGCTCTACCTTTTAATAGGCTTCCAAACTTGTCCCCTTCTTCTTTGAGGAATACCTAAGGGTGGAATAAGTCTCTTTGAGGGGTTACTTTTGAAAGATGATCTCAGTCCTTCCAGTTTTGAAAAAAATTAGATTCTCAAAATTTAAAGTTAGTAGAATATTTAAGATAGGCACCAATCTTTCTTAAAACTAGAAAATAAAGTCAGAGTTGCCACTAGAATAAAACTTCTATAATAGAATAGTTTACAAACTATTGTGATACATGCTAAAATTAGACTTGTTGAATCTTAATGAGATAGAGCACAAAGAGACTAAAATTTTCAAAATAATGCTCAAAAGGGAAAAAACACCTTTCAACATGTAATATTAATAGTTCTTTGCAATAGACTCAATATTAGTCAAATTATCAAACCTCATAAATTCTTGGCACATCCCCAGTGGAGTGATGCAATGCTGACAGCCAAGATGGTCAAATCAATGTAATAACAACAGACAACTTTATAAGATGGAACACTCATGGCCCTCTATAAGATTTCTTGGCCAAATAAGTGACCATAATTTTAGTTTAGTACCCAAAAATGGTGCTAGAAGAGTGTTGGTTCCCAATTATACACCTTATATACTTGGTCTTACATACTTGAGAGAAATGGTAAGAAATGATGAAAAACTTGCTAACATGTTATCACAGCTAGGGAGGGGTTTGACATCAGGATTGGACCAAATGCAAAAAATGATTGAGAGGAACCCAGAAAGGGTATGGTTAGCTCCCTGTTACTTTTATCTCTAATTGAACCAAGGTGAGAAAACCTATGGGATAACTTGCTCTCATGGAGGGATTTTACAATTCAATGTCCATGGGGATTCTTGGTACAAGGGAAAAATATGACTAGAGCATAACCAAGTTTTCACACATTACCTATGAAGGGTTGTCACATGAAATTCACAAATGATCTAAGTCATACACAAACTACTAAAGATAAATAAAATTGTGACTGTAATCTTCATTCTAAAGAATCTTTAATAGTAAAGGGACAAAAAAAAAGACTACAATGCTAGGATTTAAAGCATAAACTACAAACACATTTTAAATATGTAAGATAAAATGCATTTTCAAGGCAAGTAACACTTATAATATGTAATAGAGTGTGTTATTTGTAGGGTAGGATAGGGTAGGATGAGTTTATAGTTAATTATAAAATAGAGGGTGGCACACTAGTGGATTCTAAACAATAGGGTGTCTAGCAGAATTTCATGACAGTTATTTCTTAGCAAAGATGCAATAAAATTCAAATGCAAGATAATGGTAAACACTAAATAATCCTTAAAATCCTAGAACATAAATTGAAACTAAAATCTCAAAATACTTTCTCCTGCTAAATTCATGAACCTAGGGTGCCCTTAAAAGGTATTCATCAACACATTTCTAAAGATTACTGGAGAAAGGGATTTATAACCTAGGCACATGCTCAAAGTGACAACTAAAAATGAAGACAAACCTAAATATCTAATCAACAGAACTTGTAAAACATATTATTGCATTTCATTAATAGGATATAATAAAAAACCACAAACATTTTCCACTTGAGTTAAAAAGAACTATTACAAACATCAACACTTCAAAATGCTTCCATGGGGACAATTATGGTGAGATTTCTCATTTGACAAGGGAGATATAAACATGCTTTCAAATCTTACTAATGGTTGTATAGATGTAACCACCCTAGCAAGGGAGACAATATCTACACACATCAATTGATCCCAATTTTTTATATATAACCTAGACTTGGAGAAAATGGATGCCTAAAATAATGACCTACAACAATAAACAACGTAAAACAACTTTGAAATAGAAGACAAGTCTTCTATTTATACATTTCTCAATCCTTTTCAAATTTGGACCTACAGGTTACAATTTGTAAAAATTGCATAACAAACTTTTCTAGTCCCATCAAGATGCTTCTAATAAAAAAATGCTTTTTTCTACACCTGAGATTTTTATCCATTTACCAGAAATCATTCTCACAACACCTTCTATAAGGAATGATGAGGACTCACAAGTATCTAGAGATGATCTTAACCATTGCTTTCATAGTTGGAGGGAGAAAATCATTTGAAAATCCAAACAAATTTTGACCTTATGTGCATCTTACCTAAAAATGCTCCTTTACACCTACTTGGAAAGTTAATTTCATAGTAGAGGCTGAACAAACTTTGTCACTATGTGAAAATACCTAGAGATGTTGGTGAATGGTTACCTACATAGTTGGAACCTCTTGGATAACTAACTTTCTTTTTTGTGCATGCCATAGAACAACCTATTCTTGTAATGATGGCTTAGGAATGATCCAGTCATGACATGAAACAAAAAATAATTCATGATCATGATTGGAAGTATTTGCTCTGGAATGGATCATGAACCTTCCTTGCTTTGACTCATTGTTTGCTTAGGAAAGAGCTGTCAAGTTTAAATTTAAGACCAAATCCTGCCACATACCAACATTTGACACACAACATCAAATCCAACTAGGCATCCATGGGCTTTAAGAGTGACTAAGTTGATTAATTAGCTCTATTCATGACATTTATCACTTCTTCATGCAATTTGGTCCCCTTAAAAAGTATATTTTGGCTCACACCATTGGATTTTCCCACTTGAACAAATGCATGCCATTAATCTTGACCCAAAGGGTCAAACACCATTGGCTACTCAATACCCTACCTAATGTATTTTCAATGCATATCATCACTATATTCACTTTGGGATTAGTTTAAAACCTTGACTTAATATGCCCCATCAATTAGAAAGTGTATGCTTAACTGCATACCATTGATTGATGGGAACATGATTGAGCCTTATCATGCATGGTAAGTTTGAACTTTTGACTTTAAATTTGATCTTGATTACATGAGAAAACATGCTTTATTAGCTCATGATCTGAGGGCTAGGGCATCATTAGATATTACCCTTTTTGGGCCTTAAGGACATGGCACTTAGAATCCCTATGGGCTTCCTATGTTCCTTAGACTCTTTAGTTTTGATTATGTATCATCGGGTCATCCTACTCCATGGAAACATGTGCTATTAGATCTACCGTTATTTGAAAATAAATGACTACTTTATGGGGTCTAAAATTCATGCTTACATGACCATCTCTGAACATTTGAATTCTAATGGCTAGTTTGTATTACTTAAAGTTGACATTTGTGCACCTATCAAAATATTTCCACAAGACCATTATACCTGTAATTCAAAAATATTTCTTTGGGGGCTTTATTCTATGGTAATTTGATTAGTGGGCTCTTTGCCTTCGATATTCCTATTTGCTTTAGTGCTTTTACTTTGGGATTTTCTTTATCCACAACACATTTATCCCACAATAATTCTTTCAGGCATTTTATCAAGATAATTATTTTGGACAAAATGTCTGAGATAATTTCCTCAAAGGATTTGACTTCACACTTTTCCTACAAGAATTGAGTCTTTGGCCTATGGGTTTTTTCCTTCATCAGAATAATTGTTTCATACATTTTATTTGAAACAATTACCCTAAAGAAAATAGTCTCTTACAGTTTTACCAAAGGAATTGGGTCTCTGTACTTTTGCTAAAAGACTTAAGACTTAGCTCATTTTGTCTTCATCGGGACAATTATTTCAGACATTTTGTCTGAAACAATTTTCTCATAGAAATTGAACTTGGTACTTTTCTCAAAGAAATGTAATTATTTTAGACTTTTTTCTTGAGAAAAATGCTTGAAGGAAATAGGACTTCTACTCTGCAACAAATTTGTTGAAAGTACCTTTCAGGCCCTTTGAACATACCCTTCAGAAGTTTTGTAAAGGGAACTTACCCTAAAGTATTGCCATTCAACCTTTTGGAATGGCCCTTTAGATCTCAAAAGTGCCCTTCAGACTTATTGAAATTGTTCTCTATATCTTTTGAAAGTTCCCTTTGGACTTATTGGAAGTGTCCTTCACCCTCCAGACTTATCCTTTGGACTTTTTATAAATTCCCTTTTATAATTTTTCAAGGGAAAAACACTTGAAGGAAATGACCCTTCTATAAGTGTCCTTTGAGAAATTTTCAAGGGAAAAATACTGGAAGGAAATGACCCTTCCAAAATCTTGTAAAGGCAAAATGATCCTTTGGGGGATTTATGGAAGTACCTTTGGCTGAAATAAATAAGTAATTACAATTATTTCAAGATTTTTGTGTGGGTAAAATGCCTAAAGGGCAAGTACTCCTTGAACATTTTACCATAGACAAAAGTTTCAAAATAAATGACCCTTCATATCTTTTGTAAAATACTTAGCCTGAAACAAATAAGATGTTGAATTCATTTGGACCTTTTATAGTAGACAAAATGTCTGATGAAAATAAGTCTCCATAATTTTTGTCCAAGACAAAAAGCTCAAAGACCTATTATAGTTAGACATTATGTTCATGAAAAATAACCAAAAAAGTCTAAGGGAAATACACATTCACCAAGCAAAGACCAAATTAAGACATGCAATTTTTACATGAACTTGACTTTCCAAAGGAACATTTGGAAATGAATGTTAGGCTAAGGACATAGTCATTTACACTTGACAAGGGCCCAATTGATTTAGTGTAATTTTGGGCATAAAGGACATTGGAAAATTGAGGTGAGCCTTTGAATAAGTATGACTACTTTTCACTAAATTTGGTGCAACTGATAAAGTACCAACTTATGTAGAAATTTTTCTTCTTAGTGATCTTTATCCTCAACTAGGATTGTGAGAAAAGGGTTTTGGGAATGAAATTTCAAAACTGAAAATGGTGATTACTCCAAATATTTTGTAGTGAATTTTAATGCTTTCTTGAATGAACACAACAAAATAATAAATATGTTAAAATTTTTAGGATCACAAACTCATGCAAATGTGAAACCAAATGCAATATTAGGTATTTTTCATACAAGGCATAAGATTCTTTATTTTAAATCAAAAAAATATTTTAAAAGGGTAAAAAAATACCAAAAGTGAAATTTGTGACTGAAATAAGAATTAAAACATCCAAAAATATTTAAATAACCTTGCATACATAAAGATTACATATAAAAGAAAGACAAATCTTCAATTTATTCTAATTCTATAGGTTACAACATGTATACGAGTTATTCAAAATGTAGAATAATCTCTCTAGAAACAAAAAGATAAATTGGCTACACCATAGTACCCATATTTATAAAAAAATCTCATGAAAGAGATGTAGTTAACAAAGAAATCCACTCCTAGTTGAAGAACATAAAAAATATGGAAACTCTATGCAAAGAGGCATGATCTATAGCTGCAATGGCATTCTTGGCAAGATAAACAAGTGAAAAATCTACATGTAAGTGTTGAGCGTGATCTTCACTACTAGAAGCATGGAGGAAGCTTGGAAATCTTCATGCAATGGCTATGTCTTCTCCAGTCAAGTTGCTACTTCCTCTTCATGAAATGAGGTGCAAAAATGAAACTCAAACTTTAGAGCAAAATATAGCTTTAGATAGCTTAAGTCTATTTTAAAAAAAACCCTAACTTGTAATTTTTAATTGGGACTTTTACAACTTTCAATTCACATAATTTTTGAAAAAATAGGAAATGCATTTTACAATATGTGCTTTTACAACTTAAGCAACTCAAACTTGTCAAAATAAAAAGTTTAATTTACAAGTTTAATTTTTACAACTTTCAACCTGTCAAGAAAGAACACAAAAATTACATTTGGGTCTTTATCAAAAAGATCTTGTCAAAATGATAGCTGAAATTTACAAGTTGTAACTTTACAACTAAAAATGGAATGTGATTTAACCAAAGACCTCCTAGGGATCCCAAGTTTTTACAAGACAATATTTATATCTCTAAAATAAGTATTAAAACCCTAAGCTATGCTCCTCAAGTAGAATGGTGGACAAATAGATACACAATATAATATTCTTCTTCTTCTTTTCCTTAAAAATTATGAAAATAGATGTGTATATAGCTGAATCTAATCCTAAACATTTTGAAAATTTTAGCCAATAGGGTCAGCCCAATAAACTATGTATTGTTAATTTCTAAAAATAAGCTAGGTCTCAGTCTAGGTTATACAGAGCTAACCTAGACCCATAACGTTCTCTTAACAGTTAGGATACAGGGTCAACTTAGGTTGACAATGTAATTTAGATCATCAAAAAGAGTTTTAATCTAAGGTAGGTGCTAATGAAGGTGGTGAAAATCTTGGAAGAGTGTGTAAGAGGGGAGGCAAGGATTAGGGAAGTACATTGGATAAGTTTGGATTGATAGCAAGTGGTGGTATAGGGGATAACAATCCTATGAAACACCAATGGTCTACCCACCCCTTTCTTGGTGTACCCTTTAAGGCATGCACTCAAAAATATTGAGACTCGAAAGGTTCCTACAAGAGAGAAATTGTCAAAAATTGGTAAAGTTTAAAAATATTATGTGTATATGTATACCCCACTTGAATCTCATCACATGTCATGTAGGTGCATCATGGGATGGTGCTTTGGGAAAATAAAATAATAACACACAACAATGAAGCTGAATAAATTATAGTAAGAAGCAAATAAGATAAATGAAAGGATATAATTGAAAAACACATACCTTTACTTACCTTAGTGTTGTAGATAAGGAATGAAGTGAAAGAAATGTTATGGTGTCCAATGTATGGAACGTTAGGTAAACCTATATAAATTAGAAAAAGGAGAAAAAAATCATTTTCTTTGCAAAATATACATGTAATATGTGCAAATATTTTCTATGATGTTAAGATTCCATAACATCTATAGTTCAAAAAAAGATCTAGTAGAAATAAAGATATGAGGAAAAAATGGAATATGGTCCTAAATATTTGATAGGTAAATAATTTTGAATAGTAAATATAAATAGGGTGAAAAATAATTCATTTTTTATTTTTATTATTCTGAGGAAATAGAGCTTTGAGACACCCTATTTGAGAGTAGAGAGCAATCGTGGAGAGGATGCCTGGCAGTCGTAATGAGTGCAACATAGTTAAAAAAACATGAATTTCAAAAGTTTTGAGAAATTATATTTGAAATTAAGCTAAATATAGAAAATTGGCTAGTATAAAAATTTTAGGCACTGAAATTTGTTGTTCCCAAAATCTGTTACTCATTTTTTGGGACAACATATGAACTATTTTGGTCTCATGCCACTGTAGTAACCATCATCTATAGTAAGAGTCAGGAGAACCAAGCCTGTGGAGTTTGTAGAACCAAGCCTGTGGAGTCCATAGAACCAAGCCTACGGAGTCTGTAGAACCAAGCCTGCAGAGTCCATAGAAGCAAGCCTATAGAGTCCATAGAAATTAGCCTATAGAGTTCATAGTTTTGCTGGATGGAGAACAAAATGATCACACCTTCAGTATTCGCTAGGGATATTCACTTGAAATAATATTCATTCCATTGCTGGAGTATTTACTTTTTCAGCTAAGGGACTCACAGATTCATTAGGTTCAATGACTTCAATAGGTGAGCTCTCACAAAGGAACAAGTTCCCAACACTTAGGTAATTTCAAGTTTGGTTCAACACTGAGGTTCAACAAAAAGGTCCATCGGCAAGCTTCAAACAAAAGATTGAACCATTAAACTGTTGAACCATTAAACCATAGGTTGGTTCAATCTGAAGGTTCAAAGGAAGGTGTCCCAAATCTCAAAGGACAAGTGCCCTTATGGCGGGCAAATGGAATGAAAAGATATCTTTCAGAGGGATTTTCTATGGTGGAATTTTACAAGTGAAATCCTTCAGACAAGATGTCTGAAGGAATGTTCAAAGCCCCGATAGAAAGTGGTAAAAGCAAAGGAAATATTTCCTTTGGAAAAAATGTTTGAAGGAATTCCTTCGAACATTTTATTTGAAGGATTTGAAGAAGAAGGCTACCCAAAGAACCTCTAAGGGCATGTACCCTTGTAGGGGGCTCTTGGTGACTAGGAAATGGACCTTTCTCAAAGCCTGAAGGGACACCTTCCCTTTGGGGTGTTCCAAAGACATAAAGTTGAAGGAATTTCAAAGATTGAGAGACTTAGAGAAAAAAAAGGCTTCTAAGAAAGAGGATGAACTATTGAACCTTGAACCAAAATGGTTCAAAGGTTCAATGAGTTCAAAGGTTCAAAGAGATGGTTCAACTAATGAGCAAAGAAGCGATTTAACTAGTAAAGTGATTGAACCAGTAAAGTGATTGAACTAGGAAAGTGATGGAACCAAGGAGCCAATAAGACCACCCAAACCATTAAACCATTGAACCAATGAACTTTCACAAGTTCAAAGGTTCATGGTTCAAAATGGTTCAAACAACCAGTGACCAATGATGTCCTCACGAACGTCAAATTCAAGGTAATGAAACATCTGTTGGTTTTAAAATGTGGCGCAAAACCTAAAGAATAAACTAAGTGACCAGCTGAAGAAGAAGCCAAAAGAGCCTACAAAATGTAAAAAGGATAGCCCGAGGGCTCAAATCATGAGGAAGAGACAAAATACATTAAGGAAAGAGGAAACAATACAAAAAGACTAGAAATATCTATGTAGGAGTTATTTCAGTAGGTGAAACAATCCACCAAGTAGATATCTGAGCTCACAAACATTAAAAGGGACAGCCTATTTTTCTCCCTTTGAATAAAAGTGAGGGGACAGTTGTGTACATATAGGGAGAAAGATCAGACAACCCATGCTAAGGAGAAGACATCAAGATGTTTTGTACACCAAAGTCAAGGCTGATGCCTTGTTCCAATATGGCCCCTTGACAGAACTAGAAATGCATTCAAGGCATTAAATGCAGCATGGGCCATTCCATGAAACAAAGTGCCAAGCCTTTCTTGGCTGCTATATATTATAATCTCTTATTTCACCAGGAGAGATCTCTCTGTTATAGAAGCAAAACTCTACCCAAATTGAAAGGCATTTACTGAGACTTTGAGCTTAGATTGTTAATCGTATTTTGTTATATGAATGAGAAAGTAGGTTACTTTCAGACTTTGTGTTGTAATAACTTGTGTTATTTAGGGGATTATTCTTATTTCTATTTCTTATATGCAATCTTGTTCATTTAATTAAATAAGCAGAACTAGTTGAAGTAATCAGGAAGGTGCCCTGAAGCCAATAGTGGGAAGACTTTGAGTTGCCACACTTGTCTTCAGTGTGTGTGTGTGTTTGTTTTTCTATTTCTATGTAAAGGATCTTGGGATGACTTTGTGCCCCCATTTTCCTTCATATTTGACTCTTTGGTAGTTGAGGGGGAGACTTTGTGCTACACCTCATTTTGCTGGTTAATGCACCCTTGTTACATTTACTTATCAGTTACCTATCAGAAAGAACTCTTGCTGTTTGCTATAGACTACTTATGAAAGAAGAGAAGTGCCTTCAATGTTTTCACCAAGATTTCTCCTTTGTCTGTGAACATCATCTCTAAAATAAGAGAGATGGATGGTGTAGTCCTACCCCTAAGTGTTATTTTTGCATATATATATAGTATCTATCCCCTCATATATTATAGGGAACCTCTCGTTGATGAGAGGAGAGATTTATCCCCTTCTGATGTGGTAAACCTGCACTTTTGGCTGACCAATCTCCTTATGCTATGGTTGAAATCACCTATTTTTCTCATTAGTTAGCTGTTGACAAAATATTCACCCAACAAAATTGACCCTAGGAATTTTTTAGTTAGATTAGGGGCATAATGGGGTACTAGGTAGGGAAAAGTTAGACTAATAAATTCCTAATGCATTTATGGTAAATGGATGAAAAATTACCATAAGGAAAGGATATAGTTGACCTAGTTGACTTAGTTTTTAAGGTGAGAAGAAAATAAGAGGCCAACTATTTAGTAGTGGGTTGACATAGTATCATTGAAGGTGGCCAACTATGTAAAAGTAGGTTGATGCAATCTAAAATGTGAAGATGGATTACTATGTACTTTTTGGCCAATGTAGTTGGTAGCAAGTGGATAATATAGTTTTCTAAAGAGGGTTGAATGTGTGCTAGAGGGCTGGCATAGTATGATAGAGCTAAGAAATGGCTAATTTAGTATCAATCATGCCGATATTATTTGAAATAAAAAGGCTAATTTAGTATCACATGGGCCAATTATGTTTAATATGATTGGAATAGAGATAATTTATGATCAAAGTGATTGATTATGTAGATAAATAAGGAGACATAAGAAACTAAATAAAACCAACTGATGGAGTGGTTAATTTATAAATTTTTGGGAATGTATTTTAATTATTTATGATATGGAGATATGATACATCCTTTGTTGTTAGATATTTTGTATAGAGACAAAGATATTGGCACCTAGTAGATGCATCGTGGTTACTAGATTTATTAGATTGTTTGCTTGACATGGATAGAGATCAACTGGTTACCTTGGGATTTGGTGGCATCATGAAAATGAGATGGATCCCTTTGAGTGTTGATCTTATTGTCATGTTCCTAGGAGTATGGGAATGGTTGACCAACAATTTTTGATGGGAGGTGGATGGGGACACTATTGAGGTGGAGATAACTCTAGAGGACATCCATGCATTGTTTGGACTTATGATAGGTGGGACACTAATGACTACTGATACACTAGAGTCAAAGGATTAGAGATGAGCATTAGCCCAGTGGGCTACATGATTAGATAAGATTCACCTTGGTTTGAGGTTGATCTTATTTTATGTTTATATTGTGGCCATTCTAGACATCCAAAAGATGGTGATAAGACTTGTGATAGCATGAGTGTTATGCCATAAGTCAGACATCAAGGTACCATTATATGTGATAGCCTTGTGATAATCCATATTCAATCAAGGAGCATTTTATTATTTTAGGGCTATCATTTGGGTCTAACTCATGCATGATATGTATGGGATTCTAGCTAGAGGGAAACAAACCATGGAATTAGTGATTTTGCTTAGTGTATGGATATATGAGACGTTCCCATGTATTGACTAATTGGATTTCCCTATGAAATTGATGATAGGTTACCTTGGGTCTTGCAATGGTGATAGGACCATGTAGTGTGGGCCATGCCCCATGTTTTAACATTATATATTATTACATGAGAAGAGATCATGTGTCATCCCTAAACTCACATAGATACCATATGGCATAGTTGGTAAACCATTGTAATAGGGTTGGCATGGGTGTAAATCATAGGTCACTACACTTAATGGGTGGAGCTACATATAGTGGCATGTGTACTGGGATAGCTAGGATTCCTCCATCCTATGAATCCCTTAGTAGTGCTAATGTATTGGGCATGACATGTTATAGATTCAAGAGGGAGAAGAGGTGGAGGGGTACCTATGGAGATACTAGTGATTAGGCCTTGACGTTCTAGACCATGGGTTGGTATAACAAGATAATATGAATAAATAAAGCTATCAATAGGAGATATAATATATGTGGATATAGAAGCATAGTAGGCACCATAAAAAAGGTAACAAAGACCACTATATCCTCATACAAGATGGAGATACCATCGATGTGAGGAGATGAAAGAACTAACTATTGCACATAGGGACCCAACAACACTCCATGAAATTTTT
This sequence comes from Torreya grandis, assembly GCA_037957365.1. NCBI lineage: Eukaryota > Viridiplantae > Streptophyta > Pinopsida > Cupressales > Taxaceae > Torreya > Torreya grandis. The sequence continues at coordinate 2,671,971 of JARHVA010001951.1, forward strand.
GGTCCATAGATGCACCCCTGAGGAGAGGATAATGGTAGGCTTGAGTGGTTATTCCTAGATTTGTAATGGTGCAAAGGCTACCAATAGAGGAGGTGCTCAGTGGGTGAGTAGACATGGAGACTATGATTGATGATTTAAGTACTAAGTAACTTTGATATGTACTAATATGGACTTGAGATTGCACTCATAATATATAATAGTTTTAATTAAATTGAGGGAGGTGATTCAATTACCTAAACCCTCATCAATCAAAACACACTTAACTTCGATATCACCTATTTGGATGATATTAAATAGGGGAGGAACATCTGTGAAAATTAGAATCTCATCTAGAATCATGGAATCAATAAAAAACTAAAGGGAAATAAAAGTGTTAATTTTTTTAATCAACATGTATGAAAATTTCATTGCATTATTGCAGTATACTATCTTTAGATCCAAACAAAATATATTTACATCCTTCTAGGGCAGGAGGAGGGATGTTCATTTCAAATAATAATTTCATTAGATAGTTATGATGATGGGGGGAAGTTAGAATTAGTTTTAGGAAAGGTATTTGAGATGGGAGATGATAAATGTCTACAATGGTGTTCCATTCATCATAACCTATGGGGTAATTGATACATAAAAGTGCACAATGTTTTAAGAACTCCTTGGAAGGAGGTTTAGAAGTACAGTCAAACTTGTGTTGGTGAAATGTAGTTGGTTTAGGTTGAAGACAAATAGGTTTATTATCTTTAGATGGTGGGATAGTTGATTTAGGTATTTATTATGATTGGGTTAAATAAATACTATTGAAAGGTTGAGGAATGTTATTTATGTGTGTAAATGTTGGGGGAATAGTAGAGCTAGTGTGAGAGGTATTATCCAATTGAGATGTTAGAGGTGGTTTTTGGAAAGTTATAATGTCTTCTTGCCCCAATTCCATGAGATGAGATGGGGAAGAGTCTTGAATGATGTGGAATGTTTGAAGGGTTTGGTGCATGTGTGTTGGTTTAGAATTAATAAAAGTAACTACCCTTTGCACATTAGTCATATTTACCACATTTTCTTAATTAATAAGGTCTATAAGACTTTAAAAATTGTTTATGGAAGGATTAGGCTTGTCATTGATATATTGATGATTAGGAAGAGGGTATTTGTATATATCAAGATGAACATTAAATTGATTTAAAGTTTGATTTTTGTTTTTTGTTTTTTGAGCTTTAAAGGCCATGTCATATGATTATTGGCCTTTAGGAATGAGTGATTCATGATCAAAGTTTGTGCCAATAATAAAATCCATAGCTAGACTACACACTTATCTACAAGTCTCATGAGAGTGGCCCTAACTTGCATGTAACCAATAAAATTCATTTAGATCATACCATGTTTTTATTAGATGAGTGGGGTCAAGATATTATGGTAGAAGCCTTGGAAGATGCTTTTGAAGCTCATCTAAGGATTATGGTTTGTGGACATTAATGTTGTTTATTTGATAAAATGTAGGATTAAGAGTGTTGTTTGGAAGGGAAGTATGTTACATAGTGTTATTTAGAGCGATGGCTTGGACATCATAAATAGTGTCATAAGTATCGGTCACACCATCATTGGTAAAATGATAGTTTTTGTTTTTAATGAGCATGTGAATATGTGCAGAGGGTTGGGATGGTTCAAATTGGTGCATGAGAAAGTCATATCACTTAGCTTAGTCTAGGGCTTCTTCCAAATTTCTTGGAGAGAGAGTCTTAACCTGGTATTGCAACTTGGGGTAGAGAGCATTAATGAATAGATGAAAAAGATTATCATTTGCCATGTTATGCTCACATTTATTAGATAAGGTCTTTTATCTTTTGATGAAATCTTGTGTCATTTTAATTTTAAGTTGCTTATAATATATGAAGTAAGCTAAAGTATTCTCAGGGAGATCACTAGTTTGAAACTCTTATACTAGGGAGTTAACCAAATCTTCCAAGCTAGTGATAGAATGGGGTTTTAGTTGATTGTACCAATCTAAAGCATCTCCTGAGAGTGTTTTAGCTAATATCTTGGTAGTAACAAAGGCATTAAGTTTGAATTATAGATATTCCCAAATGTTTTTAAATTTAATGTGGGATTTGTGGACCCATTATAATTGATGGTAGGAATGATACCTCCTATGTCAATATTGGTAATTTGAGGTTCTAGATGTTCATTTCAGAGATGTTTGATCACTTTATTAATGAGGGGTGGTTTAATAATGAGGTTAGCATGGGAATACCTAAGGGGGGAGGGAAGGGAGGCATTTGGATTTTGAAGGTGAATGAGATGGTTTTGCATCTGCATCATTTGATTTGCATTGTTGCTTTGAAAAGTGTTCATTTAATTGAGTTTTTGTAGTAAAATTTGATGATTTTAGGTTGTATTTTGACTAGTGTGGATATCATGGGAAGCATTTAAATTGGTATTAGTGCCTTGGGTTGCACTATGAGTAATACCGTGTGACACACTAGTGGTGTGAGAAGCATTAGTAGAAAAGGAAGAACTAGTAGAATGATTAACATTTGTAGCAAATGATTCACTAGTGGAATGGTTGGAATTTGAATAAAAGGAAGCACTAGTATCATGATTAGCATTTGTAGAAAAAAATACACTAATGGAATTGTTAAGAAGGAGGGTCTTTGGAAAAGTTCCACTAGAGGTTAAACCTACCATGTTAGTGGAGATAATTGGCATAGAAGTTGAATAGGTCATAAAAAAATAAGTCATGTTGTGGGAAGGAGTTAAAATAGAAGGGAAAGGTTGAGAAGCAAATAAGTTGTCACCTCAAAATCTGTGTGAGAAGGTAGGGGAGGGTGAAAGATATTTTTATACTTGAACATCTATCATCAAATTATAGATGATTAAAGGGTCCTTTCCTCTATGTTGAGGAAATTCATTAATAAAGAAGAAGATTTCAAGTCTAATTCAAACTCATATTCTAAGGATAAGGAAAATAAAGGATTACAGATTGAGGATGAATGAGGAGGAGTCCTATAATTGGTAGTATGAGTTGTAATGTGAACATTGATTTCATTTAGAGTGGAAGCCACAAGCTATTTTTTGGGAAACCTATTAGGATAGGTAAGACTCATCATGTTTATTGCATTCAAATCTGTATTATCCCCAAAATGAAATTAATGATGATAAAAAGAGGATAAAGAGGTGATGAGAAGAAAAATTAGGAAACATGATAACTAATCAAACTGGTCAATTGTGTTCTATAAAACAGGGAATATAATAGAGAATAATAAAACATAGTTGTACATGTGACTATGTGTTTATTAGATAGGGAACATAATAGATAACAATATGACATATTTGTATAGGTTGACTATGTATTGATTACATATGAGATTGGAAAGGAAGATAAAGAGACAAAGTCAGATGGGTCAACTATGTATTGCAAGAAGATATTCTATATAGTCTATAAGAGACTATGTCAATAGGGATGACAGTGTTATGAAAACAAATTATTATTTTGTAAGGTAATATAGAAGCAAATGAAATTAAGCACACAATAAATTGGGTAAATGTGATTGATCTAATTAGAACACATAACACAAACCTTGCACCAACATTAACTAATGTAATTTTTGCAATACAAAATACAAAGATCAAAGAGAAAGTATCAACTTGAAAGTAAATGCTAACTAATTGGTCATTCTTAAGTGTTATTAATTAATAATAAAGTTTAAATTTAATGTGATCTGAATTTGGTTGTAATAAGGAATTATAAATAAATCTAAGGATGGTCTTAAGAAGTTTAGGCTGAGAGGGATCTATATTGGCAATGGTACTAGATTAGTATTGGTGCCTACTCCCTCACTTCATAATCTCATAGTGACAAGGGTATCATGTGATTTTAAAATATATACCATCAATCACATGTTTATACTTGGCCAAAAAACCAAGTTGGCTTCCCACTTTGTGATGAAATCTAAATTGGTAGAGTTTGGGAAGATAAATGTTTAATGTTTTTAATGTGTAAAGTGGTTTGGAAGTGTGTGCAAAAGAGAAAATAGTGTGACTGAATTGGTAATTTGAAAAACCACCTAATTAATCTATGTTTATTACTCTAAGCATGCAAGCAAATAAAAATAAAGTTGAATTAATTGCTAATAAAATGAGGTTAATTCCTTGATTGTGAAGAGTATGGATCCAGTTCAAATGACATTATATGAAAATAATGTAAAATAGAGTAGACTGGGTCAATACTATTTTATGGAAGTAAGATTTAGAAGATCATAGTCGAACAGGTTGACTATGTCTTATAGATATAAAATATGATAAAAAACTTTGTCACATTATTTGACCTATTTAGATGTAGGGTTGTAGTTTTACAGACTGCAAACTTGTGAAAAATAATACTAAAAAAGAAAAGTTGAAATGATAGAGTAGGTAAGAATGAACCTTAGTCAGTTTGAATATTTTTAGATTGTATAATTTTATTTTGCGATATTCAATTGATGATTCAAAAATTATTCTAACAAATTTGATTGGTTTGATAGAGTTTTTAAAAATTATGTGCTAAAAAATAAGTTACAAATAGAGTTAATTGGCTTGATTATGTTTGTAGACCTATATGTTGAAAGAGGAGGATTATGAATAGTGTTAATTGATTTGACTATGTATGTAAATATAGAATTGAATAAGAAGACTATGTTGAACTAATCTATCTAGAAACCTATATTTGGAGAAGATATCCATAGATAAAATAGAGTTGTTTTGGAATGATTATGTGTTGAACCTGCACACAAATTGTTAGGACTATAATGATAGGATTGATACAGTACTATAAATATAGAAATATATAATATAATGATAAAATGAAAGCATGAAAGAAAACATAAAAGGGTTTGATTGACACCAGGTTCACCATAATGTATACAAATGGAAATACAACTGATCTATTAATCAATCCTAGCTCGAAGAAGATAAATTTTACTTACACTTCTATTTGTTGATACATTAGATATTTAGGGTCATAACCAAGATAAATCCAATACACCTAACCAATGGATATTTTTCCACAATAGCATCACTAGATAAGTCATATGTTTTCATATTGACAAAGTAAATGACAAGTAAATAAAAATCTAATCTAGTGCTCACCAAAACTCGTAGCACAAAGTGGGGGTAATAAACATAAAAATTAAACATGTATAGGAGAATCCTAATTAAGCTATGCATAGGTAAAACCCTAATTTATGGGAGAGAAGTACATATGTAAATCTTTCTACTCTTACAAAGGAGGAACAAAGTTACAAATACTCACTTTTGAAGATGAACTAATTGAGCCTCAATCTCTTCCTTGCCCAAGGTGCTTCACAAGAGGTTTTTGTGTATGTTTAATAAATTAAGGATGGACAATGGACTATGATTTATCCAAATACCTCTTAGTGGATTCTAATTTTTCACAATACAAGATTCATACATCCAAAATAATTATTAAAACCCTAAGCTATGTTCCTCAATTAGAAGGGTGGATAAGTATAAGCAAAATATAATATTCTTCTTAATATCTTTCTCATAAATGATGGAAATGGATGTGTATTTATAGATTAATATAATCCTAAACCTTTCTAAAATTATATTCGATAGGGTTGGCCCAATTGAATCTATATCATTAATTTCTAAAAATAAGTTAGGTCTTAATTTAGGTTAGCCAAAGTTGACCTAAACCCATAACATGCTCTTAATAATTAACATACAGGGTTGGACTAAGCTGATAGTGGAATGCAAACTATCAAAAAGGGTTTTAGGCTTAGGTAGGTGTTAATGCAGGTGTTGAAAATCTTGGAGGAGTGTGTAAGAGAGGAGGTAAGGCTTAGGGAAGTACATAGAAGGTTAGATTGATAGCAAGTGGCAGTATAAGGGACAACTATCAATAAATTACCAATGGTTTACTCACTCCTTTCCTTGTGCATCCTTTAAGGTGTGCACTTAGAGAGATTGAGATTTGATAGGTTCATGTAAAAGATAAAGCATTAGTAATTGATAAAGTTTGAAAATATTATGTGTATACACATAGAACTAGAAATTTGAATGTTTTTGTATTTTTAGATATCTTAATTTTTTGTATTTTTGAAAGTAGAAAAAATAGAAATTAGTCATAAATATAGGTTTAAAATTAGAATAAAATAGATGGGTATGAATAATTTGTGATGTGTCATTATGAAAATATTTACTAGAAATTATTGCATGGCCATGTATGAGCAAGATGCCCTCACTATATATAAATTATAACTTTCAAAAGCATTAAGTAAACTGAATGTATATGCATAAGAATGATTTTATATTCTTATCTCATCAATTTTACACTTTTCAAATCATGTATCATGTATGAGCTCTATAACACATAAAAAAGAGATTTTGCATGAATAAATAGTGGGTTGCATACTAAAATTGAGCAAAATTTCATAAATTGGGAAATATTAGAGATTTTTGTGTTAATTTTTTTAATTTTTGGGTGAAAATTTATATAGGATAGGATTGACCAAATGAGGATAGTAATGTTACTCATTCATGTTCCTAACTGGCTGATTTTATCCTTGATATAAAATGGCATTTGATTAGTGTAAACTATGAAAAAAAAAAAGATAAATGACAAAATATGGTAGAATTAATCACTATTTTGAATGGTTCAGATCTTGAAAGTGAAAAGGAAGAGCCAAAAGGCCAAAAATTCAGCAAGATCCAATGGATTATAATAATTCACCAAATTTCTCAAGTGTGCAAGAAAATAGAAGAACATGATGCAATATTCAAGAAGCTATGTACAATAAGTATTTTTCCTTTTTATATTATTTAAATTTTTTTGAATTTTTATAAGTTTTTAAAATGCAACAAGATAACTAATGAGTCCATCAATATGAGAATCATAAAAATCTATGATAAGTGGTAAATGGATTACTTTCTTTTAATATGGATAATCAATTTAAGTATGATGCACTTTTGAATTGTCCTTATTGGTTTTGATATGACTAAGAAATAGTTCAATGTAAATATTTAATTTAGAATTTTAATTTTTTGAGACCTAGTTTTATTTTTAGGAGTGCCTAGATCAATAACAATGTCATCAATAAGATCCTAAATAAGGTTCTTAAGCCTAAAACATTTATTAGTAGATTGACCATTTCATCTATGGTAATCAAAATTTGTATTATTTTCAAAATATTTTACATATTATTTACTCCTATCAATATAAAATGGTGGATTTAGAGTAGTAATGTTGCATTTAAGTAAATTTTATAGCAATTTATGAGGCAGTTGTGGTAATTCATAAAATTGTCTCCCTATTTGATCGGATAAACCAATATTGTTAGAAGGTTGAGGAATAACATTAAATGTAATAATTGCATTATATTTAGTATATTTTGGCTCAATATTTTAAGATGGTTTACTTTGAAATATCATTGTGGAAGATAAAGTAGATGTAGGTGCATACTTCAAATTATCCAAAGTAATAAGTTTGACTTTCTATTTCTCTCTCTCTCTCTCTCTCTCTTATTTTATGACAAACCTCTTTAAATGATCTAAGTTTCTTGAAAATAATTAACTTATGAAAAGTTTCAAGAAAAATTTGTTTGAAAATATATTTTAATTCATTATTTGTTAATGTTATAGTAAATTTGGCAAGTATAGCCATGTAATTAAGTACATAATCAATGATAGACTCATTAGTTATTTGAGAAATCTTTTCTTCAATTTTGATATAAAAATGCTTATGATTTTGATCTAGCAGTGGATTGAATTCTTTGAAATGTTGAAAAAATAGATCATAAAACCAACACAAGGCATAATCTTTTATGTTTATTGGAAACAACTTTGTTAGAAATTTGTCATTAAAATCATAATCCAAACATGCTACATGAATAGATATAATATTTTATTTTATGTCTCATTTACCCTCATATACTGTATATTTAAAAGACACAAATCTTGTAGGTAAAGTATATTATGCATAATTAGGTGCTAATTTATTATGAAGTAAATATTTGGATTTAAATGATTTGATAACTTTTGGTATACCTTTCTCCAACTTCAAAACCTTAGCATGTAAAAGTGAAATAGTTTGCACTAGAGATTGTATAGTAGATAAGGTGTGTGATTTAGTATGCATAGCTATCAAAGGTACTATATGATTCATTTGGTTAGGCATTGGTATATAGGTTTATTGGAATCCTTGATTTACCCAAAATCTAAATATGTAGATGTAATAACAATATCAATAGTAGAAGTAGAAACCCCTATAGTAGGGTTAAAAAGAGGTTATTCAACTAAATCATTTGGTTCTTAAAATTTGATAATATGATCAAGGTTTTTTTTATTATCAAGTTAAAAATAGTAAATAATCAACTTCCTTAGGATGGGTATCAAGTAATTCACCGAATTATTTTGCATCAATAAATCTATTATTATTAGATAAATCAAAATATTGAGTATTGCAACTTTTGCTGTTCATAATAAGTCCATCAAGATGATGTAAAGTAAGCATTATAACACCTTATATATATATATATATATATATATATATATGAATACTCTTGTTCCCATGTCATATTTTACTTTATAAAACTTTGAATTAATGATATTAGTGTCTTAGTATGTGATTTAGTTTGTTTTTAAAAAATTTAAAGCAAAAAATGCTCATCCAATATAACCATATATAATTTGAAAATAAATTAATAAAAAAATAAAATGTAAGATCCTAAAAAAAGGATACCATAAACAATAAAATATAAAATATGTTACTAAACAAAAACAAGAACATGAAATTATATAAACAAAAGGAAATACATGTGTATGGATATTAGTGAATTCTTATGAAATCCAAGGTCAAATAAGATTATTTCAGTGTAAGATATCATATCTAAGGTCAAAATAAATTGATTTTAGTGTTATTGATTATATATTAGGTTAAAATAAATTAATTTTAATGTCAAATTTAGATACAAGGTTTAAAGTAATTTATTTTAGTGTTAGATGTTCAAAAATTTATCTAAACCCTAGGATAAAAATTATAAATCAAATGTAAAAGAGTGACTAATTGGGTTAACCAATATATTTTATCAAAATTTGGATTAATATGTGAAGTGAACATAATTAATATAAATTTAATGGAATAAACTATAATATTGAAAATGAACTTTTGACAAGTAGAATGAAATGAAAACACTGAATTCAAAAAAATGCAATTGATTAAAAGAAGACCAACTATGAAATGAAATGAAAAATTAGTTATTTTAGTGTAAGATATGAATATGTTGACTAATATAATATTGAAATAGGAGATCATGAATAGGTTTTAAAAGTGACTAAAATGAGAACTCAAACTATTGAATAAAAAAATCATCCAACTCAGGACATGATAGAATGACACTATTATCCCAAACTGGGAAATCCTATCTTATTTAAAAAATTATAAACTTAGGTGAAGATCACTTGATATACATATTAAACTCATTTTTATGGGTATATTAAATATTAGGAAGTGTGTAGAAGACCTGAAAATATCTTATCTACGGTTAAAATCCTAATAGGATTTTGAAATGATTGAAAATCTACAAATATAAAAGGTGGAGTGTTCATTTTTTATGTCAATTGTGGAGTGTGGATGTGGAAAATGAATGGTCAACCTTAAAGTTTATGTCCATTATTTTTTTCAATTGGGTTTTTCTCAAAAAATCATAAAATCCATCATATGATGGAATTTGGTTATTATTTTTATTTTCCAAAAAAAATCTTGAGACTGACATAATGGTGTAGCTAGGTTAAGAGCCCTTTCACCATTGAGTGATAAATTAAATAAAAAGGATTTAATTTTTTAATGTTATATGTGACAAATCCAAAAAAGTGCCTCAATATTGACATCTTAGTGTTTTATGGATATATATATTTAATAAATATCTACTAGTTGTTAGCATTTTAAGAATATTACAATACCTTATGACCACCCCAACTAACATTATAAGTTACACCTATCAACATAATTATAAAAAAACTATAAATATAAATAGTATGAATAAAATTTTGGTGATAATCATACCTAACATCATAAATTTCTATTTAATCTTTGTCCCAAAAAAATGATTATGGAGATGTTATCATGAAAATTTCCACTTCACAATAACATCTCCTATTGTGCTCCTAATAAGTGATTGGAGGTAAAACAAAGACAAGGAAAATAAAAAAAAATAGTCTAAGGATGTTGAATCCATAGCCCAATAGAAAATTATTGGTGAACCCATTCAAAATTTCTTTCATAGATGAATCCATATGGGAAATTATGCATAGTGAACATTCAATAATTGACATTAGTAGATCAAAAACCAAAATAGAACACTTTATGGTATAAAATCATTGATTTTATCTAAGGACATAACCATAGGAAGGCTAGACATGCAAAGGTATCATAATATTTTTTTAGGTACTTATTTTATTTGAAGTCAAAATAATTTATTTCTAAAGTAATTTCAAGTGCCATGATAAAATTTGGAGTTAGTCTAATTCAACATCAAAATAGGAATAAAGATAAAATCAAGCCTCCAGGGAGATAATGTCTGACTCTAAATTAAATGAGAAAGAGATCCATGTTACCTTCACCTCTTATAAATTCTAACCAAATTTTGATCTCACCAAAACCCTAAAATTCATGCTTCTTGAATTTTGACTATAAACACTCAATGTAAAAAAAATCATCTCGAGCCTCAAAAATAATTATGGAGATTTATGGTACTTGAGGTACCTAGAATTTTTACCCAAATTTTGAATTTTTAAAAACTAAAAAAATTGCATCATTATGTATACCACGTTGAAATAATGAAATTTCATTATAAACACTTTGCATACTTTTCAAAATTTTAGTTATATTTGGAATTCCAGAACTTTCAAGCACCTTGGGAACTTCCTATTATTCTTGGGTACCTAAATTTTTTGAAAGTAAAATTAATAAAGAGTTCCTTGATTATTAAAATTTTATAAAATTATGGTTAATAAAGGATTCCCTGGGTACCCAAATTTTTTAAAAGTCTATTTAACGAAAATTTTTGGTTGTATCAGAAAGTCTAGAAATGTCTAGTTAATAAATCAAGTTCCTTGAGTTCCATAAACCTATAAAACACTCAAATCAAATAAAATTACATATTACTATTGATGAGTCCATAGATGACTCATTATATCTAAGTAATGACTCTATTCATTCCCTATTAATCTCACTTTTAATAGATTTGAATGTGCTTTTTATAACTTATTTTTAATCTAAAGTAGATAATGAATATGTTTATCTTGATTAGTATGTGCAAGTCAATGCCACTTGTTTTACCACTATATTCTAACCTTTTATATGGAAAATCCAATAGTTTTGTATATACATGTTGTATATACATACTATAATCAAATACTATGATTTTGGTGGACAAACATACCATTTCAATATCATTAAATAATACTATAGAGTAGCTCAAACCAGCTTCAAAGTCTATCAGTTTGACTTCAAAGTCTACCAATCTAGTTCTAGAGTCTACCAATCTAGCTCTAGAGTCTACCAATCTAGCTCCAAAGTCCACCAGTCTTGCTTTGAAGTGTGCCCACCAATCTTGCTCTGGAGTGTGTTAGTCTAACTTTGAATTCACTCAAACTAGATACAAAGCTCATGGTAGGACATTTTTACATTGGTCTATTAATTGATATGTCATACATGCTTAATCAAGAACCTTTTAAGCCATTTTGAGGAAACTTACCAAATATAGTATACCTATTTATAGACATTATATTTATAGTAATGTTTTGTAAAGAAATCACTATGAATATTGTGTAAATTGGTTACCATATCATACATGAATACAACTTAAGACATTGTAACTATCAAAATCTGAAAGAGCTCTACATGAAAACTTAAATATCCATTTTACCATTTCATCTTGTATTATGGAAGGAGGTTGTAGCTTTTTTTCTATTTTATAAAATAACTTAGATGTAGTTATCAATCTTGTTAGAATATAGATATTCTGGTCAGTTGTTGTAACCATGTTGGGAAATATAACCAACATCTCTTGGTTGATTAGAAAGCTATGCATTTAGTAAGTAAGACAAATACAAACATTAAGATTAAGCAAAGCTATTGAAATATTTTCTATATTGTTAGTATATTATTGAGTAAATGAAGATTTGATAATCTTAAAAGACTAAGTATGATCTACATTTTGTTCCAAGGAATAACAAGGACCCACGCAATTGAGGAATTGAAATTCTTTTATGGTATTTTATATTATTATTAGTTAATCTTTTATATCTTTATAATCATAAGTATGATTATACATAATCTTCATGACTTTGTCTATGTGTGTGTGCTTTTTTTTTAAGATACTTTCACTCTTTTAAATTCCAACATTCATTTCTAAGCATTTACGTATAAAACATTTTTTCAATTAAGTAAATAGATTAATGTGTGTTTTCCCTTTACCAATAGGTGTTTTCATTTCTAAATAGTTTCCTTCATAAGTAAAGTGTGTTTATTTTCATAGCAAGTGTGTTTACTTCTTTAGTTAAAATTTCAATTTTATACCAGAGTGTTTTCATTCCAAGTAATTAGATAGATTTCAATTCAAAAAACTAGATTATATCCTTAGGATAAATGACCCATAATGCTCCCCAAAATATAATTTTTAGTTATTATTTATAACACCTTACTACATACAACCATTAGACACCAGACCTAGTTTGAAATGACATCAACCAAGATGAGTTGATCTAAATGGATAGATTGATGACACTCATCATTTTTAGCACCATTGCTAGGATTTTATAGGTGTCAGTAGGGTGTAAATATTGAAACTAATAATTGATTAAAAAACTTTCTACAAAGTCAAAGAAATATATGAATAGATAAAGAGATTCAAAGGGAAGACACATTCCAAATATCTATCAATAGAGCATAAATACTGGTAAAACACAAGAAGAAAGTGCCATAGAAGACCTTGTAGGTAAAGAACTTGAGACAATTGAGTAAGAACCATTTTTAGCCTCATCTGAACTTTGGAATCATTTCCTAGAGGTAGGTGCATCCTTTTAAGAAAATAAATTAAGGGTAAAATTAACCTAAAATTTTTAATCTAAAATAGGTAGCCTTCCATCCACTTCTGATCATTCAATACCTCCCAAGGGAATTATTTATAACATCTTTTAGGAAACCATGGGAGATAATCTAGGAAACAATCCATTAAATAGAGTTGTAGGAGGTAGAGCTCAACCATGAGGTAGATAGTTCACCTATCCTATTGTCCTAAATGAGGATGACAATGCAATAATGAAGAATATATCTCCATACATATTTCTTACTTGTATAAAATTATATATAGATGACCTGAATCAAATTTTATTTGAATTTAAGTTTTTTTATTAGACTTATGACTACAAAATTGATGATCATAAACTAGAATTATTCCCTTCTACACTCAAGGATTCAACCATGAGATAGTTTATGGGTTTATAACCAAATTCCATTCACAAATGGGATGAGATAGAAAATGTATTATTGTATAAATATCAAGATTACTATAGGTTGAGGGATAGAAAATAAGAATTATTCCACATAAAATAAAAGGAAGATGAGAATTTAGAATACTATCTTGACTTATTCCTTTTTGCACATAAAAGATGTGTATATGAGTTAGAGGAATATTTAAGTAAAATAGTTTTCTTAAAATTGGTTAGCATTATTTCTATTATTGAGAAGTGTTGTCATTGATTTCAAGGTTGATATCATTTAATGTCAAATTATGTTATCATTGATATCTAGATGCATCTGGTGAAGATGCATGGTGTATGGGGTATGAGCTTGTATGCCTATTATGAAGACTCAACATAGTACATAGTGAGCTATGAATATCTTTATTCAAGTTCTAAATATATGCTTAAACAACTCTGAATATGCTCTATCAAGCCACAAAAATGTTTAATTGAAGCTTCAAAGATCTACCAAGCAACTCTGAAGATGCCTAACCATACTTTGAAGATGCCCAACTATACTTTTTCGATTAACATATCAAATCCAAAATATCTACTATACATATATAGATTTTATCTCTTTAGATATCTTATTTTAGACATTACTATTCATATTAATAGTCTAAAATGATTTGATGATGTCTCTCTATTGAGAGAGAATTTGGAGGGAACCTGATGATTATTTTGAGGTTGATGTCAAGTTTTAGGTCATGGTAATCATGTTTTAAATTGATATTATTTGAATAAAAGGCGTATAAACATCAAGGAGTGTTTCAAGGTCAGTTGTCAAGCTTCAAGTGCTTGAGAATTCTAGTCATGACATTGTCACTACATGAAGAAACCTTATGAGAAGGTATGAGCTTGGTGTCCTATTATGATGAATGCATAAATTCATAAGAGGTTTTTTTATAATGCTTATGAGTCTTTGGATAACTCAAGTGAGTCTCAGGGTAAGTATACATGGGTAAGACCTATAGGCGTAGTATGAAACTATACCACCTATAAACCTTGCTTAACCTAATGAAGCAACATGAACTGTTGATAAGACATATGAAGAATAAATGATAGTGTTTAAGCATGATAGAGTTTATTTGATTTTTTACATGAGGTTTTGAGATATGTTATAGTGGTTATAAGGTCAGTTTCAAGACCTATTATGACTTATAGGTCAAAGGATTAGAGAGCAAAGAGAGAGAAGATGGCTAGATGGGGTATCAAGATTAGTTTCCAAGGAAAGTGTGACTAGGTTAGCATTGAAAAAGGTGAGTCAAGTTTTTTAATCATGTGACTAAATTTTTAGGTCATGGTTTGCAAGAAAAGGCTTGAAAAATTATTTTAAGGTCTCTCAAGTGCATAAAATATAGGCTAATCTACTTGAGAAGGTTTTTCAAGTATTCATTGGCACATGTAGTATCTTCATGAGGACAAAATATTTTAATGGTCTATGGGAAATTTTCCTAACTCAAATTTACAAACATTGGTTTCTATAATGAGGGAATAAGCTTTATGAATGATCGTTAAGACTAGAAGATGGTTTAAACCCTTAAAAAACCCTAATAATGATCTAATATTAAATATATTGATCAAAAGTTCCCAAAATGGTATAAAATGGATATATAAGTGATTTTAATGTTGTATGAAAATATCCCAATATTCTCCAAGTGTGATTTGTTTGGTAGGTGAGTGAGTGGACCCTATAGTAAAGGCCTTATTTCTCAAAGATTTGTTGTAGCAAGTAGAGTTGATCGAGTCAAAGTTGATAATTTTATGAAGGTTGAAGCTTGAGAGTTTTATATTATGTAAATGGTGATTTATAATCATTTTACATCCATTATGGGTGATAAACCACTCATATAATTTTATCAGTCACTAACAAACCTAGTGGTGTAAACAGTGAGAAAACTAGGTAGAAGTGAGACGATGATTAGGGATGTAATAAAATGAATTAGAATTGAATAAAATTTTATGAATATGTTTTTCAATACCTATAATAAATTTTCATGATTAATATAATATTTTTATATCCTTTTATATAGAAAAAATTGCTCTCAAAGTTCACTTGTCTTGCTTAGTGAGGAGTATGTACAGAGAGGTCTAGTTATTGATCTATATGTCTAATATTTTCCATTAAAACTTAGTTTTTTAACGTTTGGAGTTGTTTTAAATATATTTTAAGAGAACATTAAAAAATAATGAGTCTTTAAATGTGTCTTAATAGGTGTTGGAATTCAAATTCACCATAAATGGTCTTCAAAGCGAAATGGCAGTTTTGGGTAAGCAAATTACATAAATGAGTTTGAGACTCAATACCATGAGTTGATGTATATAATGCACATAAATATTTATTAAATTATATATATATATATATATATATATATATATATATATATATATAGATATTTCATAATCTTTTAATCTAGTGTAATATATTGAAATATTGAATCCAAAATGACTTATCAGGCATAGTGAAGTTTGAGAGAGAGAAGGTCAATAGATTGGTCTACAAGACCACTATTTGTCATTAGAGATAATAATATTTTTGATGGAGGTTGATTTTATTATTTTTTAAGATTATTTTAATACCTTTAATGTGTTACTTTAGGTATTACAATTTCAAGTATTCATGATTGTGTTTTGAGGCTAGTTGGTAGTTATGAGTGGGCTACTTACAGAGAAGATTTTGAGTCTATACACCCTGAATTGAAGCACATGATGAAATTTGTGATGAAAATAAGGTCATTAGGTTTATATATATTTTATTTTTTTCCTTTAAAAAAAATAAAAATTGCTTATTCTTTAATTGTTTAAGACATATTTTCTAGGTATGCACAAGCCTAATATGAATAGTGTTTTGAGAAGATGTTCAAGTGATGATTGGACCTAAAAGGTATTGTGAACCTAAATTGAATTTGGATAAGGTATATTTAAGTATTATTTTACATGTTTATTTTAGTTTATAAGTTTTATATTCTTCCAAATAGTTCAAATGGTAACATGTGTTAATGAAGGCTTAATTGAATTAGGTCTCCTTAAAGCCTAAAAGGGGGTTTTGGTCCTATATGCTATGACCAACCTATTGTAATGTTTATTTAATACTTTTTAAATGTTATAAGGAGTATTAAATTGAAAATATAAGTGATAAAGTGTGTTTTTATAACCAAGAGGTGTATGAGTAAGAGCTTAGTATAAGAACAAGGCTTATTAGGCCTAATTGGCTAGTTAGAATGGATGAGAGTTGAAGCAGAAGATATATATTTTTAAAGTGAAAAAAAGAGGTAATATAGATCATAATAAGGGTACATATAAACAATAATTAATATATAATAGGGGAAATTTATATGACAATCAAGGTCAAATGACCTAATCTATCTTGAAGAGACCTAATTGAGCGAAGAAGGTTAGAGACCAGTTTGAAAACGATATAAGTGTGTGAAGAGATGAAGGAGACAATCATCTATTATGTGATAAAAAATGGTTATTAAGGTTATAAAATGTTTTAGGTGGTTTATTTTTTGCTTATTTATCTATGGGGTTAATACCTCCTTGCAAATGAGTGCTTGTTAAAGCTTAGTCAAGTTGGTGCTTGACTAGTTGGGGTTGGTGCTCCAAGTGAAGTTGGTACTTAACTAAATCTTGATGTTTGAATTATAGGAAAATAGTCCATTTTAATCATTGGTTATTTTTATTACCCTTAAGTTTTTCACACTCAAATAAGTGCCATGTGTGTTATGTTCTTCTCTCATGCTCATGATTCTTAATGTGTTGCTAGTTTACTATATTATTTTGATAAGTTCATGAATGATAAGATAAGGTTGTAAAAGTTTTTGAAGACTAATTCAACCCCAATTTTATTCATTGTGTTTCCAAAAAAATGAGTAGATGACGATGCTATAAAATATTTATGGAAAAATGAAAGATAAACAAACTTGGTCTCAATGATATAGTTGATCTATACAAGAATTATTCAAGAACAAGAGCTAGTATCAATAAAATGAAAACATGAAAGAGAAGCAATCATGTAGGAAAAATCAAAGAGGAATTTTAAATTATAAAAATAGACATTTTGGTACAATTAAACATCATGTTAGATGTCTTAAAAATAAACTATAATGCCACTACTAAACCACTGGCCATGTATTATCCAAAATGTAGGTTGAAGCGTGCACTCAAAGATTAACCTCTTGATAGGATAAACATGTGTGGTATCTATGATAAAAATGATCATGATAACAAAAATTGTTTTCTCCTAAATAATCCCAAAAACCAACTAAAATAGGCTACCTAATAAACATAAAATATAAAATTATTACAAAGATAGGGAAATCAATTTTCGCATAATTAAAACTAGATTTATTTTGTTTCAAAAGCTCCTTGTAACCCATGGATGATTCTATGGGATAGACATACACATGCATGAGGACATACATCATGGGACACACAAGAGTGGACACCATATCCATGGATATCTCAACTTCACCAACAATGATGGATGCCCCAATACAATCACCAACCATGGTTAAACAAATAATGGATACCCCAACAAGCCTTCAATCACCAAAAGAGATTTACACAACAACAAGTGTTAATGCCTACCTCTACCAATAAACCTCCAAAAATAAAATAATTAACATAGCCCAAACTAATTGAACAACTAGTATCAGATCCAAAAAATAGGTAGACAACTCTTGTCTATGGGACTGAGCAAGAAGGAACTTTAGGGGTTAGTTCCATTGACTATAAAAGTGTCTAGTTGAGATCAAATAAAACATTTAATAACCCCCTAATTACCATATCCAAGGTCCCAAATAAAAATCTATATCTCTTTATTGAGCCAATCAAATTAATATATAATGAGGAAAAATAAAAACCTAATGAGAAAAAGGAAAGGCCTCAAGAAACTAGTAGCATTCCCCTAACCATTCCTTCTTTAGAGTGGTTCCAAGAGGTGGAAATAAAAGTGAATATGATTTAGTCCAAAATTTGATAAAATTAAACATTTAAATACCATGTCTACAATCCATATGAGGAATTCCATAACTAAATAGAGTCATAAAATAATTGTGTATAAAGTAACCAAGAATAAAAAGGAAATATCCTAAAACTATATGGTGGATGGTAAACTTGTTGATTTATTTGCAAGAAAATTATTTTTACCTAAATATGGGGACCCTAGAATTTTAGTCATCACTGTGACGATAGGAAAGAAAGAAACATCCAATATAGTTATGGACTAGGATATGCCATCAAAGGGATGACAAGAGGCACCTTATAAGTATTGTCCTTTATAGGGGTGCAACCTACTTTTATAATCCTATAGATGAAAGACTTGTCTATTGCCAAACAAAAAAGAACCATAAAGGATGTCTCCATAATTTTAAAATCATGGGAATATACTATAGATTTCATGATGCTCCAACCCAAGATTAAATAAATAAGATATCCATCGATCTTAGGAATACCATGACTAGCTACAATAGTAGCTCTTATAAACTATAGGTCATGAGACATGACCATTTTAAATGGGTTGAAAGAAAAATGAATTTATTTATACCCACCTTCCAAGCCATCTCTAGACTTTAAAAATCATTTATGGGTGGATGAACTAGAAAAAGCAGTAATATCATGTCCTCATTGGCCATGATAGTATTTTGAAATCACTTAAATGAGATATAGGAAGAATCAACAAGAAGTATTGAAGAACCCTAAATAGATCTACAATCTACCAATCTAGCTTTGAAGTCTACTAGTTTGGATCTGAAGTCCACTTGTCTAGTTCCTAAGTCTACCAGTCTGGCTATAGAGTCTACTAGTCTGGCTCTAGAGTCTACTAGTCTAGCTTCAAAATCTACTAGTCTAATTTTGGAGTGTACTTACTATCTTTTAAAGGTTACCCAATGAACTCAAAATCCATTCTTGATGAAAGGTATAATCATACATCCTTACAAAAAATCATTGTTACTATTTTCACTTAAACTTGTACCCAATGAGGAGATGGGTCAAACTTCTCCTCATTCAAGTGAGATAATAGAACCACCTCAGGGCTATGGGTATCCCTATTGGGAGGTGGATCTCTAGGTTAGGGGTTAGCTCCCCTTGATACATCACTAAATCACATATCTTACTAATAACACTTGGGGAATTGAAAAGGGTTAAGAATAACATGAAAATTAATCCTAATATATGGGAGGTGATACACCAAATGTATGCTCTACTCACACTCTTTGACATGCACTTGGAACCAAGAATAAGTTACATACACTTCACTCAACATCAACTCTCTCTCTCACACACATCAATACTTTAACATGGGGTCTTGGAGATAGGAAGACTTAGGCAATAGGAATTTTAAAACATTATATTGAATGATATATTCACTATACCTGCAACCTCCCTTGACACTTCTTGTTGACTTTCAAGAAAAATATCATAACACACTAGGTACTAATTGGAGTAACATGTGAAGGTAAATAGACATCACACTTGAAAAAGACTAAAAAATATCATATACATTTAGTGAAATATTTGATTGAGGTAAAAGTACTTGTATTTATTCATATGAGGCACAAATTTGGTAGGGCTTCACCATACCCAAGTGGATTGATCCATACAATGGCCAAGACAGCTCAATTTATAGAATAAATGGGACAAGATAGAGAAGGGGAATCCAAGAGTCACTTAGACATGTGTCAACCTGCTCAAATTAGTTAAAATGAATGAGAGAGGGATAGGGTGATATATGTAGTTTTAGGATTTATAAATGTCATTTGAAATCATTTATGACTTGCAAAATGGCTTAGAAACTCCTTTCCATGTACAAAAAATTGATCTTGACAATTGGCCTTCCAAAACTATCTTGTAAGTATAATTGATCAAATTTGATGATGGTCCTGATTAGGAGGGGTTACTATCAGGTCCTCACATGCATTCGAGAGGCTCTTGATCATCCCTATCATTCTCTCCATGCACCATCATCCAAGATAGTCCCAAAATAGCCCTTTTCCCTACATCTCTCACACTTTTAACCTAAAACCTCTTCAAACCTGAAATATGATCCATAAAAGAAGAGGAATGACATGTTTCCCAAGTTTCCATGGCATTAGTTACAAGAAATAGGCCTTAAAAGTCTTTCCAAATGAAGATTTTCCATTTTTTCTAAGTCTTCCCTAGCTGGCTCACTAGACTTGCTAAAATTAAATAGATGATAGGGACACTTGTGAGTATTTAAAAGCTCTAAAAATGGCACAATGAATTGGTTTAAGTACCAAAATAACCTCCCAAGTGGTTGACATCTCATGGTCATCTTTGGGACCTGTAAAACATAATAAAATTTCAATGAAACATATTATTTGCATCTCTTGCATGGATTATATACATTAAAATTCCATTTATTTGACCCTAATGAAGTTTTAAACAAATTATATTTTATATTCATGGTTAAATTCATCCATTTGGAGGCACTTTTAACTTGATTTCTACCATCAGGTCACAAAATAGGGTTTTGGAGTGACTAGCCCTCTTAACATTTGTTCATGAAGATGGAATGTTAAAATTATATAAAAATTACACTAAAGGATCCTTATGGACTCTATCCAACTCCAAATGTGTCCAGTTCTCATGCATAGGCTCATGAAAGTTTTGAGCTTTTCAACTTGACCATTGAGTCATTTTGTGCATTCTATGAGGGTTTGGGAGCTTTCAAGCCAAGAATTAGCTTCTTGATGAGTTACATTGAAAAAAAATGGTTGAAAAACTTTTATAATCATGACATAGACATTTTAACATCACTTTAATGGCTTCCCAAGATCCCAAAATGAAACCTTGCCCTTGTTTGGCATTAGGCCTAGACCTTGCCAATAGGTCTGCCTGCCACTTGAGACTCAATTTGACTCGAAAATAGATTAATCTACCTAATTATGGATTAAAAATATCTAATATACCCATTAAATAATGAACTATTCAAGTGGAAATCATGGATAAGGTCAAAAATGCACATGACCCTCAATTTGGCTTTTAGGCTTAAGGGTTTCCTTCATGCATGACTATAACCCTTCTTGTGTAGGGTACCCTGTTTAGTTAAAAACCTTATAGGTGGGTTATTTAGGTTTTAATATATGTATTTAATACTGTAAAACCCTCAATTTATCCTTGATTTCCCTCTAGTCATCATTTTTACGATTTTCCCCAAAATTACCATCTCCATGCAAGCTAAAACTACCCCTGCTCTATGATAAAAGAGAGAGGGTTTTCACTATTATCTCATAAAATATGATTATTTTATAGTGTTTCATAGGTCCTAATTTTTTTTTTACCATTTTTTATCTCTTAAATCCTCCATTAGATGACCAAACTCCTCAAATTTGCTAAGCAGACTTTAGACCAAGTAGCATGTGAAGCTGGGCAGGGGTTAAAACTGTATTGGAGGTTTTAAGGATTGGTTTCAGTTTTATAGTGATTTTTAAGGATAATTAATGCCTATAATGATTCATTAAAAACATTATTAGTTTAATTTACCATTAAACACTTCCTCATTGTCTTTGAAACCTAGCTAGGTCTTTGATTGCCCATAAGAGGGAACCCTATTTTAGGCTTGGTTGTAGGTGATTTTTAGATTGGTTGATGTTTAAAGAGTATAATAAAACCATATTTTATGTTAAAATTCTCATTTTAGTGGTATTACACTATTTTTAAAGGCTAAAATCACTTCTTTGCATTAATTTATCCCTCATCCCAAGATTAAGACAGCTGCCTGTTAAAGATTGAGACACTCCTATAGGTCTAGATCCAAGATTTTTTTGATGTTTATGAACCTCATCCTTATGTTTATTAATACATAAGGTCATAATAATTCATTAATTTATTTAAAATCATTAAAATAACACCAATTTCATTCTTTAGGTCTTCAACTAGAATGCCACTATCTTGATTGTCCCAGTCATGGTTTTGCCCCTGTTTAATGCATTTTAGCAAGCATTAGGCCTTGTGGATGTTTTATTTAGGTATTAAATTAGTTATTTAAGGTTAAAATTAATTAATTTAACCTATATACACTTTTAATAACTCTATACCAAGTTCAAACTTGAAACTTCTACCTTACTACCAAGGTATCCCACATGACTGTGTTTTCATGAATTTAAGGGCATGTAGGTGTGTATATGGAGTGTCTCCCCTTGATTTTGATGTGATAAAACTTATTGGATAAAATTTAGGGATAAAACATGATTTAAAAAAAAAAATCACTTTTTTTCCTTCAAAACACCATGTATAAGTCAAAATAGGCCACTATCTAAGGTGTTGGCTATAAGTGCTTGTCTTAGGCTTGTTGTACAGACAGGGGAGGGTACATTAGTGATCAAAACATCAAAATTAATATCTTATTTGAAATATTGGTTCAATAATACTATTTTAATTATTTTTTATGGTTCTAACTTAGTGGCATAGCTTAGGATTGTCAAATTGAAATGTAAAACCACTTTCCAATCAATGTCCTATAGATATCACTGCCCTTTTTTCAATGGGTTTTTGGCAATTTTAAGACCTTGAAACTCCATCTTCAACTTATCCTTTGATTATAAAAATTGGAATAGTTTTTTTATATGGATAGGAATGATAAATATAGCAATTTTATTCATTTTAATACTCTTTGGCTATGATAATCACCATCTCCAAAAACCTTAAAAACTTCTGTTTAGTCCATTTAGGGACTGAGAGACCAAAATCACAGTCACTTTCTCTTGACCTCTCATAACAAATTTGACCATTATATATCAATCTCAAACCTATAAAATGTTAAATAAAATTACCTCTAAAGGCTTTATACCATTGTGAAGGTTGTTTCCCAGTCATGATGACGTTAGCACAGGCCTTCAATGGAGGTTTGACTGTAATATGCAGGCAGGAGTAGGAAAGAGCAAAAGTGTGCAAGGTTAAGATTATCCAAACACCTATAATGAATTTTATATCCTTAAATTTAAAAACACTTATTAAAAAAATGTGAAATAAATTTAAACAACACCTTCAATGGCACCTGTAGGTTGTCATTATCTCAGTGAAAGCTGGCAATGAGGAAGGGTACACATTTGATCATGGCTATGACATTGTATGAGTTCAAAACTAGTTCCAAAATTTATAAAAGGATAATAAAGGATAAAAAACTTTGAGATAACATTCCATGCTTCCATACCATGTGTAAAATCTCTTTCAAAACACTTGAAGTAGCTACACGTGAAAGAAAACTAGTCTGAAGCACTTACAAGCCTAGAAGAGGCTTTTCTTAGACATTGAGATTTAAAAAACAAGAATAAGAATTGTTATATATTTTTAAAAAAATTAATAAAAAATTAAACACATAAACCCATAAATCCAAATCAAGAAAACATGAAATAGGTTCGAAAGGAGATCCCCTCATGGTTGAACATGCATAAAACGTTGCCTAGAGTGTAACTAATTATTCATAAAAGAGGAGACAAAAAATTGAAAATTATTATTATGAAAATTAATTTAATTCAAATTAAAATCCACCCCTAGAATCACTCCTCCCAACTCCACCTGTACCGTCCACACCAAGTGCTTGAAGTTGACCCTTATTTACTTGCCAAGAGAAAATGGGGGAAAATACGTTGAAGATGATTTTTTTTGAATTATACTTGAAAATAAATGTGTAAATTGGTGTGGTTAGGTTAATATACACTCCACCCACGTTTTTAGCTAAAGATCAGATCATGGGAACCTTACAAGTGCCCAAAATGGCCTAAAAACAAGGAGAAACTCCTATTTTCTAAACATAACTGACTCCTAGCTGACATTTGACTGTCCATGACATTATTCTCACCTCTTCCACATTTAAACTCACCTTGTTGACAAATTTTCCCTCTTAGAAGTCTGTACAATTCAATTAATAGGATATAAAGTGGCTAAAAGACCCCTTTTTGCACATGAGACATAACAACTGACCAATTTATGACTTGTAAAGACATTGAAACATGCTAAATACCATATTAGGATAAATTGGACATAAAATTAACCTTTTAACAAGATTTAATAAGGTTTGACTAAGATTGAATTTGGTTGACTAAGCCATTTCAAGGAGGGTGGACTTCAACAAAGACTAGGGGAAGGATAAGTGAGATATTAGACTAACATGACACCCTATAAGACACATGGGATCCTTATTAAAAAGTTTAAAATAGTAATGGTTTACCTTAATTGACTAGAAGTTAAATTTGGTGAACAATTTGGCAACTCCTAGGCATAACATGTTTGCCTATGTTAAGGACTAGTAGCCTTATCCTATCCATTGGGGAAGGGAGTCAGAATACACCTAGAAATAATAGGGACAAGCCTTGCATTGACCAACAAGACAATAATCCTACGTAAAACACACGGAATGAAATAATAACACACATAAATAATAAAACAAACACACTTATGCTACTAAGAACTTAGGGGAAAACAAGACACAACTGAAAGTATACTAATATTTACACCTAACTTGATATGTTTTTCCCCCTCTTAGATCAAATGGGAAGCTTCTTAGGTATCCTTCATGACAAACAACCTCATGGTGGTAACCAAGTAGTTTTTTGGAGTGATAACTTGGTGACTCACCTTTCTTGATTTCCACCTTGATTGGCATGTATTCCAATGTATCAGATTCAAACATGTCTTCAACATTCATGTATCCATCTTACTCTTTGAGACATGTTTCATGTTGGTTCTTCATACTAGTTTAGTCTATCAATGCATCAATGGTTTCAATTTTATCATCATAGGGTTCATTTAGCTCATGGATCTCTTGGCATTTATCATGGACCAACTCATTCTTTTCTATCTCTTTGAGGAGATTTTCAAATTGATCTCTAGCTATGTCATGACTCTCTTGAGGAAGGGTGGTTGGTATGATTCTTGAGTTGAGACAAAATTCTTCGAGTTCATCCCAAAAATCATCATTTTCTTGTTCAATATCTCCTTGTTCAATGTCTCTATTACACCATTTTGATTTCTCTCCTTCTTGCTTAAAAATAAGAGTCTCTAGCTGCTCAACAACATGCTCTTAAACCTCATCCATCTCATGTCCCATGGCTTGGTCACTATCTTCATTAAATCAAAAGGAAAGTTCATCAAAAAAAGGGGAAGAAAGCTCACCATGCTTGAAGTATTAATCATCCAACATTGACATGTTAAGCTTGTCAATCTCATCTTCATATTCTTAGAAAATTTGCATGTAGGTGTGATCTATGTCTTCTCCTTGAACCATACCACCTTCAAGAGCCACTTCTTCAACCTTAGTCTCATGAAACCCTCCTAGAACAACCACTTCTTGAGATGTGATTTGACTATGTTCTCCATATTTGGTGATGCATTCAAAGGGGGTGTCTATGATGATCTCATCCTCATTGGCACTCATGAGAGCCTCCTAATCAACCATAAATTGTATTCTCTCTTCTTCACTTGCCTCTCTCAAAATAGGTTCCTCCTTGAGAAGGAATGAAGTGGAGGGTTGATGGATAGGTTCATGGATTTTAAGTGAAGGAGCTAGGATATGAAAGGTGAAGGAAATTAAGATGGAGTGTGGGATGAAGGAGAGGATATATGAATGGGATTTGAAAAAATAAAAGCACTAGTGAGCTCATATGGAAGTGCACTCTTGGGCTGGTTGGATGGAATATCATCTACATGAGCAAAAATCTCACTTTTCCAATGATGTCCTTGTGTATATTTCATGAGGACTTCCTCTTTCACATGAAAAGGTTGATAGGAATATGATTGAGGATGATAGGCATCAACATATGAAGGGTACGGATCAAATTGGGGCTTGTAGAAAGGTATTCCTTGGTAACCATTCTCATAGGACTGCCCAACATCTTGATGATGACTATGAAGGGAAGAAAAGGAAGGATTATAGGATTGAAAAAGGCCATATTTGAGATTATGAAGGTCATATTGGTATTTATAAGGATAAAAACAAGGTTTATAAGTATCATGACCAAGTTAACCAAGTACTTTCTCATATTGAAGAGGAAGAGGCAAAGCTTGTAATGTTTCACTAACTTGTAGAGGGCAAAACTCAACATCAAGATCAACCATGAAAGATTAGTTTGGAAACCAAGACATATTAAAGCTTTGAAAAAACTTAAAATGGAATAATTGGCTACTAAATCATCTGATTCAACTTTAGAATCACCATTGGTGCTTGGAAAAGTGCCTCCCAAGGCTGATGTGTTTAAGGATAACACTGAAAATCTTCCAACTCTTAAAACAAGAGTCCCACTAGGCATGCCAAAAATTGTTTTCAATTTAATTTGAACCCAATGAGGATATGGGACAAGATTTTCCTCATTCAAGTGATACAATAGAACCACCTTAGGGTAATGGGTATCCCTATTGGGAGGTAGATCTCTAGGTTAGGGGCTAGCTCCCCTTAATGCACCACTAAAGCACATATCATACTACTAAAACTTGGGGGGTTGAAAAGGGTTGATAATAACATGAAAATTAATCATAATATATGGGAGGTGATACACCAAATGTCTGATCTACTCACAATATTTGACATGCACTGGGAACTAGGAATAAGTTACATATACACTTCACTCAACATCAACTCTGTCTCTCACATCAATGCTTCAACATGGGATCTTTTAGATAGCATAGGTTAGGAAGACTTAGGAAATATGAATTATAAGACACTATATTTAATGATATATTCACTATACATTCAACCTCACTTGAAACTTCTTGTTGACTTGTAATAAAAAGATCATAACACACTAGGTACTAATAGGAGTAACATGTGAAGGTAAATAGACATCACACTTACACAAGACTAAAAAATATCATGTAAACTTAGTTAAATATTTTAATTAGGTAAAATTACTTATATTTATTGATGCAAAGCACAATTTTTAAAGATATTCACCATACCCAAGTGGAGTGATCCATACAATGGCCAAGAAATAAGGGGAATCCAAGAGTCACTTGGGCATGTGTCAACTTGATCAAATCAATTATAAATTCATGAGAGAGAAGTATGGGGTGATATATGTAGTTTTAGAAGTTAAAAATGTCATTTTAAATCATTTATGACCTTCAAAATGGCTTAGAAACTCCTTTCCATGCATAGAAAACTGCGCTTGACAATTGGCCTTCTAAAACTACCTTGTAAGTGCAAATGATCAAATATGATGATGTTTATGATTTTAATGGGTTACTATCAGGTACTCACATGCATTGGAGAGGATCTTGATCATCCCTATCATTTTATCCATGCACCATCATCCAAGACAGTCCCAAAATAGCTCTTTTCACTATACCTCTCACACTTGGCACCTAAAACCTCTTTAAAACTACAATATGATCCATAAAATAATAGTAATGACATGTTTACAAAGTTTACATGGCATAAATTACAATAAAAAATCCTTAAAATTCTTTTCAAATGAAGATTTGCCATTTTCTCTAAGTCTTCCCTAGTTGGTTCACTAGATTGGCTAAAATGAGAGAGTTGGCAGGGAAAATTGTGGCATTTAAAAGATCTAAAAATTGCATGAGGAATTTTTTTAAGTCCCAAAATAATCTCCCAAGTGGTTGGCATCTCATGGTTCTCTTCAAGACCTACAAAATAAAAGAAAAAGTCAATACAAATTACTTTTTGCATCACTTGTATGGATTCCATACAATAAAATTACATTATTTTTACCCTCATGGAGTTTTAAACAACTTATCTTTTATACTCATGGTGAAATTCATCCATCTAGAGGCACTTTCATCTTGATTTCTACCATCAGGTCACAAAACAGGGTTTGAGAGGGTTTTGGAGTGACTAGCCCCCTTAGCATTTGTTCATGAAGATGGAAAGTTAGAATTATCTCCAAATTACACTAAATGATCCTTATGGATTGTCTACACCATCTTCAAATGTCTGAAAGTCCCATGCATAAGCTTAGAAAGTTTTGAGCTTTTCAACTTGACCATCAAGTTATTTTGTGCATTTTATGAGGGTTTGGGAGCTTTCAAGCTAAGAATTGGCTTATTGATGAGTTACCTTGAAAAAAAATAATTAAAAAACTTTTATATTCACCCCATATACATGTTACCATCACTATAATGGCTTCCCAAGATCCAAAAATGAAACCTTACCCCTATTTGGCATTAGGCTTGGACCTTGCCAATAGGTTTGCCTACCACTTGAGACTCAATTTGAATATAAAATGGATTCCTCTACATATTTATGGATTAAAAATATCCAATATACCCATAAAATCATTAAATATTCAATTGGAAATCATGTATAAGGTCAAAAATGCACATGGATCTCAATTTGGCTTCTAGGCTTACGGGTTTCCTTCATGCATGACTGTAACCCTTCTTGTATAGGGTACGTTATTTATTTACATACCTTATAGGTGGATTATTTATGTTGGAATATATTTATTACAGCTTATACATCCCTCAATTTATCCTTTCTTTCCCTATGGTTATTAATTTTACCATTTTTCCCAAAATTGCCATCTCCATTCAAGCTAAAACTGCCCCTGCTCTAAGACAAAATAGAGAGTATTTTCACTATTAGCTCATAAAATATGTTTATTTTAGAGTGTTTCATAGGTAATAATTATGGTTTTTACCCATTTTTATATCTTAACTCCTCCAGTAGACCACCAAACTCCTCAAATTTGCTTTACATACTTTAGACCAAGTAGCCTATGAAGCTGAGTAGGGGATGAAACTATATTTGAAGGTTTTAGGGATTTATTTGAGTGGTATTTTGATGTTTAAGGATGATTAATGACTATAATTATTCATTAAAACCATTAATAGTTTAATTTCCCCTTAAACACTTCCTCATTGTCTTCAAATCCTAGTTAGGTCTTTGACTGCCCATAAGGGGGAACCCTATTTTAGGCCTAGCTGTAGGTGATTTTGAGCTTTTTTGATGTTTTAATATAATAATAAAAACCATATTTGATGTTAAAAATCTCATTTGAGTTTTTTTACACTATTTTTCAAGGCTAAACTCACTTTTTTACATCAATGCATCCCTCATCCCAAGACTGAGACACCTACCTATTGAGGATTGAGACACTCCTATAGGTCTAGGTCCAAGATTATGTTTCTTAGGACATAAGGTAATAATAATGTCTAAATTTATTTAAAATCAATCAAATCACACCAATTTCATTCTTTATATCTTCAACTAGAATTCCACTATCTTGACTATCCTAGTCATGGTTCTGCCCCTATTTAGTGCATTTTGGCAAGCATTAGGCCTTGTAGATGTTGTAGTTAGGTCTTCCACGAGTTATTTAAGGATAACCTTAATTAATTTAACCTATATCAAATTTTAATAAATCTAAACCAAGTTAAAACTTGAAACTTCTACCTTACTACCAAGGTATCCCACATGACTGTGTTTTCATGAATTTAGGGGCCTATAGGTGTGTATATGGAGTGTCTCCCCTTGATTTTGATGTGATCAAAATTAGTGGATTAAATTTAGGGGTAAAACCTAATTTGATCCAAACTTATCACTTTTTATCCTTTAAAACACCATTTAGAAGTCAAAATAGGCCACTATCTAAGTTGTTGACTGTAGGTGCTTGTCTTAGGCTTGTTGTATGGACAGGGGAGGGTACATTAGTGATCAAAACATCAAACTTCATATATTTTTTGACCTATTGGCTTAGGAATAATATTTAAACTATTTTGGATGGTTAAAACTTAGTGTCATAGCTTAGTATTTTCAAATTGAAATGTAAAACCACTTTCCAATCAATGTCCTGTAGATATCACTGCCCCTTTTCAATAGGTTTTTGGTAACTTTGAGACCTTGAAACTCCACCTTCCACTTATCCTTTACTTATAAAAATTGGCATAGTTGTTGTATGTGGATAGGAATGATAAATTAATAAATTGGGATCATTTAAATACTATTTGTATATGATAATCACCATCTCCAAAAACTTTAAAAATCTCTGTTTAGTCCATTTAGGGACTGACAAACCAAAATCATAGTCACTTTCTCTTGTCCTCTCACAACACCTTTGACCATTCTCTATCAAGATAAAACCTATCCAAAGTGCACTATAAGTACCTATAAATGCTTGAGACCATTTTTAAGGTTGTTTCCCAGTCATGATGATGTCAGTAGGGCCCTTTAATGGAGGTTTGATTGTAATATGCATGTAAGAGTATGAAAGAGCAAAAGTGTACAAGGTTAAGATTCTCCAAACACAAAAAATGAATTTTATATCATTAAATTGAAAAAAAATTATTTAAATTTTTTTAAATCAAGTTAAAAATCACCTTCAATGGCACCTGTAGGTTGTCATTATCTTAGTGAGGGTTGGCAGTGAGGATGGGCTACACATTTGAGCATGGCTATGGCATTGTATGTTTGAAAACTAGTTCCAAAATTTATAAAAGAATAATAAAGTATAAATAACTATGATATAACATCCCATTATTCCATCCCATGTGAAAAATCTCTTTAAAAACACTTGAAGCAGTTTCAAGTGAAAGAAAACTAGTTTGGAGGACCTACAAGCCTAAAAGAGGCTTTTCTTAGACATTAAGCTTTAAAAAACAATAATAATCACGGTTATTTTAAAAAAACATGTATAAACACCTTAAACACATAAACCCATCAATCCAAATCAAGAAAACTTAAAATAGGTTCAAAAAGAGACCCCCTCATGGTTGAACATGCATAAAAAGCTGCATGGAGTGTAACTAATTGTTCATAAAAGAGGATCAACCAAATTGAAATTTATTGTTATTAAAATTAATTTAAATTATATTAAAATACACCCCCAAAATAAATCCTCCCAACTCCACTTGTACCATCCACACCAAGTGCTTAAAGTTGACCCTTCTTTGCTTGCCAAGAGAAAATGGGGGAAAATAAGTTACAGATTTTTTTTTTTGAATTATCCTTGAAAAAAATGTAAATGGGTGTGGATAGGTGAATAAATATTCCACCCACTTTTTTATCTAAATATCAGATCATGGGAATCATACAAGTGCCCAAAAGGGCCTAAAAACAAGGAGAAACTCTCATTTTATGAACATAACTAACTCTTGGCTGACATCTGACCATCCCTAACATGATTCCAACCTCTTCCACATTGAAACTCACCTTGGTGACAAATTTTCCCTCTTGAAAGTCTGTACAAGTCAATTAATAGGCTAGAAACTGGTCAAAAGACCCCTTTTTGCACATGAGACATAACAAATGACCAATTTATGACTTGTACACACATTGAAACATGATAAATAACATATTAGTACAAATTTGACATAAAATTAACCTTTAATCAAGATTTACCAAGGTTGACTAAGGTTGACTAGGCCATTTCAAGGAGGGTGGGCTTCAACAAAGACTAGGGGAAGGATAAGTGACATAATAGACTAACATGACACCCTATAAGACACATGGGAACCTTATTAAAAAGTTAAAAATAGTAAGGGTTGAACTCACTTACTAGAAGTCAAATTTTGTCAACAATTACATGGGCAAAATATAGTTAGGACACATTTTTAATAGCTTCCTAATGCTCATTAGTATGGGTAATTTCAAAAGGAAAGTCATTTTTCAAAGACATAACCAACTTCTATATGATCCTACCACATCCATACCCTTTAAAATATTTGATGAGAAAATATAGGTAGGTCAGTTATATTTATCCTGAAACCAAATAAATAGTTGTCCAAATAGGAAAAATGTTGAGTGTAAATAGTTGGTTGAATAATGAGAAATAAACTTCTATCTTTGATATCTTAAGAAACTATACATAAGACTTTTCATGGGAATATAGTGACATGAAAGGCATTTGTCCAAGTATATTCATCCATCATATCTACACAAAGTGTATACATAATATTTTTAACTTTTATCTAATAGTGATGCTTTACATCTCATAAGAACCCATCGAGACTCAATCTCTCTGAGTGCACACCGTAAGGGGTATACAAATAAAGGGGTGGGTAAACCTTTTGTGCTTTGCAAGATTGTTTTCCCTTATTACCACATTATTACCAATCCAACTAGCTCTTAAAATCATTCCCTTAGCTATTACTCCTCCCTTCCACATACCTCTAGTCTTTTTCCTCATTCCATCCTCCTTGTATTGACTTAATTTCCTTTTGTACTATCATTTGTACTAGGTTAACCATGGCCAACCCTATACAATTTATGGTATTTTTCACTTTTTGGGTTTGTTATTCTTTTGGCTGACCTATCTTAAACCTACTGAATTATCCCTAAAAAAATATAAGGTCGACCATGACTGACCCTGTACAAACAATATTTATGGATAATTTAGGGGAAGATCCACCTATAAATAAAATATCATTTCATAATTATTTTAGATATGAAATAAAGAGTTATTATTCACTCACGCTTCTTCATAATCTACTCTTCCACCATTCTGCTTGAGGAGTCTTAGCTTAAGGTTTTTACTTGGAGAACCTAGTCTTGTGGATAAGTCTTGGATACTTTAGCCTTTCTTAGTTATCCTTACAAACCACAACAACCTCTTGTGAAGCCCCTTTGGACAAGGGAGAGATTGAGTCTCGATGGGTTCACATTTAGGTAAATATATTCTAAATTTGTTCTCCTCTCTTTAGTAGATAAAAGTAGCATAAGTACTGTCTCGAATAATATTACTCTTCATATTCCATGTATTAGGGTCTTAATCATACTTAGCTTAATTGAGATTATCTTATACATGTTTTTATTTATTTACTAACCCCTTTATTATGCCATAAGATTTGGTGTGTACTAGATTAGATTTACTTTCTTATTTATTAGCATAGGTGAAATATCAAACCTTAGGACTCTTTTAGGGTTGTTGCATGATTGTGTTAGATTGTAGGATTTAGAACCCTACCTCACATGGTGTATTGTGACAAGTGATACCCTAATTGGGTATAGAGGATCCTCATATTGGTCATGCTTTTGCTTAAAAAATGTATTCCCAATTAGAAGTGTAGGTATGTTTTACTTTCTTCGAGCCAGGATTGATTTGTAGACATGATGCATTTTTTATTGCATACATTCTGGTGAACCTGATGTGAAACTAACCCTTAAATAATTTATTTCACTTTCTTTCATTCTTTTTAGAATTATTTTTATGATATATCTATCATACTAGATTGACTCTATCGACCTAGTTCTAAATGTGTGCAAGTTTTCAAGAATAGGCAACTAGATCGACTTAGACAACCCAATACATGTTTTAGACTTCCATATTTATAGTTTAGACTACTAGGTCAACCTAATCAACCCTATACACTTTTAGACATATAAAAAACATACTAGGTTGACCTTAGTCGACCCTATACATTTTCAAGCCTCAATAATAGGATTTTGTAAAGCTTGATTGACCTAGTCGACATAGTTAGTAGGTTTTGTAAGCATATTCCAAGGTTATTTACTAGTAATATTCACTCTCAGCATCCCTGATCCACCAAATCTCATTTTTATCTCTCTTCCTCTTTATTTTACTATCTTTTCTTTCATAATTTATAGTCTTCAAAACTATCCCTACATAGTTGATTGGATCAACC
The DNA here is from genome assembly GCA_037957365.1 of Torreya grandis. Classification (NCBI taxonomy): domain Eukaryota; kingdom Viridiplantae; phylum Streptophyta; class Pinopsida; order Cupressales; family Taxaceae; genus Torreya; species Torreya grandis. The sequence continues at coordinate 2,706,042 of JARHVA010001951.1, forward strand.
ATGTCAACCCAATTCTGTGTTTTGTGTGCTATCTAAAATAACTAGGTCAACCCTAGCTGACCCTGTTCATTTTCAAACCTTGTTTTTTTAATACAGGTTAAAACCTATTGATATTATTCTATATTTTTTGCATATAGTGTCAACACTATACCTTATTTTAAATTGGAATTAATCTCTATATGCTAGTAATTAGTTCACACCTTTCTTTTCTTATTGTTTTCATGCTTAAAATAGTTCACATAGTGTAATTAAGAGGTTTTTAATTAACAATTTAGTTTCACTATTTATATTTTATGCACACACAACTAAATTATATAATATTAACAAGTACTTTAACATTTGTCTACCCAAGGCCAATCTACTTAGATTTCATCACCAAGGGGGAAGCTGACTTGATACTCTAGTCAAGTATAAAGCATGGTTAATGGTATATTCTGGATAAGCACCCGACACCCTTATTGTTGAGATGTGTGAAGTGAGGGGGTAGGCTCTAATACCAAACCTATTTAATTTCCACTATAGTCCCTTTCAACCCAAAGTACTTGAAACCATCCTTATATTTTGATCTAGATCCTTGCTTTACAGCCAACTTCCCATCACATTTAAGATCATATCTTAATAATCTAATAAAACATCTTAGGTTGACCAATTAGTTGTCTCTTTACTTTTCAAGTTGATTTCTTGCTCTTTGCTTAATTATGTGTGCAAAAACTTGCATTATCCAGTGCTAGTGCAAGGTTTTCTATTATGTACTTCAATTATATTAGCCAACTTTGATCCAATTAACTGTTTGTTTCCTTTCAATTCTTAATTTCCTAGATTAGCTACAAAATTGTATTATTTCAATTCATAACTCATTATCAATCTTTTATTTTTCCCTATCTACTATAATAGGTTGACCTAGTCAACCTTATTTCTTTTTCTAGCCTCTATACAATGTATAGGATGGACCTCATCGACCCTATACTATCTATAACACCTTTTACCTCTTTTTCCAATATTTTTGGATTGTATTGGATATACCTAATTGATATTGTATACTTTGTAGGCCCTATTTATTATACTAGGTCAATCTAGTTGACCCTGTACTATTTTTTGCTTTCCCTGTTCATCAATCTAGTTCCCTATTGTTCCAAATTTGCATTCTACTCATCTCTCTTCATTCAAAATGAAGTATCCTATTAGAATCTTCTTGGATATATTGAATACATTTAGATACTATATGGGATGTTCACTTCTCCCTCTCTTTTCATCCCAAGAGCACCATCACTCTTTGGGCACCTCTTCTCCTCCTTCAACCATGACTTGTAACATGGTGCAAATAACACCTAAAGATGAAGTTTATGGATCTAATCCTTTCCTTACTTATCATCTTCAAAATCTTCAAACTAATATGGGAGTGATTGATACAAGTTTACTTAATTATCCTACTAGTAATCCTTCTTCTAATAATCCTCCCATAACATCGATTTGGGGAGTGATCCTACAAACACCAAACCACCTCTTGATACAACCCAACATTTATCCCAAGTTATCCAAAAAATGAACATTATGAAAAATTCTAACACCCATAAAATGATGTGACTTCAATAACATTTAATCAATGTGGCTAATCAACCTCCACCTATGCATTCTCAAGCTAATCCCAAGTTCATTCCTCCACCTCTTCGAGATGCCTCAAGTAATGTTATTCCTCAACCCATAATGAATAAAAAGATAATTAAAACTATTCAAAATGAGCCTTTATCCCCCTTTATTATATCCATTGATATTGGTAACATATCTCAAAATATCAAATATGATGGGACTACAGACCCTGCTTCATTTCCCAAAGCCTTTGGCAACCTATACAAAGAGTAGATCCAAACTAATACCTTTACTACAACTAAAATCTTAGTAAAAATTTCTGCTAGAGATGTATTAGAATGGTATAATCAACTACCATAACACTCTATTTGGTAACTTGAATATTTGATTAATCCTTTAGTTAAAGAGTTTCAACATAATGATCTTCTCTAAAATTGTCTTAACCACTTCATCAATGCTAAGCAATATCCCACTAAATCAGCTCATGACTTTATCAAAAGATGTAAATATTTATCTCATAAATTTTACCATAACATGACTAATGATAACTTATTCAAAATCTTTATCACTTCTTTTACTCCCACTCTCCAATATAAGGTTCAAACCTTTGCTCCCCAAACAATTAATGAAGCTCTTAATCAAGTTAAATGTCAAGACTTTCTCATGAACCAATTTGAACCTAATCCTTAACTTCTTAAAGGATCTTTCCAAACATCTAATTTTATCACTAGTAATACTCTGTAAACTAAATAAAGAGTTGCCAAAACTGATATTCCTTCACCTTCTTATACACCTCTTTTGGTTTAACAAATGAAATAATTTTTATTGCCCTTGAAACCTTTCATCTATCCCAATGCTCCTCCTAAGTGGTATGACCCCAATCTATTTTGTTAATTCCTTGCTAACATTGGGCATTCTCATTAATCTTGTAGAGGTCTCACTAAATTTTCTATCTCTTATGTTCTTGGTGATTTATTCAACCATGAAGATATGACCAATCTTCATTGTCAAAGGTACATTGTTGTCTTTCAAAAATGACAAACTTATAAATCTTCTACTTCTAATAATAAAAAATCCTCTTTAAATAATCAATCAAATTCTAAGGATGTTTATGCCATTGATGCTGATTATGACCAATACTTTAACACTTATCAATATGTCAACATTGCTAAGGTCAATTATCATCATAAACTAGCTCACAAAGATCCTATTACCAAGCCTAAAAATCCATCTTTGGAGGAGTAACTTATTAAATACACTACCACTATACATCTCGATTTAAAAGCACTTGAAGAATAAATTCCTCCTAATCCTCTAACCACATCTATTCCTCCAAAATCTAATTTATCTTCTAAACCTCATGTTGGTTCTTTTGAATCTCTTTAGAATTTTCTTGAAAAACTCAACTCTATGCCTTGTAAGATTTCAATTATGGAGTTGGTTTGAACTTTACCCTATCATCATAAATTACTTATAAAACAACTTCAAGAGATTGAAGTTCTATCTTCCATAGATGAATAACTTTTTATACCATCATCAATACCATTGCCAACATCAATACTATTGAAACCATGTGTCCTTCTTCCAAGCCCTCTATTGAATTCCTTGAAGAGGACATGACCAATGATGAAATTATTTTTTTTATTGATGATCAACCACTCTTTATAAAAGTATCCATTAGTACCATTCTTATCTAAAAAGTTCTAGTTGATGAAGTTTCTAGTATTAATGCCACATCTTTATGTCTTATACAACAACTTGGTTATAACAGATCATCTCAAACAAACTCATCTTACTTATCATGGTTTTGATAAAAAAAATCAAAATCCACTTGGTCATATTTGGCTTCCATTAACCATAGTACCTAAGATAGTTCAAACCAATCTTATGTTCCTTGATCTTCCTTTATCTTATAACATACTCCTTGGTCATCTATGGACTCATTTAATGAGGGCCATTGCTTCTTCTAGTAGTCAATGTATTAAATTATTTCATAATGGAAAATGATATAAGCATGATGCTGATCCTAACCCATGGATATTCAATAACCTAATCTAAAATCACAATATTGTGTTCCTATAATTCCTAAGATTAATAGTGTTCCATTACCCAGGTTCATCAACATGAATCTTGATTTACAAGTTACTCTTACAGATTCTAATGATGATGAGCCTAATGAGTTGAAACATACATGTAATACCACCAAGTTACCTCTATACATTTCAAAATGGCTTCCTCCTCATCTCTTACCAAGAGACCATACTTTTCCTATCATAGATGAAATTATCAATTTTCCCCTCCATGTAATACTCAAGAGCCTTCTCTACCAGGAGATGCCTTCACTTGCAATGATTTTAGAGTGGCTAAATTATTTTAATATCCTCTCATCATGTCTCCTTGTACATTCAGTAATATTAGGATTTCATCTTCTAAAACTCACATAGATTCTCAAGCATGTACAATTTCTCCAACATATGATAACTATATCATGGCCCAAGCTCAATATAGAGGCTTGGATGCCTAACATTATTAGAAAACTTTATCCCAAATTCATGATTTTAATCATAATGTTCATACCATTTATGTGGATCATACCTTAGATCCTGAGGGTCATATCCCTCCTTCCAATCTTCCTCTTATCAATACTCCTTAGGTGGTAGAGAAAGTTATGCCTTATGAATCTCCAAAAGTTCATACACATCATTTACCACCTTTGGATCCAATCACTATATCTGATCCTTATCCTATCACCAAATCCACCGACACACCAATCTCTTCTACTTCATCTACTTCTACCCTTGAAATTAAACTAGATGCCAAGGCCACTGATGTTCTTTAGATAGTTTGATCGCCATAGTAATACAATTTTAGATATTGTTGTAGATGTTGAGTATTATGGTCCTCTTCCTACTTTTCCTAGTGATGAAGCTATTCTTGAGTTAATTTATGCCCAAAAACCTCAACTTCTTTGACATCATCATTAACTTGGAAATTTCAAAACTAAAACTCCTTGCTTTAATAACTTCGTTGCTATCATTGTTCCTAAAACAAATCCAATTTATTCCTTACCTAATGCACCATACCACTTTCAATATGAAAATTCCATGCTTATTAAATAAACCACTCACATCGAATATGGTACTCCTTCTTGTCCTCGACCTATCATAGTTTCTCAAGAACTCTCACCTTCTGAACATGATAATTTCAGCTTATTATTTGACAAATATCATTAATATTTTTCTTGGTCTTAAGAGGACATGCCTAGTATTGACCGTAACATTATGGTGCATAACATCATTACTTATCTTGATTCCAAGCCTATGCATCAAAAGCAAAGAAAATATCTGCCTAAAGTTTCAACTCTATGTCATAAGGAAATCATCAAATTACTTGATGCTAAATTTATCAAATTGATGGATTATTTTGAATAGGTTTCCAACATTGTTCCCATCTAGAATAAAGTTACTATGGCCATTCACATTTTTATTGATTTCCACAATCTTATTCTTGCTTTTCCCAAGGATAACTTCCCCTTACCTTCATTAGATTCTATTATTAATTCCATAATGGGTTACAAAATGTTATCTCGTATGGACGGCTTCTTGGGATACAATTAGATTCATATTGCTCTTGAGGACCAACATAAGATTACTTTTACCATGGAATGGGGCACCTATTGCTATGTTAAAATTCCTTTTGGCCTAAAAAATGTTAGAGCCACTTACCAATGAGCAATGGCTCACATTGTTCATGGTCTCATTCAAAAAATTAATGAAACCTATGTGGATGATCTTATTTATAAACTTAAACATCATAAAAATCATCTTTTTGATCTTGCTATCATCTTTGATCATCTCTTTAAATATAAAGTTAGACTTAATACTTACAAATGTGTCTTTGGAGTCACATCTAGAAAATTGTTAGTATTCTTAGTTTTTCTTTATGGCATCAATGTTGACCCCACCAAAATTAGTGATATCATCAACATGCCTATTCCTCATTATAATCCTAACATTCATACTTATTTAGGAAAACTTAGGGCAATTAGATGATTCATCCTTGAAATGACTTATCACATCCACTCCATCAATTCCCTTCTCAAGAAAGGTACTACTTTAGAATAGATGAATCCATGTCAAAAAGCCTTTGATAACATTAAAGAGTCTTTACTTCATCCACCCACACTTCATCCTACTTCAAATGATAAATCTTTAATTCTATATACTTCTTCCACACCTATTTTAGTTGGGGTAATGCCTACCCAACAAGATGATACTAGAAGAATGTATTCTATCTACTATATTAACCTAGGCCTCATTGAATATGAAACACGTTATACAAAAATCGAGCATGTTTGCCTCACCATCTATTTCATGGCTGAAATGATTTATCACTATATGCTTTACCAAACTACTTATGTCATTGTTCATTTTGACCCCCTTCATCATTTCTTCTCCAAATCCTTTCTTCCTAGAGATAGAATTGGCAAATGGATGGTCCTACTTATGGAATTTTATCTTCACATTGTCAAAAATATATTAAATGGTAAGTCATAGCTGATTAACTTGCTACAACTCCCATTCCTACCACTTCTTCCATTTAATATGATATTCTAGATGACAATATCCTTTACATTGAAGGTCTTAATCAAGCTATTTCTCTCAAAGATTACTTTCATATATTTACTGTTGATCTTGAAGCTAATCAACTCGATGAATCTTCTACTCCCTTTGTTACGACTAATCCAAAAGTAGTTATCGAGGAGCTTCCTAAAATTAATTGACTTTCATGAGGATACTTTGACCCTTGACTTTGATGGTGCTAAATTCCTTCAAGGAGTTGGGGCAGATTACATTCCCTTGAGCCCTCTTGGCAAGATCATTCCTTTAGATTTTTTCTTCACATTTGATGTCACTAATAATATGGCTGAATATGAAGCTCTTATCTTCTGAATGAGAGCTGATCTTGATTTAGACATTCAATAACTTTATGATTTAAGTGATTCTCTATTTATTTATCATCAAGTTAGTGGTGATTATCAATGTAAAAGTGAAAACCTCATCACCTATCATCAAATTACAACCATTCTTGTTAATGATTTTATCTCTTTCACTATTGATCATATTCATAGATATCAAAACTCCATTGCTAATTCTCTCACCTCTTCAACATCTCTCTTTCATCCACATGAAGTTCTTTTTGATCCTTATTTTCTTATATAAATAAGAAAATCCTTATCTTCTACTCAACCACCAAATTCACTTATCTGTCACATCAAGGCTATTACCATTTGACAAATCCCTTGGTATAAAGATATAATTTAGTTCTTGGAACATCAAAATTATCCTCCTAATTTAAATTCTCATAAAAAGACACACATTCATAAACAAGATTTTAAGTATGTATTTAGACACAACATCCTTTATTATCATAATGCTAATGGTACCTTGCTCTGTTGTGTTATGAAAAATGATGTCCCTCCTCTTCTTGATCAAGCACATGTGGGAATTTATGGTGACCATTTTAGTGAACATGCTACAACACATAAATGCCTACATATGGGTTACTTTTGGCCTACTCTCGAAAAGGATGCAATTGAATATGCTAAAAAGTGTAATCCTTGTTATCTTCATGATGATCTAATCCAATCACCTCCAGCCAAACTTCAAACTATCAAATCTCCTTGGCCTTTTTCAACATGGGGGTTTGATCTCATTAGTAAAATTCCTCACTCCCACGATGGGCATGTCTTTATCATTATCGCTATCGAATATTTTACCAAGTAGATTGAAGTCATGCCCCTTGTTAATATCACTAGTCCTACCATTTCCAAATTTATTCTTCATCAAATTATTTGCCAATATGGTATTCCCCATACCATCATTTTAGATAATGGTGGTAATTTTAAAAATAAACATGTTAAACAACTTTGCAACAAATTCAAGATCAACCACAATTTTTTTAAGACTTATCATCTGTAATGCAGTGGTTAGTTTTAGGCCACTAATAAAATTATCAGCAAAATTCTACAAAAGAAAATATATGAAACTCGTATGGATTGGCATCTTCATCTTTACCGTGCACTTTGGGCCTATCAGACTAACATACATACTACCATTAGGATACCTCTATTTTCTCTAGTATATGGTTCTGAGTCAGTCCTTCCTTTAGAATTTGAGCTTCCCTCTCTTTGTATATCTCTTCATGATATTATTCCCAATGAAGAATTACATGAAGATCATCTTTATTCCATTAATCTACTAGATTAATGTCATCTTTTTGCCTTATAACATAACCACTAATTCAAGGCTCACATTACTCAATAACATAATAAATGTGTTAAAATTTACACTTTTAATGTTGGTGATCTTGTCTTTAAATTATAATATACACATGATAAATAAGTTTAAAATGGTGGAGCCCATATTTAGTTAAATAAATTCTTGGTCCAATCACCTACTACCTTCAAACCAATGAGGTCCATATTTTCAAAGAGCCCACCAACACACAATTCCTTAGAAAATACTTTGCCTAAACATTTCCTTATTCTTATCATGTTTTTTATCTACATCTATCTAAAACTTTTTACAAGTTACTTACACAGGGATTTTTCCCTCCACAACAATTTCTTTCCTTTCACAAACCTTTAGTCCTCCCTTTTGATCTTTTGATTTCTTGATATACCATAGTCATCTTTATCTTCTTGAATTTTCTCTTATTTTTCACACCCCTTGGGTTTTTATTTTGTGGGTTACAATATAAGACCACGGATAGGACCTGCCATTTTTCACAAAACCACCATCTTTTAATTATTTCTCAAATATTATTTTCTTACCAATGTTGTTTTGGCATCCCTTGGGTTTTTATTTTGTGAGTTGATTTGTAAGACCACATATAGGACCTGACATCTCTCACAAAAATACCATCTCTTTGATTTATCTTTTTCTTATTTTATGAAGTTTTAGTGTAAGACCATGGATAGGACCCATACCTCCTCATAAAATTACCACCTTTTCATGTTCTTGATCCTTGTTCTTAGCTTTAGTTTTTGCTTATTTTGTTAGATGAAATTTGCATAATAATCTTAGTATGTTTTCCTTCATTTCCCTCATTCTCATGATAAGGAAACATACCTTATTATTATTGTATCCCTTTTTACCCTTTGTTACATTTTTTTATGATTTGAAGAAATTCAAATTATTCCATGTGTTAGTCCTCTTGATTTCCCCTTTCTTTCACTCCACCTTGGATAAAAAAAGGTCAAAATCAAGATAGCACTTTTATTTCACCTAGATTTACGAGACTCTTAGACCCAATGCTCTTTGAAGTTTATCTCTCTTAGCAACCTTGTCCCAAGTATTCAAATTGAAGTCTTCTTTAATACCCATGTTTAGTTTTCCAAATCCATATGGAGGAGGAAAAGAAAAATCCATCAAGAAATTTAAAAGCCAAATCATTTGAAATAAAAGGCAATGATATATAAAAGGTAACATACAAATATTTAAAGTTAAATTCACACCAAAAGATGTGATTACAAGCACACATCCTATCTCTAATCGAATCTTAGTCTCCATAGTTGGTATCACATAGAGCCGTGGTCCTTTGAGGTGTGGTAGGCTAGTAGATTAGAATAGGGGAATGCAAAAAAATCTATGATGCTACTTACTTTCTCACATAAGTACCCAATCTTTGTAGAAGACTGATGAATCTGTAAGGGGTCCTGAGGAATGGGGAACACATCATGGGAAGGTAGGTCCATTTTTAATTTTCATGTATATATCTTTCATGGGATTATTTATATACTCCATTTATTGACCTAAGACTTGTGTGGCTAAGAGATGTTATTCATAGTCCTTAAGGTTGAAAGTCCTCTTGTTTTAACAAACCTAATTTAAGTGTCTTGACTTTGATAAAGAGTTCCTCTACCTTGGTTTTTCCTTCATTCTCCCCTCCACCCATTTCATTTCCCCCCTTGATAGGAAAATTATGATTCCAAATCTATTTTCCCTTCTTCATCTCTTAAAAACATGCTATCACTACTTTTTTTAGTTTATCTATCCTTAGAGTGAAACAACATGTTTGAGTAAATTTGGATTCTTATTTATTTTACCATATACTTACATTTATAGACCTACTTTACTTTCCTTTTACCATTAGTCATTTTTTTACTATCCTAATATTATGAAAACCTAAGGTTGTACCCTTTTTCCATTATTGAGTGAGGTTGGCTTGTTACTTCTCACTCAACAATGTTGTTTTCCCTTTTATGCATCTCCTTTTTCCATTATTGAGTGAGATAAGGATTGTTATTGCTCACTCATCAATGTTATTTTACCATTTTGTTTCTTCTTTTACCATTGATTTGTTTTATTTTACCATCTTATTTGACATGTAGCCTTAGTTTGACTTGGTGAGTTTACCTTTCTTACTTAATGATAGCTTGTTCGAGTTTTTCAATCTTTAGTAGCCTTGGCTTATCGGTTACCCAATTTACTCTTGTTTTATTTGACTTAGTCATTTGGACTAACATATCACCTATCACCCCAGCTTGCCAAATTTCCCAAGTATGTCCCATCTTCATAGCACTAGCTATTTTGGATTTTCTTGCATTTATTTGTTTTTGATCTTTAGTTTTGTATTCTTGGGTTTGTTGAAAGTAGTATTTGTACCCCACACAATAAAAACTAATAACATTATAGACAACCATCTTGTGGTAAAGGTAAGTCAAGGTACACACTACATTTACTTTTTAGTCCTTTACTTTCAATTATTTTTTCTTTAAAATACTATAACATTTTTTTTAGCATCAATGATGTGTGTTACTATGTTATTTATTGAAGCACCATCCCTTGTTACACCTTAGTGACACATGATAACATTTAAGTGGGGCATATGTATACATATAATATTTTCAAATTTTATCAAATATTGATGCTTTACATCTTTCAAAAACCCATCAAGACTCAATCTCTTTGTCTACACACCCTAAGGGGTGCATCGAGAAAGGGGTGGGTAGACCTTTGGTGCTTCATAGGATTGTTATCCCTTATTTCCACATTATTACTAATCCAACCAGCTCTTAAAACCATTATCTAAGCTATTACTCCTCCCTTGCACACTCTTCTAGTATTTTTACTCTTTCCCTCCTCTTTTTCTTGCCTTAATTCTGTTTTGGACTATCATTTTTACTAGGTTGACCATTAATGACCTTGTAAAGTTTAGGGTATTTTTCACTTTTTGGGTATGTTAGTCTTTCGATTGACCTAGCTTAGACCTAGTGAATTATCCTCAAAAACATATAGGGTTGACCATGGTTGATGCTTTACAACTGATGTTTTTGGGAGGATTTAGGGAAAGATCTACCTATAAATATAAGATCATTTCATCGTTATTTTAGATATGAAATAAAGAGTTATTATTCACTTATTCTTCTTCAAAATCTACTCTTCCACCATTCTACTTGAGGACTCTTAGCTTAGGGTTTCTACTTAGAGAAAATAGTCTTGTAGATAAGTCTTGGATGCTTTGGCCTTTATTAGTTATCCTTAAAAACCATACCAACCTCTTTTTAATCCCCTTTAGCCAAGGGAGTGATTGAGTCTTGATGAGTTCATATTCAGGTAAGTATATTCTAGATTTATTCTCCTCTCCTTTGTAGATACAAGTATCAAAAGTGTTGGCTCAAATAATATTACTCTTCATATTCCACATATTAGGGTCTTACTCATACTTAACTTAATTGATATTATCTTCTACATGTTTTAATTTCTTTACTAACCCCTTTATTGTGCCACAAGCTTTAGTGTGCACTAGATTAGATTTATTTTCTTATTTATTAGCATAGGTGAAATATCAAACCTTAAGGCTCTTTTAGGGTTGTTGTGTGATTGTGTTAGATTGTAGGCTTTGGAACCTTACCTCACATGTTGTATCATGATAAGTGATCCCATAATTGGGTCTAGAAGATCCCCATATTGGTCATTCTCCTGCTTAACAAATGTATTCCATTCAAAAGTGTAGGTATGCTCTATCTTCTCTGAGCTAGGATCAATTTATAGACATGATACATTTATGATTGCATACACAAATAACACCAAATTAATTAGATAAACACAAATAAAATCAACACAACATTAAGAGACACAGTTAACAAAATGGAAAAACTATTGTAGACATCAAATTCCTATCACTATAATGTTGAAATTGTCAATCTAAGTAATATCCCATGATAATGTACAATCTAGGCCAAAATGACTAAAACACGCTAAATAATTTGAAATTATCACGTATAGGTGTCAATTTAGGCTAATGTATCCCTAAATAGGGCAATGCATTTTATGTGATTATTATCATTTCTCAAATCACTTCAAGTCAAATTACAACCGTGTAAAATGACACTCTAGATCACTAAATTATTCTAATTCAGTAGCATATGTTATTTGCATGTGTTATCTCACATACATAATGCCTTAATTGGCGTATTGTTATGTATATAACTAACACCTTATTCTAATTATACTTTAGTTAAATTATGACTCAATAAAATGACATTTTTGACCAAGTTGATTAAGTGTGCAACATATTTCCAAAGAATTGCAAAAAAATAATCAAAGTCACTTAGGGAAATTTGACCAAATCAAGAGCCTAAGTGACAATTCCATGGAAGTTGTTGAAAATCTATTTATTAGAAATTTATTTATGAAATCTACATCATCTCAAGACATCACCAATGGGGTGGCATCCATAAGCCATTAATGTAAAAAATATCAGGATTAAACTCTCCCATGCCTCATCAATGCCACATTCTTCCAAATATTAATGGGAACATTTATGGATTGTCCCTCCAAAATTGAATTAGTTCATGGCCACACTTCTTAATCTCAAGATGGATGGTCATGATTGATCCTGAACATTTTTAGAAAGCTATAAATACGAGGTCTCACCATTGATTGAAAAAGCTTGAATTGTGTAATATTATTATGTGGAATTATCTCCACAAATCTTCACCTATTTGTAAAAATTGATCAAACTTGTGAGCCTAAGCTATTGGTGCACTAGGAAATTATGGAGGATCATGCTACCCATAATTGATGCAGACTTAGAGCACCGAATCTAGGGAAAGCATGATTTTTTGCCACTCTTGAAATGAGGGATGTTATTTAGAAGATTTTTTAGTATTCCTTTTTTAAATAGCTCTTATAATTCACTAGAAACACCCCATGAGGGATTAATATTGATGTTTTATCTCTATATGCTTCTTTATAGATGTTTTATTGACTAAAACATGGTCTAATACATATCATGATCTTAATCTACATTTTATCACACTCAATGTGACTCACACCTCACACAAGTATTTATAACTTCTAATTTTTCATTCAAACACTCTTTGGAAGCTATTTTACACTTCTTTTTCATGCATTTTATGTTTCTAAATTTTTTGAGACAAATGGTGAGATCGACTTGTAAAATGGTGGGATCACTCTGGAAGTCGATAAGATTGACTTGAAAATTGGTGAGAATGAATCTATGAATGGTGGGATCACTTTATTTTCTCTCTATCTACCTATGTGTTTTATAAGATAGGCAAGATCTCACTACAAACTGATGGGATTGATCTATAAAATGGAAGGAATGCACTATGGATCGACAAGATTGCTCTATAGATTGGTGGGATCATACTGTGAAATAATGAGACTATCTTAGATCATAAATTGATAGGTAAATGTTGTTTATTTTTATCAATTTCTATCATTTTGATAGAAACACCCTGTACTTCTGTAGGAATGCCATGCTAATTAGCAATATCGACATGTCAATCGATGAGATCATAAACCAATGTTTCATTTACTTCTATATTTCAGTGAGATCAATATATAGAATGGCAAGAATTCACTATGGAATAGTGAGATAAATCTTTGGAATGATGAGATCGACATTCACAATAAAATAGAGACTTAAAATAACAAGCTAGAAGTTTTCTAACAATTTTACGCTCTAGTTTTGGATTCATAACATCTTGTTTGCAGGATTTAAATCACTTAGTCTCCATTTCAAAACAAATCAAAGGCAAAATTCATTACACACTTCATTTTGGTGATTAAAATAAAATCTCATAATTATCTAAATACTCTTAAGAGTTTCATTTTCATGCTTATTTATTGAAGTTGTTTATTTTTTAGCAAAATGAGTGACGTGTGTATGCTCTCCCCTTGTCCCTTTTATGGAACTCAGGGGACCAAAAGTTCTCATTATTTGTATTTGGTGCCTTGTATAAATGTATGAAAATAAATTTTATAAGTCCCTCCCCAAATCTATATGGTTTGGGTGACCCCAAAATGACCATATAGTCTTTTCACTTGTCTTTATTTTTATGCACTTTGACTTGTGAGCATGATTTCATCACCTCCTCATGGGTTCTCTAGGGAAGATTTGACCTATGAATTCATCTTCCACAATTTTTTTAACCCCACTCCATGGTTGATTATATAAATTTAGGTTGACCCATTGGGATGCTTGCTTCTAGAAGTTAAAACAAGCTAGTGGTTATCGACCTCGGACTATAGGGGAAACTCAAACATCTTCCTACACTAAATAATTGATGGATGTAGTGGTTTTGAAAAGGATAATACCTTTTTATAACATTTAAATTGATTTATATCTAATTTATGTGAGAATATCTAGTGTTATCCATACTTGGGACCATCTAGACATGCAAAAATTTAGTTTTAGATAAACCCCTCTTGTTGTGGACATACTATTAATGCAGGGTGAATAGCCCAAAGTTCCATGTCATTGTACAAACTCTTAAAAGAAGAGGATTCCTAAAAACCCTAATTTTCATATGTTTTAACTTTTACATTAACAAATTAAAAATTCTCTCAAGAACACATATATAGACAGAATTTGACAACACCATGCAACCTTGTTAGTTTTAGGATTTAGGACTTTACACTTAGGTGTGTTTGTCATTTTATTCATTACTTAGTTGGTATTTTTGAGTCTAAAACTATTTTTACAAAATATAAAAACACATAAAAAAACCAATCACTCTATTATACACCATTTTTTTTGAATAAAGAGGCATTACACTGACCAAATTATAATCACTTCTTTCCTTGTTAAAATATTCATTCAAAACATTGTGTTTGTATTTTTTGAAAAATGTTGTTATGTTATCCATTAGAGTCTAGACCATTTTCCCACTTTTAAAAATCTCAAAGTCCTTCACTTTTGGTTAAATTTGAAATCTCACCTTTCTGAGTTTTGATCCAAGATGCTATCGGTCTACCTTTTGCACTTGGTTTGAGTGAACTTGGGTACAATTTTCCATTTGGATTAAAGGGAATTACCTATAATCATCATCAATTTTGTCCCATTATGGACTTAGATTATCTTATGTTTGTTCATGCTCTAGTCTCCTAGACCATTTTAAATCATATTTCCATGTGGCACTGTTGTGCTACCCATTTAGTTTTGGCTTTATACTTAGGAGTTCTTGTGTTAATTCATATTTTGAGCTTCTTAATTCACATTATTATCTTCCTAATTAGAAATAAATTCTTCTAATTTTATAGTCATAACTCATTGTATTTGTATCTAGCTTTTACTATATTGACATATCTTTGACCTAATTTTATTTTGATAGCTTGCAGTTTAGGTTCCAAAGTTATCTCGCCCTCTTCTAATTCAATGATTTCAACCCAACAAGTTTGAGTAAATTCATAACAAATTTATTATAGTTGTGTGGTACTACACTAATTTTTATAGTCTTGTCTTACCTCATCATTTATTTTAATAAATCTAAAAACCCTTTTTGAATGTTTGTAAAGCACATTTTAAATTTTAACAAGTGTGGAAAATAACCTCCTAAACATGACACAAAGATATAGTCATAGTGGGGTCTTTTATGGCCCTAGTTACGAGGAAGATAATTTTTATGATGGATAAGAGAATTCAATTATGTTTAAGCATATCCCAACAATCATAGGGTTTTAAGAATATTATTATGAACATCAACCCTTAGAAGGCAAAGATTAATCCCATTTAAGGTTGATAAAATCAGGTGCTAGGTTGCCACTAGATTTCTTGATGGAATAATTACACACACTTGTTAGAGTAGAAGAACAATAGTAATGGAAATCTCTCACTTGCATTGCAAAATACAACATTATTTCTTCTAGTAAGGGAAAATAAATGCTTATAGAGTCTACTCTGATGATTAGGAAATTACTACCAAGATCAATAAAATTAGTCAACGATATGTAAAACAACTTATCATAGACTTAATAGACTCTTTGGTTGTAACTTCAATTCTGTATACACCCTAAATTGGTCAAGCAACCACACATATCATATCTTTTAATAGTCCTTTCATAGGAGACTTTGACTGGAAAATATGAGCCTTATTCACATTAGCCATGTCTTTTGTTTCTACTTATCTTGGTCTTATTTCATGCTCGAATCACCTTTTTTCTTATTCCTAATCATACATAGCCTTCTAGATGGTCATTCTAGCTCAAAAAAACTATATTTCCCATGCTAATTCCAACCCCAAGTCTTGAGCTTGTAGGATAGGAGCATTGGGATTGGACTATAGTGCTAGACCCTAGGGTGTCTATTTCCGATTCTCTTATCTAATGGCATTTTGAGTCCTAATGATCAGTTTACCTCACTTAATGAGTCCTAGACCCTTTTTAGTTTCATCCTTAAGTTTTGTTTATATTTCGAATGTCATCTAAATGTGAATAAAGTTTCCAAATTCAAAATAAAGAGTCTCCTATATAAAAGATTTCACAAGGCATTTTATATCTATCACTTACTACTTTAGCACAGTATATAATTAAAACGCAATCAATAGTATAGCTCAACATTCTACATCACACATAAATTTGCATGATTAATCAAGGAAGGGCCTAGGCAAAATTTCATTCTTGTATCTACCATGCATGTTGATTATGCATGTTCCCTAAGGGATAACTACATTTGATTTGAGACCCTAGCTTGAGGGTTAATATAGGAAATGATTAGGACAACAGGGGTTTTAGAATGTGTGATCATACTTCCCCTCACCCAATTTTTTCCCATTTTGATTTTGATATATTTTTTATTTCATGTGTGTAGGTAAACCTAGGGTTTAAATATTGAAACAATTTTACAATGAGCTCCATTGACATTAAGCATCCAAAATTTCATAGGCAAGCTTACACAAAGACAATGGATGAAACCCATAAAACTTAAGTTTTCATAAGTAGTTTGGACAACAACGGTAGAAAAAGACAAAAACACCAAACCCCAAGGTGTCCTATTATGATGATCCTATCCTTTCATCGAATGAAAGATAGTTTTAGGTTCCTAACATCTTTCTAGTCTTGCACAACCGTTTTCAACCCTGGAATCATTTGTTTCAACCTATTTTTCTAGATAAGTTTACTTTTTTCCCTATGAAATTGATTTGATTAAATTGATATAAATCTATATTTTACAATATTTAATTACATTTTACCCTTTTACTCTAGACCCTTTATTGTTTAGGAACTAGACCCTAGTTTCCCAAAAATAATAAAACATTTGGTGAACCTGACTTACTTTGAACAAAATCTAAAAACCCTATGTACACTTAGGGTTTTTCCTTCATACTTTGTGTAAAAATTTCAATTTCAAAAATATGATTTTTTAATAAATTTTTGTGAATTTATTTTATTCAAATTTATTTTAGAATTTAAATTATTGTAATAATTTTTAAAAATTCTAAAACCCCAACTCAAAACCCTATATTTTCAAACTAGGTCCTCAAACCCCAAGTCTCCCTTACAATTTTTAGATAAAATTTTTGAAATTTTTACAAATTGTTTGTAGTGTCAAAAATATTTTCAAAATCTCAATATTAGTAGTTATTTTGTGCAAAAATTCAATTTCTAATTTATAATTTTTATATAAATTTTTGTGCATTTATCTTATTCAAATTTATTTTATAATTTAAATTATTACCATAATATCAAAAATTTTAAAACCCCAACTCAAAACGCTAGATTTCTAAACTAGGTCCTCAAACCCCAAGCCTTCTTTCCTTACAATTTTTAGATAAACTTTTTGGAATTTTTATAAATTGTTTAGAGTGTCAAAAATATTTTCAAAATCTCTATGTTAGTAGTTATTTTTGCATTTATTTACTCAATAGTAATTTTACATATTCTCTTTGGTGAAATATATAAAATGGCAACTAAGGAACTTGTTTCCTCTCATCCCATAGATTAAATCTCTAATTTTTTCTCATAATTATGATAATGAATGGAAAAAAATGTAAATTTTCACATTAAATAAAAATGTGGAAAATTATTTCATTTACAATGAAGATAATTACTATTATTTTAATGAGGAATATGATGATAAATGTGAAAGTTATAGTGAAGAAAAATTAGAAGCATCTTCTTCTCTCAAACCTCCGTCTTTTATTCCCTCTTCTAAAGAAAATAATTTTGATAAATGGGAAAGATAATTTTAACCTCATTTTCCTATGCACAATGCACCAAATGAACAAATTAGTGATGTACTTCTAAGTGAACCTCTTATTGCTACTTCTATGTTTAAATTACAACAATATAAACACAATAAAATCAAATTCCCAGTGCATAGTTCAAATGATCCATATCATGATCTCAACTCTACTATATCAAAATAATGTCTAAATGATAACTCTCTTACTCTTACTTCTCATATTGAAAATGGAAATAATGCATATACTCCATCCATGGATAACATAGATGCACATAATATTTTAATTTCACATGATAATTTATTGCATATTAGAAAAGAATTAAATTCTTCTCTTACATCTCTCCCTAGTGACAATGGAAGTGATAATGAGTATGATAGTGAACATGAAAATGAATATGAAAATGAGAGTGACTATGAACAAAATTTTGATTATGATAATGCATGGAATAATGATGATTATTATGTATATAGTGAAGAATAACATGCATCTCATGTTTCTAACTCTTCTCTCACTCCTCTTCTAAAACATCATGCACTACAAAATGTTATTTATACTTTTATGCATGATTCTATTTCAAATAATGCACATGTCAATAATAACATCACATCTTCTAATCAATTAGAATGTGATTCACTCAAACATAAAGATATCAATGAATCTCCCAAGCTAACCCTACTACAGTAACACATGTTTCTCACTTTTCACCTAAAGAGAATGGTAGCCCACATCCCTCTACTAAGGTCCAAGTTACCATTCCTCTAAAGGTTCAAGTGAGCACAATTCCTCTGTATGATTTAATTACTAAATGAACCACATCAAGATACTAATATACCATCGCAAGAGATTATTTATTTGATGCATGAAGTTGGTGAATACAATACTAAGTACATCTCCTTACCTTGGAAAACAAGTCTTATAAGTCTTGGATGGATGCTAATGACTTACATGGTAACCCTATTCTGAAGACATTTGTAAAAGCTTCATTGCCTAAGCATTTATAGATACCATCATTGCCTTACTTTGATGGAACTAGAGATGCATTCATACACCTTCAAGCCTTTTAGAAGGCTTTTCCATCTCATACGAGTCCTTTGATTCTATTCAAGTTGTTCCAACAAACACTAATGCACAAAATTGGTTCTGTCGTCTACTCCCTGTTAGCTCTTTACATACATATGATGACCTAGAGGAGGCATTTATTAGATATTACATAGAAAACATGGGCCCTCATTTTACATATGAGAAACTTGCCACACTGCATTAGAATACTTTAGAGCTAGTTATTGATTATATATTATGATTCAAGATGCACATGTTAAGATTGATCTATAAACTAGAAAAATATATCTTTATTATGGGGCTTCGCCAACCTCTCCTTGATCATCTATTATATCAGATAGAGTCCTCTTTTAGGCAATTATGCTATACAGTTCCAGCCTTGGAAAATAAATTGGGATTAATTGAGGTAGATTTAGTTGATCGAATTACTCTAGCTTTCATAACAACACCTCCATCTACATCTCTTAGCACACAACATCCACCATGTCCTAAACAAGATAGGAGACTACAACCAAAAAAATAACTAGTTAAGAATAGAGAACCAGTTTTTAGAGCACAACCTTTATTATGCACTATAGAGAGCAATAGTAAGGCACAACTACAATTTGATTTAGAGTGGGATAGACCATGTGTCATATTATTAACACTACTATATATGAGGTTAATCACATTACCTTCTACTCATTGACAATATCCACATCTCTTACATAGATAGCCACATCAACCCTTTTATAACTATCATCATATCCATAGACTTAGAGATAAAGATTGTTATGGACTCAGAGATTGGATTAATAAATGTATTGATAATGGCATCATAGCATTTACACAGGGGGCACTGAGATATCCTCCATCATGGAACCATAGACCTCATTCCTCCATGAGTGAGTCATCTTAAGACATTTATTCATATGAATCATTAGTTAATCATCATGAGAGTAATGTAGTTTATAGGATAATTCCTCAAAGGAGATATCCTATCCCACCTACTCATAAGGTTTGGAGACTAGTATAATGAGAGTAGCCTACATATAACACTATAGTCTGAGGAATACATAGTGTTGTTCCATATACATATCTAACATAGTCATAGGCACTATAGTAGAGTACTACTTCAGAGAGATATTAACTACAATAAATTTTTTAGGGTCCTATCTCACATAGCAACCTGATACAGTTAAGATTAGAGGAACCCACATTGAAGAGCACCATTTCAGAGAGATATTCACTATGGCCAAGTTTTTAGGGACCTATTTCACATAGAAACCCATTAAGATTGAGATTAGATGA
Source organism: Torreya grandis (assembly GCA_037957365.1). Classification (NCBI taxonomy): domain Eukaryota; kingdom Viridiplantae; phylum Streptophyta; class Pinopsida; order Cupressales; family Taxaceae; genus Torreya; species Torreya grandis. The sequence goes on from JARHVA010001951.1 coordinate 2,726,476, forward strand.
GTCATCATCATAGGTTTCAGCTCCATCTCAATTTATTGCTCAATAATATGCATCATGGCATAGGTGACAAGGTATTATTTCATACAACAATCCACTATGATTGAGGATAGACGAGCCTTCTTCATAACACATAGTTTTAGTTACACATCTAGTAAGGTTACATTTGGAAATGTCTCCATGCACAACTATAGTTAGTGCACAGTAGACAATATCATATACAATATATGTTCCTACACAACATGAGCAGTATGAGCACTTGTTTAGTTGGCCATTAGGATTCAGATAGTGATATGACACATATTCATGTTGATATCAGTTCATAGCTTCACTTCACAAGGCAAAGATGGAGCTAAAGGGATAGCCTTTGTATTATTGATCCACCTACTTATAAGGATTGGACACATAGTATAAACATTGATTAACACATGCATGATTACATATCTTCACTTAGTGAGAAATTATGAAGCCAAAGGACCAACCTTTGTATTCTTGAGCCACTCTCAAGGAAGTGATATGCACAGAGTGCTCTCTTAAATCCCATTTTAATAAAAACTAACATTCCTAGTTCTAAATAGACATCCCTAACCAAACCAAATTATCCAAATCTTGACCTTACCAATATCCTATTTTTCTAATCTTCAACCAATTCACTTTATCAAAACAATTTACCAATTACAAAACCAATTTTTTTTTTGCTCACATATGATTACAAATCAAACTTAACATCACACTTGAACATATCATGAATAATCAAATCACATCCCAAAATTCCATCTTATCAAACATATGAAACCTCCACATCAATGTTAAATTAGCTATTTTTAAATCAACCATTTGCAACAAATATAACAATATACTTCAAATCCCATAACACAATGTGCATGAGTCAAAATCAAAACACATATCTATATCTATAGATACATATAACAAAGTTATTAATACATATAAACTGGTATAAAACACAATCAATCATAAATGGGTGTCAAGCCCTCACTCTTAGTCTCACTCTCTCTTCCAATACTAGCCCCATAATCCAACCTAGAACTTGATGACCCCACACCTCCTCGAGTTGTCATATGCACCTTATGGAAATTCTCTCACTACAATAGTTGACCATGCTCCTCATGCAAGTCTACATATCACCTTTGAAGATCTATGTACTCATCCACAATCCTCATCCTCATAGATCTAAAATTAGGTGGAGGCATCCTATGCCTATCTAGCTCATCCCTTAGCTCATCTTTCTCTCCCACTGCCCTAACATATATAGTTGTCGCTATAGTATCCCTATCAAACAAATGAGCATGAACATTGGCTATGACTATCTGTGTCCATGCTAATTCGCTTTCTACATTCAAAAGATAGAGAAATGAGAAACTAATAAGAAGGATGAGGGTTTATACGTACCCAGATTGTAGACGTGTGCACCAAAATTCAGATGTTGTGAGAACTCCTCTTTGGTTGTGGAGGAATGACACCTGAAAGAGAAAGACACTAAACACAAAAAATGTTAGATGACAAAAGGGTGGACTGCCAAGCAAGAGCTTGGTCCTAGAAGTGCAAAGGCTTCTTGGAGGATGTTAGTCCACTGTTAACATAGAATGCTGATTAGAAACAAAAAGTGATAAATGATGAAAAGCAGAAAGAAAGAACTTAAGACAAATACATACTTGTTTAGAAGCTATCTACCTTTGCACAGTCACCGACGTTGGTGGTATTGCTAGCGTTGGTCAGAAAGGTCACCGACGTTGGTTAGACTACCGATGTTGGTAGGGGTACTGGCCGAGGTCAGTTAGGGCAGTAGTTAGGGACGGGTCAGGCCAGGTTATAGGTCAGTTTCTAGGCTGTAGAATGGACTGTGGACAGGGTCTATGGATGCACAGAATGGACTGTGGTCTTATCTGAGGGTCAGGGAGGTCTGTTTAGTGGTCTGAGGGATTGCTTGGAGGTCTGAGGGACTTGTCTTGGGTCTGAGGGACTGAGAATGTTGTTTGAAAGGGTGACAGGGCAAAAGGAAGAAGGACGGGAGACAGGGTCTGAGAAGGCTTTTCAGCCTCTCAAAGAAGGACAAGGCTAGTGGTAGATAGTGGATAGGATAGGTAAATAAAATCAAATGAAACAATGAAATAAAACAATGAAACTCTTACCTTTTGCTTGCTGGTTGAAGAATGGAGGAACCTATTGCAAGAAGAAATGACTGATGTAGAGTGCCTGTACATGCTACTATTACTATACGAGGTGGAGAGAAAGGAGAATATGAATGCCAAAGTGTCCAAAGAGCTCTGTTTGCAGGGGGGGTAGAATGGTTGTAGGAAAACATTTTGAAGGGTTCCAATGCCGATAGAACCATTGACATCAGTCGAATAATGACCGACGTTGGCGAGGTCAGAATGGGCATAGAGGCTAAAATTAGCCTTTGTCCGTTCTTGCAAGCTATCGGGTCAAGGGGCCATGGGAAAACGGTCGAGGAAGACATAAATGGATGGGGGAGGAAGGATAAAGGGGAGATTTGGGCAATAAAAGCTAGGAGAGAGGTGGGGGGATCCAAGGAGGGGATCCAAGGTGGTAAGGGTGAGGTGGAAAGGGGCCAAATATTTAATTATTTTAATTTTATAAATCGAGGGGGCTAGGACAAGGGTTATGATATGGGTCAACGAGGGACAAGGGGGGAGGATGAAAGATGACCAAGGTGCAGACACATTTTTGGTGTCTACATTTGCCCCTTTTTGTCTTGTTGGTTGTTCTTGACGAACTGCAAGACAAAAATAGGAGTTGGTTGCCCCAGAAATGGGATGAGGTGTTCCCCCCTCAAAGCGAGAGTCGAGGGAAGGGAATCAGAGATCGAGTGTCGATTTGACAGAGAGATGGATAGAGAGAGGGTGAGTGTGAATGCTGTAATAGTCATGATTGCACATATACCACTTCACAGGATGGTCGGGTCAAATTGTCACATGTCGAGGGTTAAGGAGTGCCAAAATTGAAATAATTGGGCTCTATCATTTAGTCATCTGCTGATCGGGTTATTCAATCTAAGCTGAAGCTCCAATGGTCATTGTGTTCCAAGTATCCCAGGCTCAGGAAGTGCTCCTGGAAACATGAAAATGTCACAAGTAGTGTGGATCAACTGGCTTGCGATCCTATACTTATGAAGGTCAAAAAATAGTCTACGCACAATTTGCTAACCAGTCATGGGGTAGCATACATGCAAAAACAACCAAGGCAAAGTTTGTCTTGGAAGTGGTCATGGTCGGAGGAGATAGGCATGATCTCGTCAAGGTGGATGGATGGACGAAAGGATGTGGCCGAGTTAACCTCAGAAGACGTCATGTGATCTGAGTGCTACCTACATAGCCCTTGTGTGAAGGGCCTCAGGCCAATGTAGTTCTCCCTAAAAGGGAGGAAGGGTCAAAGGGATGGATTGGACTTGGTTGAGGTCAAGGTCATGGTCAAAGAAGAGAAGGTTTGTCCATCAGAGAGATGAACAAATGAGGGTGGTCAAGCTAACCTCAGAGGACGTCGTGTCATCTGAGTGACATTAAAGTGAGCTCGAAGTCCCTTGAGTAGGTGTTATGATAGGAGGAGGATAGGGTAACCCATTTTAAGAGCAGAGAGAACCTTGCCCCTTTTTATAGGAGACCCTGAGACAACTACAAGCCAAGTCCATGACCCATTTTTTTTTGGTGGAGACTGATCAATGCGAGAAGTCTACATAGAGATGTCGTTTGGCTTTGTGGTCATTTGTGAAGCTGATCAATGCGGGAAGCTTTTAAGAAAGGTGTTATTTGTAGCAAGATTTAGTCATAGCCATCCTTTGAGGGAGTGGTCTATATTTTTTCTTTATATAAGTTTGAATAGCTATCCTTCGAGGGAGTAGTCTATTAGCTACAACAATGATAGTACAGCTGTCCTTCGAGGGAGTAGTCTGCCTTTTGATTTGATTTTTTGACCTTGGATATTTTGACATCTTGATTTTTTTTTTTAATTTATTTTTTTTGACAAAATTTGGAGTCATGGACAAGACTATAGAAGTTCAAGGGCTCCCTTTTATTAGGACAAAGCATCCATGCATCATAAAAGGTTTATAGAGGACTTGTTAAGGGGAATAGGGTTGAAAGGAATGAGGATTAGAAGGACGCGGATTGCTCAAGGGACGAGCTCAAGTTAAATGTCAAGTGATTGAGTACTCAACTAACAAAAGAATGGTCATAGATGCAAAGCATTAAGAGGCTCAGGGTCTGATAAGTCCCTGGGCCATGCCAGTATGTTATGATGAAAGGTCCAAGCCAAGGTGGAGCAAACGTGCCTCGTTTACTTCTCTCCATATTGGTTGTGATGATTGATGATAGTTTAAAGGAGTGATAGGTGCTTGGTTGGTTAACGTTTGATGATTGAAGTTTGGTCGAGGTTTAGTTGCTACTAGTCGGGGTCATGGTTAAAAGGTTGGTTGATGATTGGATTATGTGTGGTCGAGGTCTGGTTGAGGTCATGGTTGATGTCATGGTCAAGGTTTGGTTGATATATGGTCAATGTCTGGATGATATTTGGTCAAGATTGGGTTGAGGTTATGATAGTCGGTATAAATTCGAACTCCCCCCAGTCATTTTGTGGTAGGAAGAATGTCTACCACCCAGTGTAGATGATCAATGGGATGGAGAGAAGATGAAAAGGAGAGCCTGGGTACCCCACCTGGTTGATAGATTTAGGGGACCCAAGCGAATGACATTTAGGTAGTGAAAAAGTTAGGAGGGATGGAAACCATCGACTCCGTAGGTGAAGGAGGAGGAATGGGTGAGCCTGGAGGAGATTGGTCAATGGGTGGCTCGAGGCAAAGGTCTGAAGGAGCTTGAGTGGGGTCGTGATATCCCAGGCCATACCATTTCTTGGCATCATCATCGTTGAGAGGCTCAATAGGCTGATGGGAGCCTTGCTCATAGCATCTGAAACCAAAACCCTTCCATGCACACCTGTAAAGGTAAGTGTGTACAAAGGTGGGGTTGCCAAGAAATGATAAGTCTGATATGAAAGGTTGAGGTGAAGAGAGAGGATTGCCATTAATAAGAGCTTAATTGAGCCCCCCATAGACAAGATTGGTTCGGAGGTGAGGAGGACCATAAGGCACAACCATCCCGATTCGATGGTCGTAACTGGGGCTATGGTGAAGGCGTCCATACTCTTTCAGAGTTTGGAACATGTCTAGGGTCAGCAAGTGATATTCCCCTAGTGAAAGTCATTGGAAGATGTCTTCCATGGGGTCTTTGGTCATCGCTTGAAGAGGAGGGGTAAGGGCGACCGTCGGTTGTGAACTAGTTGAAGCTTCTGCAGATGGAGGCAGTGCTGGGGTTGATGGCTTGATAGGAATGAGGATGTCATTTGGATGGTAGGTTGTGTTACAAGTTTTGAAGGGTGACGGGTCAGTGGGGATGGTGTGGACTTGCCCATCGTGCTCAAATTTCACACAACGGTGCAGGGTGGAGGGGACACAGGCCATGGCGTAGATCCAGGGTCAGCCCAGCAACATGTTGTATTAAAACTCTCCTTTAATGATATAAAAGAGCTCTGGGACTATGCGTGGACCAATGTGAATGTGAAGAATAACTATGCCAATGGTCATGGTGGTGGTGTCATTGAAGGAGCACAAGATTGCGTCAGTTTTGGAGACACAATTCTTGGGAAGAGCTAACTGATCAAAGGCATGGGTGGAGATAATGTTGATGCTAGCACCTCTGTCGATCATAATGCATTTAATGCATGTCCAATCAATATAGGCAGTGATGAAGAGGGCAGCATCTTGATCTTCTGTGTTGGGTGTGGGAATCTCAGAATTGCTAAATGTGATGGAGGCAACAGGAGATAAAGAATGGACGAGGGCAGCGAGTGGTTAGGGGTCCTCAGGATGGACCTCCACTGCCTACAGGGCTCTGATGAGAGCTTGATGATGCTGAGGTGAGGTTTGGATGAGGTCATAAAGGGACATCTTCACAGGTGTCTGGTGAAGCTATTTCAACATGGAGTCATGAATCAGCCTGAAAGAGGAAGAAGAAGAAGGCTGAGATGTGCCAAGGATAGAAATTTTAGGCTTGGGCGCTAGAGGTGGCTTGACAAAAGGGTAGGTCTAAGGAATGGTGGCTTTTTCTTTCACCTTGTCCTTTTGTGACTTAGTGGTTATATGGATAGCATTGGTTTCAAAGATAGGAGGTGAAGAAGGGGTCATGGCCTGCTGGTGAGATGTTGATGTGGTTGAAGAGGTTGGATGGGAAGGTGTCGAGATTTGGTCAAGGGTGTCCTTAAGGAGAAGAGTGTCCTTTTCCATATAGTGGCGAATGATGGCCTTGAGGGCACAACAAGTCTCAGTATTGTGTCCTGGAGTATGATGGTATAAGCAAATCTTCATGTCGTCGAACTAAGAGGGCTTGGACCCGAGAGGTTGGAAAGGCCTGATGGGTGGAAGGGTTATGCTGGAAGTCTACAAAAGTCAGTGCAATATCAATGAGTATGAACCCACTAAAGGGTCTGTGCTGGTTGATGTGTGAGATGCTGGTGACTTTTACTTAGGCAGAGTTGGAGGAGGCTTCCATACCACCTTTTGAGTTGGTGGTGTGGTGACAAGCAGAGACGGTACTTTCTTCATGAGAGGTACTGCCTTTTTAGGAGAGGGTAGGCTGGAGGTAGGCAGAGGAAGCAAAGGAGGAAACTAGTTTTGATTAGAGGTCAGAGTGGGAAGGACTCTGGTCAGGGTCAAAGGATGGGGGCCCAAAATGGAAGGTAATGGTGATGGGGGAGGAGGCATTCACTTCTGTGGTCTGGCAGTCTTCTTCAACTTGGTTGGAAGACTACTATTGGTCGAGGTCTGGTTTAAGTCCACCTTCACTTGCGGTGAGTGAGGGTAGAGACAGGGCAAATACCAAGTGATTTGATAGGTTTAGATGGGGTAGATGTGGGTTTTGGTTTTGATGGGGTTGGTTGAGGTTTGGGAGTCTGGTCTTTGTTGAGAGTCTTGGGAGATTCTACCTTAGGAGGATTGGCAGCATGAGATGAGAGGGCACGGGCATGTTGAAGAGCTTTAAGATGCTCCCATAATCCTTGATGTTCCACTTTCCTTGAAGGGAGAAGTCTGATTTTCTCCACTAGTCAGGGAAATGGTTGAGAAGATGTTGGATGAGGTTTGGGTCCTTGAGAAGATGTTGACAATTGTGGGGCTAAAGATGAAATGGATGTAGCAGTCTCGAACCCATGGCATGATGAAGTCGTGATAGATTCGTCCTTGGTTGGCAACGAAGGAGAGGCAGGTTCTTCCCTGGGTGGAGAAGAAATCAGAGAATGAGGTTCCTCAAGCAGGTAAAGGGCAGGGATGATGGTGCCCTCCACTTACGGTTGAGGAGTAGGAAGGGTCGGGTCCTCCATAGGCAATAGGAAGGAGGATGGTGAGACCGGTGGTGCCGATAAGGTTGACGCATCCTCCAAGATGAGAGAGGTTGACAGAGAACTAACCGGGGAAAGAGGTTCATCCACACGTGATGGACTGATAGATGGACTAACCTCTTGAGGTTGGTCAGGGATGAAGGGCGAGACCATATTGAATGTTCAAATGTTGTGTTCATGAGTGTCATCAATCAAGGTCCAGACATTATTTTGGGTCGATGGATGATTGGGGAATGGTTGCTTGAAGATGTCAATGCCTTGATTAGGGGGTGCATTGGGATTGTCTAGGACGAGGTCACCCTTTTCAAGCATGTCTTGGATTATGTTTTTAAGGGTTTTGAAGTTTCCTATGTCATGTCCTTTAACACGGTGGTAGTTGCAGAAGTTATTTTCCCTATACCACGCAGGGATGGTGTGTGAGGGATCAAATTGTGGAGGTGGTCAGATCTGGGGGAGATTGAGAACTCCATGTTTAACAAGTTTTTCTAGCACAGACGCATATGATTCTCTGAGAGGAGTATACTGTCATTGTACATATCTATACTGGAATTGGTGGGTGGCACTCTAAGATGTAGATGGCTCAGGCCGATTAGTTGAAGGTGAAGAGGATGAAGGTCTAACGACCATAGCGTTAGCTGAAGCTTTAGACTTAGGATTGGATGATGAAGGTTTAGAAGAAGAGGAGTCATTAGTCTTAGAGTTGGGATTCTTACTCGGCAACTTGACTTTATTCTCCTCAATGGCACGTAATTCAAGTTTATGGGCCATCGTGAAGGCTTCATCGAAGGTGTGGAAGGTCTGAACCCATAAGGTGGAAGAAATATGTCTAGCATAGGCTTGGGAGAAAAGTTCAATAAGTTTAGGCTGGGGTAAGGAAAAGGAGAGTTGATTGATGAGGCCTCTCCATCGAGCAACAAAGTCAGCTATGGATTCATCCTTGAATTGGCGGATAGAATAGAGGTCTATAATCGAGATCTTCTTGGTGATATTGATGGAGAAGTGATCAAGAAAGAGCTGGGCCAGCTGTGTGAATGTGAAGAGGGAATGGCTGGTGAGAGAGCTATACCAATCAAGTGCAACACCAGAGAGAGACATAGTAAACATGCATAAAAGTAACGCATTGTCATGGGCAATAAGGTAACAGGCATTTTTGAATGCCCGTAAGTGTTGTTGTGGGTCTTCCTTGCTTTGAAAGCGAGAAAACTTAGGAAGTTCCCACTGGCTGGGATATGGCCTGATCGGGACAGAAGGATGAATGGGCTCATTACAAATTTGCTCGTATGAGAGAGCATTGCGTGAGCCAAAAATGGAGGTCTCTAGGCTAGACATCTTGTCCATCAGCATTTTGATGATATCTACTAATAGATTGGCAGGTGGAGCACCCCCTAGATCGTAGGGCGCTTGGAAGAGGCTAGAGGAGGCATACGACGTAGCTGGTTATGCCTGTAAGGGTGCAATGTAGGGATAACTAGTCGTAGGGATAGAAGAGAAGACTAAGGGTGGTTGGGTAGAAGGCATAGCTAGGCTCGATGTTGCCATGAGAGGTTGGATTGTGGTAACAGGGGCCAATGGACAGGAAGCCACCCTGGTGTTGATAGGAGCAAGGGTAGGCGGAATAGAGACGACTAGATTCTGGAAGGGGGTGGAGAGTGGTTGAGTGGGCTGAGGTTGATAGGGGGCCAAAACCCCAGTGGAAGTGGGCCCCAAGATGTAGGGAGAAGCCACACTTGGAAGGTTGGTCAAGGTCTGGTCATTAGTCAAGGTGATAGCTTGGGTGTCTAAAGGTTGAACTACGGATGCTGTCGATATGGTTGTAGTCACAACAAGAGAGGTCGGCATTCCGTAAATCAGATTACCTAAGGAGTCTCACATTTGGCTATGCATGAGATAGTGCTACAAGGCTTTGACATTGAGGTCTAAGAATTGTGCAAAATCTTGGTCCCTTTTTGGGACAATAGGAGTCTGGGGTGGGGTTGGGCGAGTAGGAGTTCTTTTGGTCTCTGAGTGGAACTCCATTATAGGACTGGTTATGGACGGGATAGATGGAAGCGGTTGATGCCTCACATGGTTGACTAGAGCCTTGGCTTGACTATGAGTCAGAACCATTCAAGGCAAGAAAGGTCATCCTCACAAGCTCAAACAAGCAGATAAGAACAAAAAAGATGAAGATCACAAGCAAATCCTAAGCGTTAAATCCCTAGAAATTTATTAGGATCATGGTGGCTTATGCCTTAGAAAGTGTGTAGGAAGATTTGGCTTTTGAGTCGGGTCCTAGAAGAGGTAGTCTATGGATGGTTCCAAGTTTTGTTCAGGCGCTCAAGAAGTCTGGGTTAGGTTCCGTACATGGCCTGGTGCTAAGGAGCAAGCTCCCCTCACTTCACGAGCCCAGTGATAAGTTAGTCTCGCTTAGCCAAAATATACTTTCCCTAGAGTTTAGACTCTACCAGAGAACAGAGTGGGCTTTCCCCTTGGTGATGAAATCCAAGTAGGATTGCCGGGACAGGTAAGGTATCCACTGGGGGATGAAATCCCAGTCGGGCCTTGTCTCATGTAAGTTTGATGTTTAGATTTAGTGCAAGTGGTTTAGGTTGTGTAACATCAAGTGATCTACGATTAATTCAATATGAATTTTGTTAATTACTAAGTGTGGACTAAGAAATGCAAGCACAAGCAGAAATGGAATGCAAAGTGTTTTAAGCCCCAAGTTGAAATGTTAAGTTCGGATGAAAGCAAGTCGAGAAAGGGTTGAAGGATATGATTTTTGACTAGTCTAGAAATGCAAGAAAAGAAAAGAAAAGTTCTTTTTATTCCTGCTTATGATGTCATTTTAGAAGAGAAGAAAGAGGTGAAAAGGGGAGGATCCTAATGCACCCTATATGAAAAGAAGGAAAGAAACCCAAGGGAGACCCTAGGGTCCCACCGGGCGTGCCAGAATGTTTCCACGCTAATTCACTTTCTACATTCAAAAGATAGAAAAATGAGAAACTAAGAAGAAGGATGAGGGTTTGTACGTACCCGGATTGTAGACGTGCACACCAGAATTCAGACGTTGTGAGAACTCCTCTTTGGTTGTGGAGGAATGACACCTGAAAGAGAAAGACACTAAACACAAAAAATGTTAGATGATAAAAGGGTGGACTGCTAAGCAAGAGCTTGGTCCTACAAGTGCAAAGGCTTCTTGGAGGATGTCAGTCCACTGTTAAAATAGAATGTTGATCAGAAATAGAAAGTGATAAATGATAAAAAGCAAAAATAAAGAACTTAAGACAAATGCATACCTGTTTAGAAGCTATCTACCTTTGCATAGTCGCCGATGTCGGTGGTATTGTCGGCATCGGTCAGAAAGGTCGCCGACATCGATTAGACTGCCGACGTCGGTAGGGGTACTGGCTGAGGTCGGTCAGGGTAGTAGTCAGGGACGGGTCGGGCCAGGTTACAGGTCAATTTTTGGGCTACAGAATGGACTGTGGACAGGGTCTATGGACGTGTAGAATGGACTGTGGTCTTGTCTGAGGGTCAGGGAGGTCTGTTTAGTGGTCTGAGGGATTGCTTGGAGGTCTGAGGGACTTGTCTTGGGTCTGAGGGACTGAGAATGTTGTCTGAAAGGGTGACAAGGCAAAAGGAAGATGGATGGGAGATAGGGTCTGAGAAGGCTTTTCAACCTCTCAAAGAAGGACAAGGCTAGTGGTAGATAGTGGATAGGATAGGTAAATAAAATCAAATGAAACAATGAAACTCTTACCTTTTGCTTGTTGGTTGAAGAATGGAGGAACCTGTTGTTGGAGATGTGGAAGCCCTGTTACAAGAAGAAATGACTGATGTAGAGTGCCTGTACCTGCTATTGTTGCTGTACGAGGTGGAGAGAAAGGAGAATATGAATGCCAAAGCATCCAAAGAGCTCTGTTTGCAGGGGGGCAGAATGGTTGTAGGAAAATGTTTTGAAGGGTGCAAATGCCGACAAAACCGTCGACGTCAGCCAAATAATGACCGACGCCGGCGAGTTCAGAATGGGTACAGAGGCTAAAATTAGCCTTTGTCCGTTCTTGCACACTGCCGGGTCAAGGGGCCGTGGGAAAATGGTCGAGGAAGACATAAATGGATGCGGGAGGAAGGATAAAGGAGAGATTTGGGCAATAAAAGCTAGGAGAGAGGTGGGGGGATCCAAGGAGGGGATCCAAGGTGGCAAGGGTGAGGTGGAAAGGGGCCAAATATTTAATTATTTTAATTTGATAAATGGAGGGGGATAGGATAAGGGTTAGGATATGGGTCAATGAGGGACAAGGGGGGAGGACGAAAGATGACCAAGGTGCAGACACATTTTCGGTGTCTACACTATCGCTCACTTTATCGAACCCTCCTCCACCACATCATCAGCTACATACTATATGAGATTTCAAATTTTTGACTCAATTATGGTCTCCCAATACTCATCATATCCATTTACTTCCCCAACCTATGCTTCATACTGAGCACCTCCCACTCCACCAACACATAAAGTACAAAATGAAAATAGATATATACTTTCAAATCAAACTAAAGCACAAACTTATACACAATTCAAATATAATTAATGCTTACCTCCTATCATATAGATCAACATAAGATCCTCATATTTAGGAGCATCCCCTTCATCAATAATATATAATGGACCCCACCTATGCCTAGCCCACCATGTAGTATATGCCTCTGTGCATCTAATGTCATCTACATCAAAAATATCTATAGATACATCTCATGCATCTAAAGGTAATGGTCCTAGCTTAGCCTCAGTAGGCCTCACATAAGCTCCTACCCTCATTGGTGCCCATGCACTCCTCACCCACACCCATGATGCCAAGGGCACATCTATTGTACCCCAGAATATCTAGTCACGTGCTCATACTAAAAGCACTTATACACTCCAACCTAGTGGTCATGTATCCACCACTTGACCCTCATATACCACAATTGTACTCCATCCTCAGTCCACCTAAGAAGTCCTCTATAGGGCATCCATATGATATTATGAGCCACCAATCTATCTAAAACTCATCTATAATGATCTATCTTAGGATATTAGATAACCAATGTACTTGTCCACGCCTCCCCAAATTGCTATGGAGGCGTTCACTCTAGCCTAGGTAATCTAATCGATCACATAATTTCTATGTGATCATAAGCCCAACAATACAATAAGGTAACTACTCTCACACCACCACTTACTAATTCTTATGTAAACTTGTAAATATCCTTGTATAGGTGAGAAATCATAGTCCTACCCCATAAGAACACAATGTCATATACCTCCACAATGTGCATAATCCTATGCATCTTATATTCAATCGATACTCCACTCTGATCCATAATAATAAATGAGGGCAATAACATGAACAACCACTTCTATAGGCATGAAACACTAGATTGTACTATAAATGATAGTAGCACATCACTATCACTACCTCTTTAATGTATACCTGAGGGCACACTAGCAAAATACAAGGATGTATGATCAATGGCATCAACACCCATGTTATCCTACAATGTCACATGCCATGTCCTAAATGGTAAATGCAAAATGTGATACACATCCTTTAGAGTCATAGTAATCTCCCCTATAGGAATATAGAAATTACATGTATCTACATTCCACCTCTCACATAAGGCAATAATAAGATACCTATCCCACTGCACTATTCTTAGGTCATACACATGACCCAACCTAGCCCTGTCTATGATAGCTCTCTCATCAACAAACAATGGGAATAGCCTTAATGTCTCCATAACATAGCCCCTATGGAACTATCTCATCTACACCTCATCTTGAAGAAACTAAAAATAACATATATATTAGTCCACAATGCCAAATCACTAGCCAAGAAAAAAAAATAACTAACCAAGCAACATCTCAAAAAATCTTGCCCATAGGATAGCAGCACTAGATAGGAGTACTATAAGTTGGACATGATCATTGGAACATAGATAGGAGTGATGGATGTAGGATAACATCATTGGAAATAATGAGATTTTTCCTAGGACACTTTAAATAGCTCATAAAAAACCAAAACAAGCTTAAAATAGATAAAAACCAAACATTAAGGTTACTTACTAGGCTAACATCACCACTAGCCTCAACCTGTGCTACTAATTTCTTGAACTAGGTCATGATATATACTCATCTCCTTAGCATATCTCTTAATCTGGAGCTCCAAATCTCAAACTAATCAATACACAAATAAATTGAAATTCAATCTAATTTTCTATATTACCCAGTTTTCTCAATCAAAGTAAAATACCATTTTACCCATAACTTGAACCCTGTAACTCCATTTTTCAAACCATTATCTTCCATAGAATCATGACAATGATACCTTTAACATAACTCAAAATTTTCTCTCTTAGTATCTCATCTGCCTATTACAACATGAACACCTCTATATTTCTCTCATACTGAGACACACACCTTGGTCCTCACCAAGCAAAACATATTCCACTATGCAACAACTCAATTTAATCAATTCAAGAACCTTTCAATCTGTACACAACATAAAAACCTTGCTTTTATTGCTATGAAACTAGTCATCACTTTTGGCTCAAACTCCTCCATCAAAGATTTCTTCCCTATTCCAAAAAAGGGGGCATCATTCTTACTATCCCTATTTCAATACCTACTCAGCATACCCATCCACTCTCATAAGTGGATATATCATTGCTCTTACACATTCAGTAGTTAGATTATCCTATTTAGCTTAGATCAATCAAGATATATTTTGCTTCAGATTATATGGGTCACTCAATAATACTTAAGACATTCAGAGGGATATACCTTCAGTTTTAAATACACATACTATTCAAATATAGTGATACAAATATGAATCCATAGCAATTTTAGTTTATAAATACATAGACTATTCAGATACAATGGTTTAGATTATATGGATTCACACTAATTTTTATATAGATTCAAACTTAGATACTAGATTTGAGGGCATGTGCAGTATTACATTTCTCACATATACAACTCCATATAGCATGACACAATTATAGGACCAGATAGTAGATTATAGGCATTATGTAGAGCATAGTGTTTTGATCTCCAATTTTTCACATGGGAAATGGTACAATAGGTCATATCACATGTGGTTATATAGATTTACATGTTATATAAATGCATTATTCACATACCAAACTTAGGGGCATGGCATAGATGTTCATGTTTTTCATCATCCAAGATTATACAGATGGAATGGCAAGACATGTCATTCTATTCTGATCTATTGACAAGATTTTTAGATTATACCCAGTAGTACCTAGGTTGTCACTAGATTGGATTGCATGAATATCTATAGTAGTTGGTCCTTTATATTACCTAGACTACACAAGTTTGTGTAGGATAGAGGACAAACATTATTTTTGGGATTTTGAGCATTTATCAGTTCTAGTTAAAATATTTAGAGTGGTAGCATGACAATTTTGATCTCCATAAAATACAAATTTATATACACACATTATATATTACATGAGTATATGTAGGATAGAGGATAGACATTGGTTTCGCGCCTTTGAGCATTCCTCATTTTTAGCCAAATTCAACATGGAGGCAAGTATTGCCCTCCTCCATGTTACATATATTCCACTTTTAGATTCAATATAGGGGCATCCATTTTAGGGATCCTTTCTTTTTCTAGGCACTATTTATCTCTCCTTCCACTTCCCTAGCCAGGAAGTGAGTTGGACCCATTTACAACATATTTCATCTCCATGCAGGTAGGTTTAGGTATAAATTTTCTTCTTCTCTTTTACTCTCATACTTCATTTCATTGCATCACTAGAATAAAAGTGGGGCAAATGTACACACCCTAAACTGGTCAAGAAACCACATATATCATGTATTTTCACAATCCTTTCACAAGAGACTTTGACTAGAGAATATGAGCCTTTTTCACATTAGCCATGTCTTTTGTTTTTACTTATCTTGGTCTTGTTTCATGCTTGCATCACCTTTTTTATTATTCCCAATCATCTATATCCTTCCAGATGATCATTCCAACTCAACCAGACTTTATTTCCCATTCTAATTCCACCCCTAGGTCTTGAGCTTATAGGATAAGAATGTTAGGATTGGACTATAGCACTAGACCCTAGGGTGTTCATTTACAACACTCCCATCCAATGGTATTTTGAGTCCAAATAGTTAGTTTACCTCACTTAATGAGTCCTAAACCCCTTTTAGCTTTATCTTTAATTTTTTTTTTATCTTTCTAATGTTAGCCAATTGTGAATAAAGATCCAAAATTCAAAACAAAGAGTCCTCTATATAAATAACTTCACAAGGCTTTTTATATATAGCACTTACTACTTTGGCACAATACAAAATCAAAAATCAATCAATAGTATAGCTCAACATTCTACATCTCTCTCTCTCTCTCTCTCTCTCTCTCTCTCTCTCTAACACACACTCACACACACACACACACACACACACACACACACACACACACACACACACACACACACACACATGCATGCATGCTTGATCAAGGAAGGGCCTAAGCAAAATTTTATTCTTATATCTACCATGCATATTGATTATGCATATTCCCTAAGAGAGAACTAAATTTGTTCTAAGACCTTAGCTCGAGGGTTAATGTAGGTAGTGATCAGGATAGTAGGGGTTCTAGATCATGCAATCATACTTCCCCCCACCCAATTTTTCCCCCTTTTGATTTTGATGGATTTTTTGTTTCATGTGTGTAGGTAGACCTAGGGTTTGAAGATTGAAATAGCTTTAAAGTGAGCTATATCAACATTCAACATCCAAAGTTTCATAGGTAGGCTCACACAAAGATAGCAGATGGAACCCAAAAAACCTATGTCTCCATGAGTAGTTTGGACAACAACGGTAGAATAGGACAATAGTGTCAGACGTTAGGGTGTCCTATTTTGGCACTCCTATACTTTCACCAAATGAAATATAGTTCCAAGTTCCTGACATCTTCCTCATCCTACACAATAGTTTTTAACCCTTGAATCATTCATTTTAACCTATTTTTCTAGATAAGTTTACTTCTTTCCCTATGTAATTGATTTGATTAAATTGATATAAATCTATATTTTACTATATTTAATTACATTTCCCCCCTTTACTATAGACCCTTTATTATTTAAGAACTAGACCCTAGTTTCCCAAAAATAATAAAAGAGATTCATAATAATGCATCTAAAGAACAAGAGAATGTGATAGATCAGGTGCAATATACCTTAGTTGAGCCTACATCTATGATATACCCTCAGAATTTAGCTAGACAAAACAAACCTAGAAATGCTTCACAATATGTTTCACTAGACATGGAGCATACATTCTTCAATAACTAGGAGGTTTTTATCCCTTCATAGAACCAAGGGATGAAAAACTCAACACATATTGGGGGTATTATCCAAAACACTTTGGAAATCTCATTCCAACCATTATGTCCTTTGGTGAATCGATCATAGACTCCTTAAATCCAATAGTATACTTATTCATAGTGACAAATTTTAAGAAATGTTTAACAACCACCTAAGAATTTGCAGTTGACATAATCAACTTAAGGAGTAAACCAAAACAAAGTGTTAGATTTTAGGGTTTATATCCCTAATAAAATAATGCTATAAGGGCACATACCACCCCAACAAAATTATATTCCACTTAAAAATGCACCAAACATACAAGAGTGAAATTTGATGAAGTACATCATGTCAAGAGTGAAGATGGGAAATTGAGTTAATAAATATAATTTTGATGAGATATGACCATATCCATTCAACTTAAGTATTCTCTAAGTCCCCTTTCCACCTCATTTAGAGGCACCCAAATTTGATAAATAAAAAGCAAATGGTGACCCTCAAGAACATATCCAAGCCTTTTTTGTGCTATACCAAGAAGTAGCTTATACCAATGTTTATTTGCTTCACTTGTTTGTATGTAGTTTGAATAGACAAGCTTTAGATTGGCTCGTCAAATTACGTAAGGCATCAGTGCAGATTGGAATGATTTATCTCTATGAAAAATTTCAACCATTTCTCATATAACATTGAGCATGAATTGATAGTGGTTGACTTCTGCAAATAAAAAAAATGAGATGGGAAAAGTTTTATAGCATACCTACAGTGGTGAAGAGCATTAACTGTATAGTTTCAACATGATTTTATAGATAAATAGATAGCTGATATTTTTGCACAAAACCTACACCCTGAGGTGGCTCATAATATATGACTCACTTGTGAAAACACAAATGAGGAGATTATAGACAAGGGTGTAAATATCAAGGCAATTATTACTAAAGCCCTTGTAAATATTTATTCATAGGGTCAAACATCTAATCAGACCCAATCACCTATTTAAGTTGTTTCTATAGAAAAAGATAAAGGGTTTAACAAAAATAAGAACATGGTGGGAAATGGAGTGATAGAATCTAGAAATGTGCAAATGGTGAAAGCTCTACCAAATCAAAGTGTATAAATAGCCCCACCTAACCCATCAACCACATTACAACAGGATCCTCCATAAAGGGCATTCAACAAATATAGGGTATTTAGTAAATTGGGAGAGCTGGTTGAGGCCATATTCCAAAAGTTAGTATCAACCAATCTAATTTTGTGGCCTATACCAAGACCATTCCATGAAGATCAACCCAAACATGATTGGTATTGGGAATATTAATTTTGTAATTTCCAATGTGTTCTCATCCATGCCATTTACTGATATGTTTAATTGAGACATATTATAGAAGACTTGATGTAAAGTGGTGAAATTAAAGTAAAATAGATGGTGTAAAACACTAATCAATACATGGGAATTTACAAGGATCCATTATTTAAACACAATCAATAGCCACTAAGAAAAAATTAGAACCAAGGGAAGAACCAATGTCAACAAGCAAAAGTCTAGAATCATAATCAAGATCATAATACCCATGCCAAAAACTTAGGCTACAATAACATGCCATATGATTATAATATCACTATGGGATGTGTTTTTAAAAATCACATTACCACCATCACCATCAAAGCTCATGAACTATCCAATTCTTCTCGAAGTACTGGACCCCCTATTATAGGATCAACACATTCTTTTGTAAGTAACACCATTTCAGGTTCAATCAATTCCATTACACCTCAGGTTTCATGGGTTAAACTCTATTATTCTAATTATAATGACTCCCTACCAACTCAAAATTTCACAAACACAACTAGATGCTCGTGAGTCACCATCCAAGGCCCTTTGCCATCTTCTTGTAATTATAATGGCTCCTTGTTGACTCTAGATTGCACAACTACAACTAGGCACTTGCAAGTTTTCCCTCTAAGGGACTTTGCCCTCTCCCAAACCTAGACTAAACCTAAACACTATACCTTTGGATCCAAAACTAAAAATTTTACCAATCAAGGCTAAAATCTCTTAGGATTTTGTTGAAAATCCACATAACATCTCATACCAACTCGGTAAAACCCTTACATAAATTTCTATCTTAGATCTTTTATGTGCATCAAAAGTCCATCAAACTATTTTTAATGAATTTATTCAATAGTATACTATGCCTTAGGACATTAAACCTAAATAATTTAAAACATTTTTAGGGCATTTATCTCCTTTTAAATAGGTTACATTTTATTAGAGAGATATGTCTACTCTTGGTCTAAGCCATAACAACCCCTTGTACATTGAGGTCATTATATAAAATAATAAAATAAAGTAGGTTCTTATAGAAAATGGTTCAGGGATGAACATAGTGTGGCTCAAGTTCATACAATAAGGACATCTAGCCTAAGACAATCATGATCAAGGCATATGATAATGCTGAAAGGGAATCTTCTAAAACTATATGTTTGCCAATCATTATTGGGTCTATATTAAATTAACCTATAATATACTTCTTAGTCATTCTTGTATCTATGAAGTAAAATATATCTCATCAACTTTACACTAGTTCCTCAAGCCCCCCCATGATGGGATTGAAGTTACCCTTCCTTTTGATTTGCATCCCTACCAATATTACAAACACCTAGAGGTTAAATTTTGTAACTGTAACTATTACCTTGGTTCTGAATTTATCACAAAAGAGAATGAATAAATAGTTTCAAAACCCCCTAAGTCTAATTATATCAACCCAATTTACCTTTCTTCCACTTTTACTGATCCATTCCCTATAACACTTTCACAACAATTCACTATTGATGACAGGCATTTCCATATACCATCTGAAAGATTCCTTTCACATTGCTAAGTTGCCTAATTCTCCTAAGTATTTTGGAAAACTTAAACTTTCCCAAAACCCTTGTAGACCCAACATGATTTGGAAAAATAATAAAGACACATAAAATTCACTAATTGTATTTGTATTGTTGACTTCACCAAATCAGGATCGAGAAGTTTTTATTGAAAGAGGCTAGTTATATCTTGACAACATTGCTAATTGTTTTCAAAATCCTATGTAACCTATCCCTAATCAAATTATGAAAAAAAATAATTATATAGGTAAGGCCTTGGGCCATGAGATCAAGGAATCTTAGAACCATTATTAGTTTTTAAACCTAATATGAGTCAAGGTTTCATATTTATACTACCTAGGGGTGACCTCATGTATTTTGATAGTTATTCTTCTAAATTGACTATCAATGAAACTCTTGGAAGTGACAAAACATCCCATTATAACATTTATGATGAGCTTGTTGACATTTGCCTATTTGATTCCAATTCCATTATGACTGTCACATCCCATTGTCCTATTTGCCTTTGTCATCTTGACCTCATTGATTTGTACCAACAAAATTTTGTTATACCCCTTGATGAATTTTAGGATGAGGAATCCATTTCCAAGTAAATGGGCCTTCAAGATGAATTTCTAAGTGGAAATGATAATTAAGGATTTGATTTGTCTTTGGACTCTTCTACCTACTTTAGAGAGTAGGCAAAATCTCTTGGTCATGAAAAAGATAAAACATCAAGATCTTTGGGTGAAAACCTTTTTAAAGAACTCATTGATCAGGAACATAGTAAAGAAAAAGACAACCCCTTGAGTGAAAACATATTTTAGGCACTCTTGGATGGGGAAGTTTGCTCATCTCTAAAGGATATACAATATCCACAAAGTCTTAGCTTTATAGCCCGTGACAGTATCACATCTGAACAACATAAAATATTTGAACATCTTGCTCTTGACTTTCTAGAGATATATTCTAGTTGGACACTACCTGAACTGGTAGATCTAGATTCATCTCATTATCTAGATCTTTGGGAAGAACAGTAATAAGAGGAAGTGGAAGAAGAGGACTAGGATCAGATGTTGCCCACTATTATATAATATGGTTTATGCTCCTCATATAAAACACCACTAAAGTGAACCCAGGGACTTATGATAATCCTAAAATAAGTTATCTTAGAGCCTCCCTCATTGATGAAGAGTGGGACTACATTATCATCATTCTAATATATTTCATTGATATCTTTGCATGGGCTTATTCTAACATGTCATGCCTATCCCCCAAATTGGTTTTGCATCAACTTGTTATCCATCCAGATGTTATGCTAGTCAAATAGAAATTGAGAAATATGCATCCACACATCTCTCTTTTATTAGAAGTGGAATTGGAGAAACTATTAGGATCTAGATTCATCAGAACACTAGAATATTTAGAATGGATATCAAACATAGTCTTAGTAAGTAAAAATACATAGGCTATACACTTTTATAATAATTTTAGAGATATCAATAAGTTGTTTCCTAAAGATGATTTTCCTATGCCCAATATTGACATGAATATTGATTCTACTATTGGGTATGAGATGTTATTCATCATGGATATATTCTCAAGATAAAATCATATCAAAATGGCTCTAGAAGACCAATACAAAACTATATTTACCACACAGTGGGGAAGATTCTGTTACCAGTTCATGCCATTTAGATTGAATAATGTTAGAGCCACTTATCAAGGTGTTGTGACTATCATTTTCCATGACATGATGCATGATATTATTGAGGATTATTTTGATGATGTCCTATCAAATTAAAAAAACATGTGCCAAACATCTTATTGTTCTATGGATAATGTTTAGGAGACTTCATGAGTACAACACTCATCTAAATCCTAAGAAGTGTGTCTTTGGCATCAATTCAAGAAATTTGATAGGATTAATTATATCACAAAGAGGGATTGAAGTGGATCCTTTTAAGGTCAAGGCCATTATATAAATGACTCCACGTTCTAATCTCAAATAACTCCACAACATGTAGGTAAATATTCAATCTATTCATAGTTTCATTTCACAACTAGAGGATGAGTTCCACCCATTTACACATATCTTGAATAAAGGGTTCAGTTTTTAATGGGATGATGAATGTTAATTATAATTTAAAAAAATTACAACATACTTAGCCAACATGCTAGTTTTGAGACCACCAACACCTAGACAACCATTAATTATTTATATTTTAGCTACAAAACATGCACTAGGGGCACTCTTGGCCCAACATGATGAACATAAAAAGGAACATGTAGTGTAATACGAGAGTAATACAATTTTATAATATGAACATAACTATATGCCTATGTAGAAGGCTTATTTAGCAATGGTGTTCACCTCCCAAAAGTTACAACATTACATGCTAAATAATAATATTATTGTTATTTCTAAAGTGGACGCTCTCAAATATTTATTATCTAAAGCAACTTTTTGTCACTCAATTTTTCACCCTTGGAGAGGTTGTTCAATCCTCATATAAGTTGAGTGAAACATTGGATTAACTCTAATCTTGTGCAGTGCATATAGCAGAGGTAAACCTCTAGATTGAAAGTGCTAGCTCCCTAAATTTATCTTTCATAGCTTATCACCTATATTACTTACTTGCTTGGATGAAAAGAGATAGAGAGTCCATGAAATAAATATATCTTAACAAGGTGATGAAATAATTGTAACTTGACCACTACTAACCAATTGCAAGTATACTTCAAACACAAACCTAATCTACATATGACACTCCGAAGCTACCCTTATATTAGTATTTATCATGGAGGTTTATGAGGCTAACCGAAGTTATGAGGACTAAAAAAAGGTCATAGCATGAAATTATTGTAGAGACAACTCACTAAACTCATGAAAATCATATTAGAACACTTTAAGAGACTTGCAATAGACTTTCCAAGTTTAATATGGATATAAGCAAGGACAACGTGCTAAAGAAGAGAAGCTACCACTTAGGAAGATCAACTAAATTAAGATACACATTGAAAAAAATAATGGATAAGGTAAAATATATCATTAATTATTGATTAAAGGTTCAAAATGATCATGGCTTCACCATACTTAGGTGAAGGATACATTTCTAAGACAAAGTGGCTCAATATATTGCACAAGTGTGAGAGAAGAGAAAAAGTGTACAAGAGAAATAAGATAGACAAGTGTCATGTAAGTTAAAATAAGAAGAGGAGTTAGGGAATTGTCATAACATACTTATAAATCCATTTGTATCTCCTATTTAGATGCTCTATCTCTCCAAGTGGTATGGGAGGTTGAAATACATGCTTGTTACCTTGACTAGCTTCTTGAAACTCTCCTTATTCTTGACATGTTGAAGACAAATTGGCCTTATTAGTGATCAAAAAAATTTATCCTACATTTTTTCTCTACTCTTGGCACATTTCAACTGACCCCAATAGGTTCTCTTTGACACATCACATCTTTCTCTTGCAAGATGTCTAAAGGGCTCTTCATCTTCTTAGGCCTATTTTGCACACAAGTGTCAAAACTTATTTTTAGATAATCCAACTAATACAAACCTCATGTATAGACTATTTAAATCATTTTTGACCTAAAAAAAACATTTTGAGGCCTTAAACTAGCCCCAACACATCACTCTCTAACAAAAGCCTCAATTAGGCCTCATTCCTTATAGCCTTTTTCCCTATTTTTCTCCTTGTGCAGATGTTTCACAAACTATATTGACAAACTAAAGGAATATTATAGGAGCTTCTATCCCAATATAGTTACACACAAAATCTCATGATCTGAAGTCAAGTGCAAGTCTACCATTTTTGTGCATATCTTCTGCCAATTAGGCCTCTCTCCCTAAAAAGTGAATTCTATGTTGAGTTGTGGAGCTAAAAGCTTCACCAGATGAGTGGATGCTGAAGTTGCTAGATTTACACAGTCACTGATGATGGCAAGGAGTCGACCAATATTTGCCAATGTTAGTTATGTATCAGCTAACGTCGGTCATGTGCAGGCAAATAGGGACTGACGTCGGTTACCTGTGCGTCCAGAAAGTCTATTTTCATGGATGAACAGATTGTTTGCATGATAAGTTTAGCTGTTAGTTGTAAGTCCACATTTCTATTTATGGTAGGACTATTTTAAGCCTTTGATTAGGAGGTGTATCTAATGGTTGTGAATGCATTGCTCATGATCCTTAATCTTATATAATAGGGATAGATCTTCATAGCTTGTGTGTATGAGAACAGTATAAGACATTTATTGTATATGTGTATCAATCTAGGTTGTTGGAATTGATTGTAATTGAGAGAGAAAACTCTTGAGGGAAAGAGATCTGTACATCTAAGAGGTGTGAGAAGAAAGTGTGATTTTCTTCATTGTATTTCCTTCTTGAAGAGTTTAATACAAGTTTTCAGGGTGGTTTCTTGTATCTCTTATTCTTTGTTGTTTCTGATTCTAGTTACTTATTATTCTAGTTTAATTCTATGTTTAGTTGCTTACATAAAAGTAATCAAGTTTGTTGATTGATCCCCAACAAGTGGTATCAAAGCTCAGGTTGACTAATAGGTGTTTCAGATCTAGTTAGTGTTTGTTGATTACATGTCACTCACAGGGGTTTCTATTTGAGTGGGAGAAGCAATGACAGAAGAAAGTAAACTGAGAATGGAGAAGTTTAATGGCAAGAATTACCAACTATGGAGAATGTAGATAGAAGGTTATCTATATCAGAAAGATCTATACTTACCATTAGGTGGGGTTTCAAAGAAGCCCACAGACATGGAAGATGAAGAATGGGAAGTTCTTGATAGAAAGGCTCTTAGATCTATAAGATTGAGTTTGGCATCTTCTGTGATTTCCGACTTGTCACAGGCAAAGACAACAGTAGAGTTAATGGATACTTTAGAAAATTTATATGAAAAGCCCTCAGCTTCAAATAAGGTATATCTTATGAAGCAGTTATTTAATTTGCAAATGCAAGAAGGTGGATCTGTATCTAATCATCTTAATGATTTCCATGGAATTGTAAATCAATTAAATTCAGTCAAAATAGTGTTTGATGATGAAATTAAGGCTCTCTTAATTTTATGCTCTTTACCTGAAAGTTGGCATAGCTTGGTAATGGCAGTTAGTAATATTGCATCTGCTACAAATATCTTGAAAGTAGATGATGTTGTTAGTGTAATCTTGAATGAAGAAACTTGCAGGAAAAGCACAGGGGAAACATTAGGTAATGCTTTAAGTATTGAAAGTAGGGGAAGGCAAAGAGAGAAGAGCAAGCAAGGGAGATCAAGGTCTCAATCAAAGATGACGAATAGATCCAAATCCAGAAATGGAAAAATAAAAATAACCTATTGGAATTATGGAAAGAGAGGACATGCAAAGAAAGATTGTTGGTTGAAGGTTACTGAAGAGAATCAGCATGAAGGTAATGAAGAAGCAAAAGTTGTAGGTATTGTTGCACAAGATGCTCTTTCACTTTCTTTGCATAATAAAATAGAATCTTGGGTTTTAGATTTTGGGGCCTCTTTCCATGCTACCCCAAATAGAGAATTTTTCAATGATTATGTCTAGGGAGATTTTGGATAAGTTTATTTAGGGGATGATGAGCCTTGTAAAATTATTGGAAAAGGAAAAGTGCAGCTGAAATTGTAGAATGGCAACACATGGGTGTTGAAAGATGTCATGCATGTCCTAGCCCTGAAGTGAAATCTGATTTTTGTAAGAAAGTTGGGTGATAAGGGTTGCATAGTAACTCTCACAGCTGAATCTTGTAAGGTTACCAAGGGAGCACTTGTATTAGTCAGAGGTAAGAGAGTAGGTACTCTCTATTTATGTAATTGTATTACTAATTATTCTCCTTCTGTATTATCTACTTCAGATGTGGATGCAAAGTTGTGGCACTATAGGCTTGGCCACATGAGTGAGAAGGGAATGAAAATTCTTAAGTCA
Organism: Torreya grandis; assembly: GCA_037957365.1. NCBI lineage: Eukaryota > Viridiplantae > Streptophyta > Pinopsida > Cupressales > Taxaceae > Torreya > Torreya grandis. The sequence goes on from JARHVA010001951.1 coordinate 2,752,073, forward strand.
AAAGGTAAGCTTTCAGATTTGAAAAGCATTGCTCTAGATTTCTGTGAGCATTGTGTTTTTAGAAAATAGAAGAGAGTAAGTTTTATCAAAACTGGGTCAACAAAGAGGAAGCACAAGTTGGAGCTTGTTCACACAGACGTGTGGGGACCAGCTCAAGTAGCTTCTATTAGAGGATCATAGTATTATGTTACTTTCATTGATGATGCTATAAGAAAGGTATGGATCTATTGCATAAAGAAGAAATCTAATGTTTTTGACACTTTTAAGATTTGAAAAGCTTTGGTTGAGAATGAAATAGGTATGAGATTGAAGTGCCTTAGACTTGATAATGGTGGTGAGTTTTACAGCTATAAGTTCAACTAATATTGTTATATGAATGGAATACGCAGGCAAAAGATGGTTCCAAGGACACCTTAGCAAAATGGAGTTGCTGAAAGGATGAACAAAACAATATTGGAGCGCGCACAGAGTATGAGATTGCATGCTAGTTTGCCCTTACAATTTTGGACAGAAGTTGTAGATAATGTAATTTACTTGATTAATAAAGGACCCTCTACAGCTCTAGATGGTGGAATTCCAAAAGAGATGTGGATAGGTAAAAAGGTAGATCTTTCATTTCTAAGAGTTTTTGGTTCTGAAGCTTTTGTGCACGTTGATAAAGAAAATAGAAAAAAGTTGGATGCTAAGTCTATAAGGTGCACATTTATTGGTTATGGCTCTAGAGATTTTGGATTCCAATTTTGGAATCTAGGAACTAATAAAATAATTAGGAGCCGTGATGTTGTTTTCAATGAAAAAGTGATGTATAGTGATCAGCTCAAGAAGCTGAAGAATTCTGAGTAGGGCCATGAAGATTTGGATGAGGTGACGATCCAAAATGAGCTCGTGCGAAAGAAATAATCATAGACAGGAAAACATAGAGACCAACATCAGTCAGAAAGGAACCGACGTCGGCAATACAAGAATCAACATCAGTCAGATAGTGACCGATGTCGGTCAGGAAGGAACTGGTGTCGGTCATGTAGAATCGATGTCAGTCAGTTATAAGCCTGGAGGTGACTGAAGTCAGTCACTGTCAGAGAATTTGGGTGGATAGCATGTTGAGAATGAGTCTCAGACACCCATCAGGAGGTCAAAAAGGGTAAGTAAACCTCCAATTCAATATTCCCCTTCATTATTCTATTTATTGCTCACTGATAGTGGTGAACCAGAAAGTTTTGATGAAGCAATACAGGTGGAATCCAAGAATCAGTGGGAGCTTGGCATGAATGAGGAAATTGATTCCTTGAAAGAGAACCAAACATGGGATTTAGTCGAGTTGCCAGTGGGAAAGAGAACACTAAAAAATAGATGGATCTATAGATTGAAGGAAGGAGAGAATGGATAGATGAGATATAAGGCCAGGTTGGTAGTGAAAGGATTTGCACAAAAACCAGGTATTGATTTTGGTGAAATTTTTTCTCCAGTAGTAAAAATGGCTTGTATTCGGACTGTATTGTCTTTAGTTGATATTGAGGATTTGCATCTTGAGTAGCTTGATGTTAAGACAACATTTCTTCATGGAGATTTGGATGAAGAAATATATATGGATCAGTCGAAAGGATTTGAGGTCAAAGGTAAGGAGAAACTTGTGTGCAGATTGAAGAAAAGCTTGTATGGTCTCAAGCAAGCTCCTAGACAATGGTATTTGAAATTTGACAGGTTTATGACTGATCATGGTTTCAGTAGATGTCAATCTGACCATTGTGTTTATTTTAAGAGATTGGATAATGGTAGATATATTATCTTATTATTATATGTAGATGATATGCTTGTTTTAGGTTCACACATGCAGGATATCTCCGAGCTTAAGGTGAAATTAGCTCATACATTTGCCATGAAGCATTTGGGAGCAACAAAGAAAATCTTTGGCATGAGTATCAAGAGAGACAAGAAAAATCATAGGTTGATTTTGTTCAAGAGGATTATGTGAACAAGGTGTTGAAATGGTTCAATATGTAGGATGCAAAACCAATAAACACACCTATGGTTAGACACTTCAAGCTGAGTAAAGAACAGTGTCCTAATTCACATGATGAAGTAGAGTATATGAGTAGAGTTCCATATGCTTTTGCAGTTGGGAGCTTAATGTATGCAATGGTATGTACTAGACTGGATATTGCCCAAGCAGTGGGAGTTGTCAATAAGTATATTGCCAATCTAGGGAAGGAGCACTGGAAAGTAGTCCAGTGGATTCTCAGATATCTGAGAGGGACCAGCAGTAGGAATTTGTGATATGGAGGGTCAAACACTTCTCTACATGGATATGTAGATGCAGATATGGCAGGTGACTTAGATGGTAGGAGAAGCACCACAGGATATGTGTTCACTATTGGTGGAATGGCAGTTAGCTAGATTTCAAAGTTGCAGAAGGTTGTTGCCTTGTCTACTACAGAGGCAGAATATATTGTAGTCACAGAGGCTAGTAAAGAGATGATATGGATGACACGGTTCATAGAAGAGTTTGGAAAGGAGAAAGAGAGTTGCAGATTATACAGTGATAGTCAAAGTGTAATTCATTTGGCTAAGAATTCAGCCTTTCATTCAAGAACCAAACATATACATCTCAGGTACCACTTCATAAGATAGGTATTGGAGGATGGTGAATTAAAGCTGGAAAAGATCCATATAGATAAAAACCCTACTGATATGTTAACCAAACTGGTAACAAAGGAGAAGTTGAATCTTCATTAAACTTTTGTTGGTCTTCATGATTGAGTTTGAAGATGGAGAAGCTAGAAGATGTTGTTTTACAGGTACTGGTGTAGTTGTTTATCTCCAAGTGGGAGATTGTTGAGTTATGGAGCTAAAAGCTTCACCAGATGAGTGGATGCTGAAGCTGCTAGATTTACACAGTCACTGATGATGGCAAGGAGTCGACCAGTATCTGTCAACGTCGGTTATGTATCAACTGACGTCGGTCATGTGCAGGCAAATAGGGACCAAGATCAGTTACCTGTGCATCTAGAAAGTCTATTTTCATGGATGAATAGATTGTTTGCATGATAAGTTTAGTTGTTAGTTGTAAGTCCACATTTCTATTTTTGGCAGGACTATTTTAAGCCTTTGATTAGGAGGTGTATCTAATGGTTGTGAATGCATTTCTCATTATCCCTAATCTTATATAATAGGGATAGATCTTCATAGCTTGTGTGTATGAGAACAGTACAAGACATTTATTGTATATGTGTATCAATCTAGGTTGTTGGAATTGATTGTAATTAAGAGAGAAAACTCTTGAGGGAAAGAGATTTGTACATCTGAGAGGTGTGAGAAGAAAGTGTGATTTTCTCCATTGTATTTCCTTCTGGAAGAGTTTAATACAAGTTTTCAGGGTGGTTTCTTGTATCTCTTATTCTTTGCTATTTCTGATTCTAGTTATTATTCTGGTTTAATTCCGTGTTTAGTTGCTTACATAAAAGTAATCAAGTTTGTTGGTTGATCCCCAACATTCTAGATCTAAACTCCTCTTGCACTTATGAAAACTCTAGGAATTGTGTGATCTACTTTAATAATTCCAAAACCAATCTCTATGTCATGTTTTGGATTCTGAAACATTGTGATTATAGCCAAACCATGAAATGGCAAAAAAAAAAGCCCTTCAACAAGCTTGTTTGGGCTGCCTTACAAAATGGAGTTTGTATGGTCAGTTTAAGGGGTTATTGAGAAAATTTATTGATTTTAAGAGATGAAAAAAGTTTCATATTACCTCTTCCAATGATTTTAAAGTATCCATCTCTCCAAAATCCCTAAAAAACACCAAGAAACACAAAATAATGGATTTATGGTATTTTATATAATAGTTTGTATAGTTCAAGTACATGTGAAGAACCTCCTTGGAGTTCTCAATAACATACAAGAGGTTTTAGGAGAAAACTATGTCATCAGATGTGTTTTTGAGGTCATCTCTACAAACTAATCATTATCTCTCTCCTATGAAACTTGAAAGTAATTTTAACTCTTAGAGATGATTCATAAAGTTGGAAATATGAATCCTCCAACCAATTTCATGAAATTGAATTAAATTATTGTAGTGAACTTTCCATAAGAGTAACAGATATCATGAAACATGTGTGATTTGTAATAAGCAAATCAAGATGGCCTATCGATTGGAAATGAGCATCTAAGAGAGGTGAACAAGTTTTAGGTTTGTAGGTGGTTATCATGAATTGGTTTTGACATAATAATGATGTAAAAAGGTTTAATATGTCACTCCTAACATTTAATAATCAAATTCCAACTTACCTCTTTGATCAAATCTTTGTAACTTGTCATGTTTTAGACTTAGGGTTTATAGGCCTAACTGCTTAATTTACCCTAACTCACTATTTTATCAATTTGTTATATATTTCAGAGGTAAAAAACTTATGCATGTGTTTTTGTATGTTTCCACTATCCTATCAAGGTCCTATTATCAACTCAATCCCTTCTAATGACTTCACTCCATCTCCTCACGACTGACTATTTAGACCAGTTTGTATATGTCAATTTAGTCTGTAGATAGAGTTGAAACAAGGTCTGATGCATTTTTTTACTTATTAATTGAACCTAAAGTTTTTATGGGATATTTTTTCACATTATATAATTTTTCAAACATTTTTTATCTCTTAGATATCTTTTTCTCACTTCCAACTAGCATCTTCTTAGCTAACTACCTATACAAGATTGTATGTACACTCATGATTATAGGGTTAGAACAGGGTCTACCAAGTTTGTCTATTTATTTGAGTTTGTGAATTTTGGAGGAAATATGATCATATTATTTCAATAATATCCCATCACCCTAATATATTTGATCAAGTAGACATACTTGTTGAAGACTATGTTGTATCCAGTTAGGCCTTGTGATCACTGTTTAGTTCCTTTTCTTTGTTATCCACTTAGAAACCCTTGTGACCTAATTTACTTGGGAACATTGAGTCAAATATTAACTTAAAACAATAAAATACCACTAAAATCTCATTTTTATAAGTTCTTAACCCTCTAAACAAGTAAATCTCTTAGCCTAAATAAGCAGACTGTGTGTTTCTAGATTATGTGTAATCATTTGAAACGTCTATAGACTTAGTGTTTTTAGAGGTCTTTATTGAAATGATAAAACTATAAAAAAAATTTAATTTTTTATGGACTCAATTATTCTTTAGAGTCCCTAAAATCTTTATATTTTATTTCCACTATCTCAAGACCAAAAGAGTCTTCTAAATTGGTTGACTGTGTAGGTGTTGATTTGAACAAACTTGACTATGTAGGTTATTCACATTCGATACCTCTATTTGGAAATATTTTTTTCTCAATGAATTATACCATTTATATATAAATCACAAACACATGACCACTATTATTAGGTTTTATAAATGATCCTTAGTTCTAAACAGACCTACAGGTGACTGTAGGTGACTGTGCACATTAGGACTGTGACTAGTCCTTTATTAGTGTCTTAGAGTGACATATCAATCATGAAACCCTAAAATTAATGTCATTTAATTTATAAATAAAACACATTATTATAACCTTTTAAACTTAAACTCCATCATTATTAATGTCCTAAATACCAAAGTAGTCACTAGGTTGTAGGTGTCAATTGGGGCCTGACTATGTATGTAGTCCTGAGTTTGTAGTTTTTTTAGGTCTCTTAGATCATTATTTGAATATAAAAATTCTATGTCTTATTGAGATAGATGGATTAATATCATTTTCCATCTCTAAAACTCCAAACTCATTGGAACATCACTGTCTCAAAGCTAATTTCAACAATTAGGCTAGTTGTAGGCATGCTTTTTAAGAAAGACCAAGTTTGGTTTAGAATTGATCCTTCTCAATATATCATGACATATCATATTATTCAAACATATTTAGGGGAGTATTTATTATTACATATAAACTTAATGTCCTCTTCAAGGCATCTCAAACCATTTGATATTTCATTGTCTATACACACAAGGTTCTGTAAGATGCATCTTTTAGTCTTCTAGCTTGTCATCAACCTCCTATCTTTTAGGTGATTTGAGAATTTTAATAATTCATGACTCATTTAAACTTTTAAAAATCAAAAATTTTAATTTTTAAACCTCATTATTGATAATTGACACCATTAACATTCCTTGCAATTATAAACCTATAGGCTGCACAAGGTGAGGACTGCCATCATGTGTTTTGGAGTTTTAAAGGTGCAACAAGGACTGTTATGATATAAAGGTTATTGAAAGCATTGTATAAAATATTTAAATTTTAAAATACAACCTAAATATCCCTAAAAATCATAAAAACTCACTCTATTCAACCATTATGTAAACACACGTAGAAAATAGTCTCAAGAGGTGAGTGAAGGAAATGACCATGTGAAGCTTGTATGGAATGTTAAAATAAATAGAAGACCATGAATGGATTTGGGAAATATTATAATACTATAAAACCCATTAAAGTGCACTTGACCACTTTGAAAACTCAAAAACATGACCAATCATTTTTAGATAATGCACCAAAGAGAGATTGCTTGCCAAAATATATCCACACATGCCAAGAATATGGGTGAATGATTATGAGGTATATATAGACATATTAGAATATATTAAAACTATTTTCATGTAGATAATATTTAAATTTTTTTATGGAGTTTATCCAAACTTATTTTATTAGGATTTACTCCTTCAAATAGAATTTTGAGCTCTTAACAATTGTTTATAAATCTAAGATCACCAATACAATGACCAATGCCACAAATTAGAAGCCCATATGGGTCTAAAACTTTGGCCAAATTCTTAGCCTCCAAATATAATCTTACTGCCTGTACCATTTGCTTGAATTTGGCCTTTACTAGATTGTGAAGGGGATGATGAAAAAGATAAGGATATGTATATAACTATTAAAATCCAAACTTCTTCCAATGCTTGTTCCTAACCTGTAGAAGATGAAAGGACACTTTTAATCTATTTTATCTTACACATGACTTCCACAAGTCTGTACAAGTTTGCTAACTCCTCAAATAAGTGTTTGAAATCAAGAATATAACTTTTTTATGATCCTTCTAATAGGTGTGATAGTTGGGTAACTACTCCCAACTCCTTGGAATGTGTGTTGCATGGATTTTTCACTTAGTGAACTTTATCACATAAAAATGTTAGCCAAAAATCCATTTTTTATGCATATTCAACACATTAGAGCTAGCAAATAGTCTTCAAACTTTACAAAAATTCATGAAACATTGTGAAAATATGTTTTAGACATGAAATGACATTAATGAACACCTAATAACCTATTACACAACTTTACTATGTTTTATCTCTCAATGACACCCCTAGATTATTATATGACCCCAATATGAAATTAATTTAACTTCTCCAAAATAATCTTAAACAATGCTAACAAGGTTAAATGAAGATTTATTGTGACCATATAAGCATGACATGAACACATGAAATGTTTGAAATTGGATGGGGTGAATAAATTTGACTTGGGGTCAAAATGGGTTAACTTTTTTATAATTCACAAGGGTATCATGCTTGTAATGCTAATAGGACTGGTAGCTTTGCATGTCCACTAGGAAATGGGGTCTCTTGCACTTAGTTTCAAACCTTAATAGACCTTAAACATAACACAACAAACTGATTACATTCATAACACACAAATAAAAATACAATAATATATAAGCAAAGCAAGACACACACACACACACACATGTTCTCTCAAGCACTTAGGAAACACAAAGATAAATTAAACAAACTAGACTATATACAAACTAACCTAAAAGAAAACTCTTCCTCCTAGATCAAAGGGGATACTTATACCATCTTTTTCTCCATGATATGAAAGAAGGAATGAAGCAATTTACCTCTTGAGTCTTGGCCTTGAAATCTCCAACTCCTTCATGATTTCCACTCTCTTTTGCATGATCTCTAATTTAATGATGGTAGCTAAAAACATGCCACCTATGAAGGTGAAATCTTCTTACACTTCAACAATTTTCTCATGAATTTTATTGATGTTTCTGCTTGTCTCAATCATGGTCACTTCTTGACTTATAGAGGCAGCCTCTATCTTGGTATTTTGAAGATTATCATGTTGTACTTCAATAAGAAAAAAATCTTCAAGAACATATTTAGATTTCTTACCAGCTTCAAACTCATCAAGCTATTCAAGGAAAATATCATACTCAACCCAAAATTCATCATTATCCTCCATGAAGACATAATGTTCAAACTCTTTGTGTACATGACCTTAAACCTTGCAAAGAACTTAAAGCTCTTGGAGAAGCTCAATATGCTACTACCAATAAACTTTACCATCTATATCTTCAAGAACCATAACTTATTTAATTTCATCTTATTTGATTTAAGAGTCTTCAAATACAAGGTTGGCTACAACTTCAACAAGTTTTAATGGCATAAGATCTTCTTTTGGAAGCACATCATCAAGAGGTAAGAAAACTTCAAGAGTGTCTTCAACTTGACCATTAGGAGGTGTAGGATTTTGAAAGCCTTCAAAATCATCACATATGTCATTGTAATTTTACCACATGTCATCTTGATTCATGAGGTCAATAACAACTTCATTTTCTATTAACTCTTCAAAATTAACTTTTTTTATTATGATCATAAATCTCACCCAACTTAGTTGATGTGATGTCCTTCAAATTTTATCTTTTTTCACTCAAGAAGATTGACTATTCTTATATTAACCAAGTGGATTCCCTATAGTGAGTTCATCATAAACACTTGAGTCATCTTTTTGATCAGCTACAACTTTAACTTTCTCTTTTTCACTTATCTCCCATAGGATGTGTTCTCCTTTAAAAAGGAATGAGGTAGGTGGGTGATGGATAGGCTTATGGGTTGGAGAGGGAGTATGAGGTGTGATGGAGGGATCATGAATGGGATTAGGAATGGAGGATTGTTGAATGGACTCATGAGGATATGGCAAGTTGGGTTGAGTAATGTGAGAGACACTTTCTTCAACAAGAGTTTCAATTTTCTCATATCCTTCTTAAGGCTCTTCAACAACTAAAAGTTGATCTTTAACCTCTTAACTTTCCAACATTTCTAACCTATCTACCCACCATTGGATATAAATTATGATTTCATGCAAATCATCATTGATAACATAGTTGGCTTCCTCTTTGAATACCCTCCACTTATTCATAAAGAATTAAACCAACTTTCTCAACTTATCTATGAGATGAATATGGATTACATCAAGTTATTTATCCCATTTTCTCATTACTTTTTATAACTTTAGGACATTTGGCATCAGTGAAAAAAAGGACTTGGATTGAGGTGGAATTTCAGTAGTAGGAGGAGTAATAGTGGGGATTTTGGTGAGCTTAAATTTGTTGAGTTATTTTCCTAACTTGAGCTTGTAAGAGTATATATTTTTATTCTAAATATTTTTATTTCCAATCAATAATATCATATGATTCCTCATGACAAGGTTGATAGGAATCAAGTTGAGGTTGATATGGATCATAGGGATGATAGGGAAATACTTCTTGATAACATTCTTCATATGTTTCTTCATAAAGATGCTCAACAAAATAATAGTACTATGAAGGGAAATTAGGATAACTATAGGATGTACATGACTCACAGGGTTGATACAAATCTTGATAGGGCTATTGAAAGACATAATGTGGGTCATGACAAGGTTGGTAGGGGGTGTATAGTGTAAATTCTCATCATATCTAGCCATACCAACTTCATTAATCAAATAAGAACACAAAATTTTAGAAAATTATTTCACAATAAGTATTTGGGATACTTATAAATAATTTATTTCATTTAGAGTCACCATTGGTGTTTTTTGAATGTTTCTAAAAGTGGATAGGAGGAATAACACACCAAAAAAATCTTCCACTCTTTTGGACCTTAGCTCTCACTAGGAATGTTATAACTGTTATCAATCAATTTTTCACCCTTTGAGAGGTTGTTAAAGCCTCTTAAAAATTGAGTGAAATATTGGACTACCTCTAGTCTTGTAGGTTTCCTATATCAAAGGTAAATCTCTAGATTGAAAGGTATAGCTCCTTAGATTTATCTTTGATAATTTATCACCTATACTAATTGATTGTTTGGATGAAAAGAGATAGAGATAACATGAAATAAATATATATTAAAAAGGTGATGCACTAGTTATAACCTAATCACTACTAACCAACTACAAGTACACTTCAAACACAAACCTAATCTATATATGACACCACTCCAAAATTTCCCTTGCATTAGTATTTCTCATGGAGCTTTGTGAATCTAACCTAAGCTAGGAGGACTAAAAAAAAGGTCATAACATGACACTAGTGTAGATAAAACTCACTAAACTCATGAAAAATACATTATAACACTTCAATATACCTATAATAGACTTTCTAAGTTGAATATGGATGTAAGCAAGGACAACATGCTAAGGAAGAGAAGCTATCACTTAGCAAGATCAACTAACTTAACATACACATTGAAAAAAAATCATTAATAAGGTAAAATAGATAATTTTTCATTGATTCAAGGCTATAAATTAGATGGTATTTTCCATACTCAGGTGGAGGATACATTTTAAAGCCAAAATGGATCAATATATAGCACAAGTGTGAGAGAAGAGAAGAAGTATGCAAGAGAAAGAAGATAGAATAGTGTCATGTAAGTTAAAAAAGAAGAGGAATAGATAATTATCATATTATACTTCCAAATACACATGTATCTCATCTTAAAATGCTGCAAACCTCCAAGTGGTGTGGTAGGTTGAAATGTATGCTTGACACCTTGACTAGCTTCTTGAAACTCTCTTTCTTGACATGTTGAAGAAAAAGTGGCCTTATTGGTGATCATATCACTTTATCCAAAAAAATTTATTCCCTTGACACATTTTAACTGACCCTAATAATTACCCCTTGACACATCACCTCTTTCTCTTGTAAGGTGTCTAGAAGGTTCTTCATCTCTTTAGGCCTATTTTGCACACAAGTTTCAAAACTTGGTTTCGGTTACTCTAGCTCATCAAAACTTAATTGATGTCATATTAAAATCATATTGGACCTAAAAAAATCTTTTCTAGGCGTCAAACTAGCCCCAATAGGTTGATCTCTACCAAAAGCGTCAATTAGGCCTCATTCCTTCTTACCTTTGTTCCTTATATTTCTCCTTGTGTGGGAGTTTTATAGATTATATTGACAAATTAAATTCATATTATAGTACCATATATACTCTTATAGTTACATACCAAATTTAATGAGATGAAGTCAAGTGGAGGTCTACCTTTTTTGCTCATCTCTTCTGCTAATTATGCCTAATTAGGTCTCTTGCCCTAAAAAGTAAATTCTGGATATAAAATCCTCCTAAAATTATGAAACCTATATAAAGTATGTGATTCAATTTAACCATTCAAAAAAAATGTCCATGTCATGTTTGCACTTCTGAAACATTGTGCATATACCCAAACCATAAAATGGCAAAAAACAAGCCCTTTAACAAGCCTATTTGAACTACCTTGCAAAATGGAGTTTGTATGGTCATTTTCAAGGGATCTTGAGTAAATTTATTAATTTTAGGAGATGAAACATGTCCTCTATGACCTATTCTAATGATTGGTAAGTATCCATATCTCCAAAATCATTGTAAAACAACAAAAACCACACAAAATAAGAGATTCATAGTAATTCATACAACAATCCATATAGCTCAAGTACATTTGAATAAAATCCTTGGAGTCCTTAAAAACATTCAAGAGGTTTTAGGAGAAAATTATGTAATAAAATTTGCTTTTGAGGTCCATCTCTACAAACTAGTCATTATGGCTCTCCTAAGCAGCCTAAAAGTACTTTGAACTCTTAGCGATGATTCATAAAGATGGATGTATGAATCCTTCAATGAATTTCAAAAAATTGAATTACATTAGGGTAGTGAACTTACTCTAGGATAACTAGGTCCCATACAGCATGTGTGCTTTGTACCAAGCAAATCAAAATGGCTTATTGGTTAGAAATGAGCATTTTGAGAGAGGTGAGCAAGTTTTAGGATTGTAAGTGGTTATTCTATGTTGATTTTGACATAAAAATTATCTTGAAACGTCTGAGATGTCACTCCTAAACTATTACAATCATTTTCTAACTTCCCTCTCTCATCAAATCTCTATTTTTGAAAGCATAATGACTAAGAGTGAAGGGGTGAATCAATCTTCAAAACTTTTCATTCAATTCCACTTAATCATACATAAACTATTCTAAAAAGCATGTAGATCTTAGAAAGCATAAGCATCAAGTCATAAGAGCATGAAATAGATGAATAAAAAATATACATGGGAAACCCTTAAAGGGAAGAAAACACATTGATGAAGTAAATACACTACAGTCCTATAAGACAAACATCAATCTTTAGTGAAGCACCCACTTCACACGGAGCACCAACCCTAACTAGCTTAGCACTAACTCAACTAGGCTTTAACAAACACCCATTTTAAAAGAGGTACTAACCCCCTAGATGACTCAGCACCAACTCAACAACTTGATATACTTAATTACCTTTATAATACTTTTTTTCTCACATAATAGATGATGATCTTCTCTTTTAGCTCTTCGTTCACATCTATTCCTCTCAAAGTGACCTTCAACCCTCTTCATGGCTTGATTTGGTATTCTAAACTTAATATTAATATGTATAACCTCTAATATATTTTCATGACACTTATTTTATATTTTTTGTGACCTCCTCCTGATCACCAATTTTCTATATCATTCACTTGTTCACTTCACACTCCCAACATATTCAAATAGGCCTAAGCTACCTTGATTTTATACAAGACACTTGATCATATCCTTGTTAGTTAGCCACAAATTCAAATCACTTATGTAGGATATTAATAGGTCTTATCATATTAAAATAACATTCCTTAATCATGGATCAATCAATACATTAGGTTGGTCATAGCTCAATTAGTCATGTCTCCTCTTTTAGGCTTTATGGAGACTTAATAGGCCTTCTTAGCAACACATTACCCTTCAATATTTATTTAAGCATATTCACACACCTCACATGGTAGGATCACATCATATGCCACTCCAATAGACATTATCCAACTTTAATTTAGGTCCACAAGACCTTTTAGGTCAAAACACCACTTGAACTCTTTCAAAACACTGTTCATACATAGAAAATTAGTCTTGAATAACTAAGGCATAAACATATTTTTTTCAAAACAATCATGGTAAAAAAATCACAATAAAAAACCTCATGACCTTAGGGTCATCATAAAATTCATCAGATGCTTCAACTTAGGGCATATAGGCTCAAACTCTTATCTACAAGATGTTCACTTAGTACTGCCAACTAACTTCAAAACATAGTCAAGGAAACATGAAATTATTGACACCTAATTGAATATACTCAAAGTATTTCAATTCATGAACAAGATATTAAACTATCCTCATATTAACGCCCATCAAATAGATTAGAAGCTCTAATGAAAATTATTGGTCTTGCAGATCAATCTATTGATCTTCTCTGTCACAAACTCTACTCAGTCAGACAAGTCATTTTGGCTTCAATATTCCAACCTATTACACTAAATTATATGCTTCCACATAGCATGGATAGATTATTAAAGTCCCAAAAAACATCATCATGCACTTAAATGCATCAATCTTACATGAAAACACATCAGGAATCATCTTCTCACTTCTGCTTGATTTTCTTACTATCTGTACCATTAGGTCTATTAGTATCTAGAATGTCCAAAAACCTCCATGAAAAATAACTACAAGTCTCACACTTTGACCTTCATCTACTTAGTAACTTTGACTTGGTTAACTTTCATTGCTACAACAAATCTAAAAAAATGCTTTCTTATAGGGTTTATTCACTCATCTAAGAAACCAATCACATTTAGAGATGCCTGGGAGAGTTGAATTTAACCTCCAATCATCTAAATAGCCATTTAAAATGATTTTTATCTCTTTAGAACAAGATATTCAATGTCAAGTCATTATTAGGGTTCTTTGAGGGTTTAAACCATCTTCTAGTCTTAATGATCATTCATAAAACTTAGCTCCTCTTTATAAAAATAAATTCTTAGAAATTTGAGCTAGAACCCTTCTTTATCCATAATGAACATCTTAGATCTTCATGCAGATGTTGCACCTGCCAGCAAGCACTTGAAAACCTTCTTAGGTAGATAATTCTTCATTTTATGTACTAAAAAAACATCAAAACACTTTTTCAATCCTTTTATTGTAAACCATGACCTAAAACTTCATGAAAATACTTAAAACAACTTGAATCACCTATAAAAACTTTACTTGCTCACCCATGTCATGGAAACTAATCCTGATACCTCATCTAGCCATCATCTCTCTTTTTACTTTCTATCCTTGACCTGAAAGTCTCATTAGGTCTTGACGCTGATCTTCTAACCACTTTCCAAGATCTCAACACCTCATATATATGTTATGAAATATCCTATCATGTTTAAATACTATAAAAAATTCTTCATATATCTTGTCAATAATTCATGATACCTCATTAGGGCAAGCAAGATCTAGAACTAGTCTAGTTGCAGACTTGGATTGAAGTACTTACCCTTGTAGACTTCACCTTGAAACTTCTTAAGTGATTCAATGACTCTTATGTATGCTCAAGAAACCTCATAAAATTAATCTTATTTAGAGATTCAATTGATCATATTTGTGGCTCACTCTGAGCATCTTCAGAGTTATTTATAGATCTTTAGAGCTTGACTAAGGATCTTTGTAGCATCTTCAGAACTACATACACAAATCTTCATATCTGACCTTCTAATCATTCTCAAGGCCCTCAAAATCTCATGTACAAACTAAAATAACCTCTCTCATCTCAAATACTATCAATTATTATTTGGAGCATCTTTATAGCTGACCGAAGCATCTTTAGAACCACTTACATATATCTTTGGAGTATATAATTTATTATTTTAAGCTCACTCATTTTATGATAATACCTACACATACCATCTCACAATGTATAGAAAAATCTTCTCAAGTTACTAGACACTTCATATACTGACCTGTACTTACTCATGTTGATTTTAAATAATACAACTAACACACATAAACCAATACTCCCACATCACTACTTTCATACAACAACAATAATCACAAATTTGGTATAAGAACTCATCATAAATATAACTCAAAGCTTACTTGATCATGTATCTTCATAAGAACCTTTGACATCAATGGCATTATATTTAAATCAATGACAACACTTATTCTAACAACTCAACAATCAATGATAATGCTCAATTATCTCCTCCTTGATCTATGATAATGTTTAATAATTTCCCCCTTTATCATTGATGGAAAACACACTCAAAAAATTATGTCAGCCACTCTTGATGGAAATCATATCTTAGACTTGGTTCTTGACTTTTCTCATAGTTATGATCTTGCCTTATATTTCTCACCCTATTTAATCTTTCTCCCCCTTTGACATTAATGACAATGATCTTACACAACTATACCAATTATTGGAAGAAATTTTCATCTCTTTTAGAATGAACTCAAATTAGAAGATCAATTCAACATACATCAAGCTCAGTTAACAATATGACTAGCTCCTCCTCGAACCATGTATACCTTATTAGAATGGCTCACCTATTTTTGGGGGTAATGAGCATAATTAGCTCCCCCTCAATACTTGACTATTTCAATGATTGTTAGGGGTAGGAATTACACACAATTCTTATCCTAGGTGTTCCAAAGTTACCTTTAGTAGTGGTTTTGTCAAGATGTCTATAATATGATCCTATGTAGAAACATATTCAAGTTTGACACATTTTTAAATTACCCACTCTCTTAGAAAATGATATTTGATGGGAATGTGTTTTGGTTCTTGAGTGTAAGACAGTTTTTTGAGACACTTATAGCACTTATATTGTCACAATAGATAGGGATAAGACCATCATATTCCACCTTGTATTCTTTTAAGGTCTATCTCATCCATAAGACCTATGTGCAACATGAATCTTCTACAATGTAATTAACCTCACAAGTGGATAAAGCTACTGATGGTTTCTTCTTACTTATCCATGACACTAAGCATCCTCTTAGGAAGAAATCTCCTCCACTAGTACTCTTCCTATCATCTATACTTCATGCCTAATCTACATCTATGTAAGCTTTCAAATTTAACTCCTTTTGTTTTGGATACCACAATCCATAATCCATAGTCCCCTTGAGATACATGATTATTCTTTTGATTGATTGCAGATGATTCTCCTTTGGATCTACTTGAAATCTTCTCACAAGACCTATTGCTTGAATGATGTTAGGTCTAGAGGTAGTGGTATATAACAAAATTCCAATAATTGACCTATATGATGTCTAATTAACCCTTGAATACTCATCTTCCTTGTGAAACTTACACTTTATGATCATAGGTGTACTAACTGCCTTTCAATATTCGATCTCAAACTTTTTCAACATCTCTCTTATGTACTTGGTTTATGAGATGAATATACCCTTTTTATATTAAGTGATTTACAACCCAAGAAAGAATGATAGTTCTCCTAGCATGGACATCTCAAACTCTTTCTTCATCACCTTTGCAAAGGCCTTTGTCATGTTTTCATTGTTTCCACTAAAGATGATGGCATCCACATAAACAACTACTATCAGCTACTGGTCATTTTTTGTCTTGATATATAGACTATTATCTGCAACTCCTCTTTTGAATCCTTGATCTAATAGATACCTATCTAACCTATCATAAAAAGCTCTAGGATCTTCCTTTAGACCATATAGAGCCTTTTTCAATCTGCAAACATAGCCTTTTTTATCTATTAGTGAGAACCCTTCAAGTTGCTTAATGTACACTTCTTTTTCCACATTCTCATTAAAAAAATGTAGATTTGGCATCCATCTAGTATACCTTGAATCCTTTGAAACCTACACAAGCTAAAAATAATCTGATTACCTCCAATCTTTCTAATGGTGTAAAGGTGTCCTCAAATTCTACCCATTCAACCTATGTATATCCCTTGAATACCAATCTAGACTTGTTCTTAGTGACTTCTCCATCTTCATTCAACTTATTTATAAACATCCATTTTGTGTGAATGACATTTTTATTCTTATGTCTAGGAACTAGTTTCCAAGTCTCATTCTTCTCTATTCGATGTAAAATTCTTTCTTTGTTCTATAAGACTCTTAGGTTCAATCTTGGATAATAGATAAACATTCTCTTGATTTAGATTACTTACTAATCTTCTCCTTGTTTGCATACCTACATTCTTGTTGCCAATGATTTGAGATTAAATACGATATCTTTGAATCTATATTGAAGGTCCTTTTGAGTCCTATCTTTCTTCAACTTATTCTTCCTCCTCATCTATCTCTATAGTCTCCTCATCATTCTTGAAGTCCAAATTCTCTAAAGTATTCTTTGACTATGAGTGAGACTTCCTTGTCTAATCAATATTTACATTGGTAATTTCCACCATCTTTTGTATTCTCTTGTTATAACATCCATAGGTGGAGCTCATTGAGGAGTATCCTAATAATATACCTTCATCATATCTAGAGTCAAACTTACCCAAGTTTTCTTCATCTCTTTTTATGAAACATTTGCTCCCAAATACTCTAAAGTGATCTACATTTTCAGGTCTAAACTTCCATAGTTCATAAGGAGTCTTGTTACCATTTATCATTATTTGTCCTCTATTAAAAAATCAAACATCAATGTTAACTACCTATCTCGAATATCCATCAGATAACATAGACTAATGCAACATAGTTCTAGCCATTTCTTAAACTATTTTATTATTCCTTTACACTACCCCATTATGCTAAAGTGTCCTAGCTACTAAGAATTGTCTCCTTATTCCATGAACCTCACATAAATCATAAAACTCATTGGACAAAAACCCTCCTCTTCTATTAGATCTTAAGCACTTGATCTTCCTATTTTTCTCATTCTCAACAAGGGCCTTAAATACCTTAAACTTGTCAAGAGCTTTTGATTTCACTTTTACAAATGCAACCAAAGTCATTATTATTTAATAATTAATAAATAACATTAATTAGTTGTCTCCTTGAATGCTTTGAATTCTTGTAGGCCCATAGATATTAGTGTGTATTAACTCCAAGGGTTTTATGGTAGATTAATCCTTATATTTGAACCTTCTTTTAGTTTGTTTACCATGTTGCATGCCTTGCAAAGAATTTTTATAGGTTTGATGATCTTGGGCATGTTCTTCAAAGATGTATTAGTGCTAATTATGACTAGATTGTCAAAGTTTAGGTGACCTAGCCTTCTATGCCATAGAAAAATTTCATTTATCTTGATCATGAAACATCTCCCATTATTGATCTCATTCAGTACATATATGTTATTCTCAGTCCTTTTGGTATTGGTAATTAGCCTTCCTAATTTGGCTCTTCTTATCTCACATTATCTATCATGAAAGGTTAGTGTGTGTCTTTAATTACACATTTGACTTACACTGAGTAGATTATGATTCAAACCTTCCACATACAACAAATTTTGGGTCTTGGTCTTTCTATTATCCAACCTCAAGACAACTTTGCCAACTATATTAGTAGTTTTGTTGTCTCCAAACCTCACTATTCCTAAAACATTCTTCTTTAATGAGATAAATGTATTTCTATCTCCTATCATGTGGCTTCAAAAACCACTATCTATATACCATTTCATGCCTTCATCTTGAATGTGAAAGGTAGTATGAGTTAGCATATAATCTTATTTAGTTTTTTTTCCTCTTAGGAAAATGGTCCATCTTTCCTCTTAGGTTGAATATGATCTATCCTAGCTTGATTTGGCTCCCATACTAATATTTGATCCTTTTTGTGCATTCTAGGAGATTCATGTGTCTTATCGAATCTTGTAGGCCTTTCAACTTTATTAGAGTAAAATATTTTAATGTGTCATGTATTATGATAGATGTAGTAAACAACATTCTTGTACTTACCATGGTTCCAAGATGACTTATCCTTTGTTACATTAGGTTGATTGGTTGGTTTTTTGATATTATTGAAATGTTTTATATTTTCATGCTCTCTCTCTAATGTGCTCATTTTGTCCTTCAACTGGTTATACTTAAATTCCTTTAATTTGAATCTTGTGTTGATATCCTCTAACTGACTGTTTAGATCATTGATAGTCTTCTTTATATTCTTCAACTCATTAAAGGATATTCTGAGCTTAGTTTCAAGGTTTAATTCAAATTATCCTTCTTCACTTTCATAGTATATTTTTTCATCATCCATATTGTTATTTCCCTTTTGATCACAAGACATCTTATGTTTCTTTGGATATCCTTTAAGATTTTAGACTTTGATTCAAAGGACCAAGCTTTGATACTAATTTTATGAAGCATAATGACTGAGAGGGTGGGGGTGAATCAGTCTTTAAAACTTTTTATTTAATTCCACTTAATCATAAATGAACTATTCTAACAACAATGTACATCTTAGCAAGCATAAGCATCAAATCATAAAGAGCATGAAACACATGAATACAAAATATGCATGGGAAGCCTTTAAAGGGAAGATAACCCAATAATTAATAAAATTGACTATATTTCTATAAGATAAATATAAATCTTTAGTGAAGTACCCACTTCATATGGAGTACCAACCCCAACTAGCTCAACACTAACTCAACTAGGCTTTAGAAAGTACCCACTTGAAAGGAGGCACCAAACCCCTAGATGAATCAACACCAACTAAACCACATGATACACTTGATCACATTCAAAATAATTTATTTTTCACATAATATATGATGATCTTCTCCTTTAACTCTTCACTCACTTATATTCATCTCAAAATGACCTTCAACCTTCTTTGCTCAACTATCCCTCTTCATGGCTTAATTAGGTATTTTGACCTTGATACTCACATGAAAAACCTGTATTAGATATTAATGACACTTATTTTAAGGTATGCATGACCTCCTCCTACTCACCAATGATCTATACCATTCACTTGTTCACTTCACACTCTCAACATATTCAAATAGGCCCAAGTTGCCTTGCTTTTATACAAGTCACTTGATCATATCCTTGTTAGTTAGCCATAAATTCAAATGACTTAGTTAAACCATTAATACATATTAAAATATTAAAATAACATGCCTTAATCATGAATCAATCAATACATTAGGTTGGTCATAGCTCAATTAGCCCCTACTCTTATTTAAGGCTTTATGGAGACCTAATAGACCTTCTTAGCAACACATTACCCTTTGATATTTATTGAAGCATATTAACACACATAAAATGGAAGGAACACATAATATTACACTCGGATATACCTCATCAAACTTTAATTTATGTCCATAACACCTTTTAGGTCAAACCACCACTTGAACTCTTTAAAGACATTGTTCATAAAAGGTTTGTGCATACATAGAAAGTCTATCTTGAAAAAATGAGGCATAAACATATTTTTTCCAAAAAATAATAGAAAAAATAACATATTAAAAAATATCATGACCTTAGGGTCATCACAAACTTCATCATATGCTTTAAATTAAGGCATACAAGCTCAAATTCTTCTCTGCAAGATGTTGATTTAATATAATAAAAGCATTTAAATGAAATAAAAATATATTATACTATCCTCAAGTTAACCTTCATCAAATATATCATAATCTCTAATGGAAACTATTGGTCTTGTAGACCAATCTATTGATCTTCTCTCACAGAGACTTTACTCAGACAGAAAAGCCATTTTGGTTTCAATGTTCCAACCTATTACACTAAATTTAAATCCTTTGAAAAGCATGGATATATTATTAAACTCCAAAATAACATCTTAATTCATTTCAATACATCATTATTACATGAAAACACATCAGGATTCATCTCACTTTGGCCTAATTTTCTCACTATTGGCACCATTAGTTATATTAGCAACTAGCCAAATTGGATCACTAACTTTGAACACCTAATATTTGGATTAGAAACCCTCATTAAAAAAATATAATTTTAACACTTTTAACTTTATCCACTTAGCAACTTTGACCTGGTCAACTTTGTTTATTACAATAAATCTTTGAAAAATAAACACTTTCTTATAGGGTCTATTCACTCACCTAAGAAACTGATCACACCTAGAGATTCTTGGGAGAGTATATTTCAATTTAAAATAACCTAAATGGCCATATAAAACTATTCTAATATCTTTAGAATAATATATTCAACATCGGGTCATTGGTAGGGTTCTTTGAGGGTTTAAACCATCTTCCAATCTTAACGATCATTCATAAAACTTAGCTTCTCTTTCTAGAAACCAATGATTGTAAATTTAAGTTATAACCATTTTTAATATACCATTTTTAAGGCCCTCAAAACCTCATGTACAAAATAAAACAACATATCTCATGCTGAAATATTGTCAAGTATTCTTTAGAGCATCTTTGTAGCTCATATAGAGCATCTTTGAAAATAATTACATAGATCTTTGAAGCATATAGTTTCCTCTTCAAAGCTCACTCATTTTGTCATGCTACCTACACATACCATCTCACAAGGTCTATAAAAATATTTTTAAGTTACTAAAAACTTGATATAATTAAATGTACTTACTCATGTTGATTCTCAATTATACAAATAACACACATCAACTAGTAATATCACATCACTACTTTCATACAACAATAATACTCACTAATATGGTATAATAACTCATCACACATATACCTCAAATATTAATTGATCATGCATATTCATAAGAAAATTTTACATCAATGAAATTAGATTAAAATCAATGATAACACTTATTATAACAAATTAACAACCATTGATAATTATCAACAATCTCCTCCTTAGTCAATGTCAATGTTCAACATCTGTAACTTCTCATGTTTTAGACTTAGGTTTTATATGCCTAACTAACTACTTTACCCTAAATAACTATTTTCTTTATTTTTTTATCTCTATCAAATGTATAACACTTATTCAAGTGTTTATGTATGTTTCCAAAATCTTATCAAGGTTGTAGTCTCAACTCAGTCCCTTCTACTGACTTTGCTCCATCTTCTCAAGACTGACTACTCAGACCAGTCTATATGTCATTTTAGTCTATAGGTAAAGTTGATATAGGTTATGATTCATTTATTTCCTTCTTACTTGAACCTAAAGGTTTTATGGGATATTTTTTCACCTTCCATTACTTTTCAAAAAAAAATCTCTCTTAGATATCTTATTTTCACTTCCAACTAGCATCTTCTTAGCTAATTACCTATACAAGACTGTATGTACACTCAAGATTATAGGGTTAAAATAGGGTATACCAAGTTTTTATCTTTTTTGGAGTTTGTGATTTTCTAAGGAACTATGCTCATATTATTTCAATCATCTCCCATCACCCTACTTTCTCTGATCAGATAGACATACTTATTAAAGACTGTATTATAGCCAGTTAGGCCTTATGACCACTATTTAGTTCCTTTTCTTTTTTAATCACTTAGAAACCCTTGTTACCTCACTAAAGTGGGAACCTTGAGTCCCATATAAACTTTAAAAAATTAAATACCACTATTTTATTATGTTTCTAAGTTCTCAACCATCCAAAAAGATAACTCTCTTAGTCTAAATAGGCATACTGTGTGCTTCTAGATTGTGTGTACTCATTTGAAATGTCTACAAAATTAGTGTTTTTAGAGGTATTTATTGAAACAATAAAATTATCCAAACATTTTCATGTTTTTATGGACTTAATTATTCTTTATAACCAATTAAAAATTTGTATTTTATTTCCACTCTCTCAAGACCAAAAGAGTCTTCTCAATTGATTGACTTTGTAGGTGTTGATGTGAACAAACTTGACTATGTAGGTTCTTCAAATTTAATAAATTTGTTTGGAAATAATTTTATATCAATGAACTATAATATTTATTTCTAAATCAAACACACTTAACCATTATTCTCAACTCTTAGAAATGATCCTTAGTTCTAAACAGACCTATAAGTGATTGTAGGTGACTGTGCACATTAGGACTGTGACTAGTCCTTTCTTAGTGTCTCAAAGCCATATCTCAATCATGAAAAAATCACATTAATGTCATGAAATTTATAAATAAAACACCTTATTATAACCTTGAAAACTCAAAATTGATCATTATTAATGTCCTAAAGACCAAAATAGTCATTAGGTGGTAGGTGTCAATTTGAGCTCGACTACATATGTAGGCTTGCATTTGTAGTTTTTTTTATGTCTCTTATATAATTATTTGAATATAATAATTATATATCCCATTTTTAAATTTTTTTTAAGACCCTTTTACATATTTTATACTTTAAACTCATTAGAACATCATTGTTTCAAAGCCAATTTCAATAGCTAGGTTGGCTGCAGGCATGCTTTTTGAGAAAGATTGAGTTTGGTTTAGAATTGATCCTTCTCACTATATCATGATATCTCATAGTAATAAAAAATATTAAGGGGATACTTTATTATTTCATTCCAAATTCATATCCTCTTAAATGAATCTCAAACCATTTGATATTTCATTGTCTATACACATAGGGTTATGTAGGATGCATCCTTTAATCTTGTAGTTTGTCATCAACCTCCTGCCTTTCAGGTGTTTTGATACTTATGATAGTTCATGAATCCATTTAAATTTAAAAAATCACAATGTTTCATGCTTAAACCTCCTTAATAATTGACACCATGAACATTCCATGGAATTATAGACCTACACGCTACACAAGGTGAGGACTATGTGCCATCATGCGTTTTGGAGTTTTAAAGATGAAAAAATGAATATTATAATTCAAAGGTTATTGAAACCATTATATCAACTATTGAAACATGAAAAATCAACCTCAATCTCCCTAAAACTCATACAAACTCACTATATTCAACCATTAAGCAAACATAAATAAAAAATAGTCTCAAGAGATGAGTGAAGGAAATGATCATGTGAAGCTTGTACACAATTTTCAATTTAATATAAGTCCATGAATGGATTATGGAAATATTTTAATACTATAAAAACCATTCAAGTGCATTTGACCACCTAAAAAACATAAACATATGACTAGTAATTTGTAAATAATACACCAAAGAGAGATTTCTTTCCAAAATATATCTATATGTGCCAAGAAGATGTGTGAATGATTGTGAGGCATATAAAGACATATTATAAGCTACTAAAAGTAGTTTCATGTAGATAAGATTTCATAATTTGTTCAAGAGTTACTCCAAACTTAGCTTGTGGTTATTTAATCCTTGAAAAGATAGTTTGGGATCTTAACAATTATTCATAAAGCTAAGATCACCAATAAAATTACTAATTCCACAAATTGGAATCTTATTATGGTCCCAAACTTTTCTAAAATATTATCTTCCAACTCTAATTATACTTCATGTACCATCTACTTGAAGTTAAATTTCACTAGCTTGTGAAGGGGACAATGAGAAAGAGGACATGTCTGTAATTGTTGAACTCCAAACTTCTTGAAATGCTTATTTTTGACTTGTAGAATATGAAAATACATTTTGAACATTTTTTATCTTACACATAACTTCCACAAGTTTGTACAATTTTTCTAACTCCTCAAACAAGTGTTAAAAATCAAGAATATGACTTGTTCTAATCACTCTAATAGGTGTTACAGTTGATTAAATTATCCTAATTCATTGTAATGTGTGTGGTACATATTTTTTATTTAGGGAACTTTGTCACATAAAAATGTTAGCCAAAAATCCACTTTTTATGCATATTCAACACCTTAAAGTTAGAAAAAAGTCTTCAAACTTTACAGAACTTCATGAAACATTGAGAAAAGATGTTTTAGACATGAAATGACATTAATGAACCTATATTAACCTATGACATAACTTGACCATGTTTTATCTCTTAATGACACCCCTAAACCACTATATGACCCCAATATGAAATTACCTTAACTTCTCCATACTAACCTTACACAATGCTAACAAGGTTAAATGAAGACTTATAGGGACCATATAATCATGACATTAACACATTACAAGTTTGAAATTGGAGGGGTTGACTAAATTTAACTTGGGGTCAAATTTGGTCAACATAAATCTCATAGGTCGCATGGCCAAATGGGTCATGATCTTAAGTGAATTTGATGTTGAGTACCAAAACCAAAAAGTTATCAAGGCATAGTTTATTACTGATCAACTTACAGAAGTTCCTATCATAGATACTTAAACACTCAAATTTGATTTTCTAGATGATTCTATTATGATAATAGAAGAAGGGATGCATGAACTTGAGTAGTGGAAATAATATTTTGATGGATCTTTTACATCCCATAGATTTAGGACTAGCATTTTGTTGATTACACCATAAGGGGATCTGATTCCCAAAGTGTTTCACATTAATTTTTATTGTACCAACAATATGGTTGAGTATGAAGCCCTTATTATAGGAATTTATCTTGTATTAAAATGGAATACAAAGTGGTTAATGGTCTGTGGGAACTCTCAATTAATTATTAATCAAACCATAAATCAATATCACACTTGAGATGACAATCTTTTACCCTACAAACACATTGTGGATAATCTCAAGACTCACTTCAAATCCCTACAATTTGAGTAGGTACCATAGGCTAATGATATATTTGTTGATGTAATTGAAATAATTGGGTCCATGATACATATTAATAATAGTGTTAAAGAGTATCGGTTTCTCATTGAAAAACTTCTACAGCCTACTCATGTATTACCAAATTCAGCAAGGGTATACACCATTGTTAGTCCCAGACCCACACCTAAACTACCTTGGTTTCAATATATTTATAACTATTTCCATGACCAAGTCTTTATGCCCAACCTTTCACATACTCATAAAAAATTATTCCTTCATGGTATAACCCATTATACCTTCCTTAAAAACATGCTTTATCATAGAGGCTATGATGGAATACTTATTCATTATTTATCTTCAGGAGAAGTTGAGTTAGCATGTAAAGAGGTTCATGAATGAATGTGTTGGGGCCACACCAATGACATAATACTAGCTAAGAAACTCTTCAGAATATGATACTATTGGCCTAAGATAGAAATAGATGTTTGTAATCATGTTAAGAAGTGTGTTGCTTACCAATAACATGGTAATTTGATACATGTACCTTCCTTACCACTGTATTCAATAACTACACCATGGTCATTCTCCACATGGGGCCTTGATATCAATGGTAAATTAAACCTAACCTCTTCTAAGGGACAAAAACACATTCTCATGACTACCGAGTATTTTACTAAGTGGATTGAGGCCATTCCTCTCACTTACAACACCAAGAAGTAAATTGCCAAATTTATCCATTACCATATCATCTGTCGATATGGTATCTTGACATGTATTATATCCAATAATGGTGAATCATTTATAAACTAAGATGTTAAATTTTTGTGTACCAAATTCAAAATAAAACATAAGAGATCCACACCATATAACCCACAAGGCAATGGTCAAGCTGAGACATCTAACAAAACCATTGTTATAATCTTAAAGAAGATTATCAATGACGTTGGCCATAATTGGCACTTGCTAATTTTTCTTACCCTTTGGGAATATCACACTAGTCATCAAACCCCCACAGAATCCACTCCATACTCACTTGTTTATGGCATGAAATATATTATCTCAGTTGAGATCGAGCAACCTTCACTATGGGTATCCTTGGAGAATATTAATGATGATGAATATTATAGAGTTTCTAGGTTGCAAGAGTTTGATCTCCTTGATGTTAATCATTTAGTTTCCCTAGATAAATTGATTGTGTATAAGCTATAAAAAGCATATTCCCACCTAGGAGTTTAAAATTGGTGATTTGGTTTTAAATGAAAATAAAAAGAATACTAATATTGAGCATAAGAAGAAGGGTAAGTTTTAACCCAATTGGTTGGGTCCATATGTAATCATAAAAAATTATGGATTGGGGGCATATCGATTAGCTACTCCAAAAGGTGAAGAGATATCAAAACCCATGAATATTGTACATCTTAAGTGATTCTATGCTTGATAGCCTTTTGAACCATTATCTACAAGAGAACTTACTTACGAGCAACTTGGACTGAAGTCACTTATCCCACTATCATACTCTAGATCGTCTTATTATGGACCATTTTTATTATGTCTCATTCTATCCTGGACCATTCTACCTTGAACAAATATTCTTTTACTACACTAGACTATTGTAACCTTGGACCATTGTAACCCTGGACCATTGTACCCTTGGACCTTTACAACTTTTGATCATTTATATTCCACTAAACCCATTTTCCTTCCATACTGGACTGTTGTAACTTGGACCATTCTATCTCATAACCAATTATGATCTTGATTATTAGTCATAGGCACTCTGTACACACTCAACACCTATTTTACAAATCAATTCAACTTGAATGATATTTTGTAGCTTCTTTTTTCAAATAAGTGTATGAGGATATCTCAGCACATGGTTTTTTCCTTTTGAATGGTTTTTAGGATTTATCCAACATTGCATACTATTTATTATTATTTTATAGGCATTATTGCTTGAATAGGATCATAAGGTACCATTGTAGTCAGTTTAGCTATTTTACTTACCTATGGATGTACAACTCCTTAGCTAAGTGTTTTTCTACACCATTGTTTATATTCATGATCCTTGTTGTAGCTAATTTACCTATAGTTTGAACTCTTACCTGTGGAAGTGTATCTCCTCAGTTGGGTAGTTCCATGGGCCTTTTGTTAATATTTAATTTTTTTTACTTAGCCCAAAAATATTAGAAATTGATAGACAAAATGAAAAAAAATACCACCTTTCCATCTTTATGTTGATCCTACACTCTCATCATTTTATGAGTTAAACCATTTAGTATCTCATAATTATCAATCGATTTGAGATGATTAAAAATTTACAAAAACATTTGCCAAAGATCATATGCTCTTGCTATTTTATGAGAAATTATCTCTTATGCACTCACCATTTTGTGAGCCCATTTCCTTATTTCTATACAATAAAATCATTTTTTTTTATCATCACTTTTCTTCTATCCCATATCCTGGGAGAAATACATTTGGCATGAAGTTAATTATGGATATTGAATCTATAAAAATACATAGGTAGTTCCCACTTGCCTCAAGCATCTGGAGTCAGCTTGGCCACCCCTTCCTTTTCTTCTATTTTCCCCCTTGTTATTTTTTGTTGTTATTTCCTTCTCACTTGGGGGCAACTTTGTATCCATTATTCTTATTCTATTGTACCAGTATTGTTATTTCTTATATTATGGGTTACCCTATCATAGAGTGTAACACCTCTATTACACATGCATGAATAATTTATTTCTCATTTGTACTAACATTGTCATTAACCATTGCTTGTGTGTGTGTTTATTTAATTTTTATTGTTGTTGTTTTTTTATCTCTTCATTTATTTTTTTTGGTGTTTTATTGTTCATTCATTTTTATTTACATTGTGTTGTGTCTTTATTTTTATTTGTTGGTGTTTTATTGTGTTTTCATTGTTATTTTTCTCTATTGTTGTCTTGTTATTTATCCATTTTTATTAGTATATTTTTATTTATTTTTTGATGTTTGTTGTGCCTTTATTGTTTGTCTTTTGTTTTACTATTTTGTCTTGTTTATTATATTATTATGTTCTTTTGTGTTTAAATGCATTTTGTACACATTTTGAGTCTAAATTTTACTTAGGATTACTTTGTTCACCTTTTATATTTAATTTTTTTTTTTTGTTTATTTTTCAAGTACATTTTTCTAAAACACATGGATCTTGATTATTCATATCTTTATTTCAGGTTATTTACACAATTTGTTCTTACTTTGATTTTATACATCTTTATGCCTACTTAAATCTTGATTGTTCATGTCTTGATTTTAAGTTAGGTTCCATTTTTATATTGTTTTTTTCTCTTTATTTTTGTTTAAACATAAATAGTTGTAACTTTGTTTTTAGTAAATTTTATCATTATTCTTAGTTATAAATATTCACATTTGAACCGGTCAAGTGCAAACTAAAATATAATTT
This sequence comes from Torreya grandis, assembly GCA_037957365.1. NCBI lineage: Eukaryota > Viridiplantae > Streptophyta > Pinopsida > Cupressales > Taxaceae > Torreya > Torreya grandis. The sequence continues at coordinate 2,781,104 of JARHVA010001951.1, forward strand.
TATTATAAGTTACTCATACTTATGATGCATAATTAAAAATTTTCTATATTAAACACCAAGTGCTCCAAATCCAAAAGGCAATGTGGCATCGAAGATCATTTATGAACACACCATCTTGAATACTTAACACAAGATTTATCCAAGGTCAAATTTGGAAACAAACAAGACTCTATTCAAGACATGCATCTATTGACATACACTATGAATCTGAGTGACTATTTATATGATTATTTTGGGATGTGAATTTCCTAAATTATATTATAACATCTAATCATACATGAAGTGGAACAAATACATCAACATCCATATGCTAACTAAGGATGTGAATCTCCAAACATATCATAATAAAGAGCGATATAAATGAAAAAATCATGTGACGATGAAAGAATATTAAGAGTCCATGTACAAGTAGTAACAAGCCAAAAATGGATGCCATATATATGTATGTATTTCAAAATAATGTTTTATACATCATGAGAGTATCTATACATATCATAAGTACAAAAAAGAGAGCTCAAACAATTAGATCTAATCATGCTCATTCTTAGGAGGACTCTATTGAAAACTCTAAACCATCCCTAATGTAGGTGTTATTAGTGGACAAGGTGGTGGAGGCCGCATGACTACCTATTGTATAACTAGTTATGTTACTGACCACTCTGAATTTATCTCATATTTGGACTTAGAGGTTTGGATAGTACACTTTGAAATCATATACTACTTATAATAATCCACCCTCTACTCAGTAGGAATTGCCACCTTGTATGTCCACCTCCAAGAGGCTATCTCATCCTTGGTATGTAGGACATCATCCTTCACACACAAGGCATCATCCTTAGCCATAATCACATTGACCAAGGCTCTAGCTAATCCTTCCCTTGTATTTTCCCAAATCAATGAGCCTCATCCCTCTCCTATGTCATCTTATCCACCTTTACCTAAGAAAAATATCACTTGCTAACCATTATCACAAATTCCATATCTCATGTGGTTAAATGTTCCTAAACCCCTACCAACTGTGACACATGTCCTCTTAGACCATCAATATTTTAATCCATGGCCATGATGAGACCCTATAACTTAGTGGTCTCTTTCTAAGTTGTAGCTAACTATGCCTATAACCCATCCATAGTGATTTGTAAACCTATCATCTCTAAGACGCATGTAGAAATATCCCTCTAGAGTATCTTAATAAAATACTAGTCCTCTATAGACCTTCATATGATAGAGGGTCCTACCCTTCATAATCATGATCATGTACCTATACCTATCTTATAAGGCCTTTCCTCTATTAAGCCTATCCAATGACCTTCACCACCACTTAAGGCACCCCTTATATCCACATCTTGACCATCCAACTTGACCATATCTACATCCTCTACAGTATGTTGTTGTGACTAAGGCTATACCACCTATAATGGAATAGCATATGGAATGGTTGGTTTTATTGGAACCTAACCTTATCATTATGGGTCTTATCCCTAGTCCCTCTTCATCTGTGCCCACCTCTGACAAAGAACTAAATTTTAGGGAAAATGACTTGTCAATTGGATGGGTCTCATTTTAATCTACCATGTGTAATATGTATTGGTGACCACTACATCTAGAACCCCTCCCATATAATCCCATAAAACATGAATAACCATATCATAATCTATCACTACCTATTCCTTGGGTAATAGTGGCCCCCATTCCATGATTTCCTTGATCACATGTGTGAAGTAGTAATGATCCTCTAGGATATCTTGTTGCATGCCAAACTATCATTAAACTTGATTCAACATATATCTCTCCACCACATAGTTGTGACACCCTATAATGTATCATGGAGTGATCATATATCTGATCATAAACAAGTCCTCCACCCATATCCATAGTGTCCCTAAGTAGTGGTGCCAAATAAAATTCCCATCCTCCATCTCATCAATGGCTCACCTATAATATGGTAAGTCCCCCAAATGTCCCTACATTTTTGGTAATGTAGAATACCATCCCCAATTCATGGTATGATTTAGTCCCCTCTAATATCTCAACCCCACTGCCATGAAATAGTTATATATTCCTAGGCCCATATATGTAGCAATGTGTTGTGACCTATGCTATGCCCTCCCTAGTATGAAATCATTAACAAATATTTGTACTATTGTGAAATAATCATAGGTCCCCAGGAAAACCATTTTAATTAATCAAACATCTATTGCACCATGTTGATCAACCCTAATGGAAAGAACCATCCAATCTTGTTAGGTAGTAAAAGGCTACTGACAAGAGCTATCAATACCACCACCTATAGGGGAACTATCTCCTATCCTAATATAGCCTTTGGGGGCTAAATCCACATTTATGCACTCATTTATAATATTATGGTCTATTACCTCGAGGAAGTCATTTAACATAGCTTGTCATCTTAGCCCTATCCATATAATCCTAGGTTCTCACATAGGTACCTACAAAATATAGTGTATATCCTCTAGTGTCACCATAGCCTCCCTAGTCAATTGATGAAAATTAGATATCTATGAGTGCCACCTCTCTATTAGTGCTGACAAGTATGCTCTATTTGCATGGATCACTAGAAATCAAGCTAGGTGATATAAGTTTACTACTACTAGGATGTCCATGAGATCGTCTATCATTAGCCTCTATCATCATAATACTTGGGAGTGCCCTTATTTTGATGTGATGATAAAAAATCACTCCTTTAAATCAAACATATGACATCAAGTACATTATATTACTTATCGTTCATTAGTTTCTTCCAATGTTTAGGCCTAGACTAATCCTCTATGTGTCTCTATCTCTCTTTTTCTAATTTTGGGCCTGGATTATTCTCTTATGGCCCTCATTATATTTTCCTCTAGAATTATTACCATTTTTTCAATGATCCCACCATTTAACAAGATGTTCTTGCTACTCTGTTGAGTGATCTTGTTGATTATCATGACCTCACCATTCAGTAGGTTGTTCTGACTAATTGATAGAGTGATCCCACTGATCTTGGTGAAACTATCATTTGATAGGGAAAAAAACACCAAAAAATTAGTTTTGAACCATGATCCCATCTAAAGGTTGGAAATATCACTAATATTATGGTGTTCCCATCATTTTTATGGGTGATCTCATCATTTTCCAAATTGGGAAAATGACAGGATCACTCAACTGCTACTTTCTTACATGTAATAAATGAAATAAATTTCCAAGTTAAAAACACAAAAAGGTACCTACTGATGCTCTACTCCTTTATGGTTGTTGGTGCTCTCTCACACACTCCCAAAGGTGATTTTGGTGTGGGATATTGGCCATTTTGATCAATTCTCTCACATGAAAATATTAGGGCTAAAAAATTACTATAACTAAAGTGAAAATGAACTATTTTACCCCCAGGGATCAAAATATAGTAATTTTTAAAAATAAAATCACCCCTAGGCCTATATTTAAATCATTTTATATCTCTTAGGCTACTATTTTATCCACTCTTATCTATTTTTCCTCCTACATTCTTCTAATTGCTCTATTTTTTAGTATTTTTTGCTGAAAAAAATGTGATTATTATTTTTTCTAATCAAGGGCCCACCCATTAAATATTTTCAAAATTTCCATCTTCCCCTTGAGGGGGCATCATGGGCCTCCCAAAAAATGTTTGTGGTATTTCATAAACCTATTTCTCTGTAATTCATGCAAATGTTAAAAACAAAAAATGGGAATGAAACTTATTTCTTCTGATTATAGTGACCTTTTCATTATTTGAAAAGATGAGGTTTCAATCAAATGTCTAACCATGCCTTCTCAAATAGGGGAAAAATGTAGATATCTAATTCCTATCACTATTGTGCTATAGTTTTTAATCTAAGCAATATCATATGATAATTCACAATTTGGGCCAAAGTCACTAAAGTGTAATAAATCATTCAAAATTATCACGTACAGGTGCTGACTTAGGATATATATCCTTGAATAGAGAAATGCATTTTATATGATTATTATATTTTCTCAAATCACATAGAGTCAAATTATGGCCATGAAAAATGACACTTTGGACCACTGAATTCTTCTAATTTTGTAGCACACATTATGTGCATGTGTTATTTCATGTCTACAATACCCTAAATGGGGTATTATTCTGTATGTAACTAACACCTTCTTCTAATTATATTTCAATTAAAATATGACTTAGTAAAATGACATTTTTGACTAGGTTGATTAAGCACGCAACATATTTCAAAAGAATTGTAGAAAATTAATCAAAGACACTTAGGCAAATTAAACCAAATCAAGAGCCTAAGTAAAAATTCCATAAAAGTTGTTGAAAATATATTTATTGGAAATTAATTTCTTAAATCTTCATCATCCCATGATATCAACAATGGGGTGGCATCCATATGCCATTAATAAAACAAATATAAGGATTAATCTCTCTCATGACTCATTAATTCCCCATTACTATAAATATTAATGAGAATATTTATGGCTTGTCCTTCCAAAATTGAATCAATTCATGGCCACACATCTTAATCTCAAGATGGATGGTCATGGTTGATCCTAAACATTTTTAAAAAGCTATAAATACAAGGTCTCACCATTGATTAAAATAGATTGAATTGTTTAATGTTATTATGCATAATTATGTCCACAAAGCTTTACCTATTTATGAAAATTGATCAAACTTGTGAGCCTAAGCCATTGGTGCACTAGGAAATGATGGAGGAGTATGCTACCCATCCTTGATGCAGACTTGGAGCACCAAATCTAGGAAAAACATGATTTTTGGCCACTCTTGGAAGGAGGGATGTTATTTGGAAGGTTTGGTAGTATCCCTTTCTTAAATATCTCTTATAATTCACTATAAATACCCTATGAGGGAGTAATATTAATGTTTTATCTCTATATGCTTCTTTATAGAAGCTTTATTAACTAATGCATCTCATAATCTTACTCTAAAACTATTACAAACATGAATTATTTATCCAATATCAGATAGTTAATGGGTCTCCCCACTCGTGATAGTGTCAAATAACAATGGAAAATAGATAATATGTATAGATTTTATAGAGATATAAAAGGATACCATGAAATATTATTTCCCTTTGCCCTTCATAGATCAAGTTCTAGATAAATTAACTTGGAATAAGTACTCTTTTTTAGATGGGTTTAGTGGTTATAATCATCTAAGTAACTCTAGAAGATCAAGATAAGACAAATTTTACATGTCTTTGGAGAAAATTTTCATATAGAGTGTTACCCCTTAGTCTATGTAATGTATCAGCTACTTTTTATAGGGTAGTTTTAACTATTTTTATTGATTTAACCAATGACTATGTAGAAGTTTATATGGATGATTTTATTGTACATGGTGATTATTTTGATATAGCCTTAAATAATTTATAATAATTATTAAATAGGTGTGAACTACATCAATTATCCTTAATCCATGAGAAAATCTTGATGATGGTTGATCAAAGGAGTATCCTAGGCTACCACATCTCAGCTCAAGACATACAAGTTGATCCAAAAAAGATTGAAGTCACTTCTAACTTGCTTGTACCTTAAAAACAAACTGATATCAAAAATTTTATGTGACATGTAGTCTACTATAGATGTTTTATATAATACTTTAGTAAAATTAATGCACCTACATTTTATTTACTTACTAAGTATAATACAGATTTGTGGACTGATAAATGTCTATAGGATTTTGAGTAAATAAAAAATAAATTGATCTCTTCTCCAATTCTGAGAGATACTAATTGGGATTAATCCTTCTAGATACATACAAATTATTATAATAATGATATGGGAGTAGTACTTGGATAAAAATATGAGTGAGGAAAAATGTATGTCATTTACTATATTATCAAGAATATTACAACCACTAAAAGAAACTATACCACCACTAAAAAATAATTCCTAAATGTTATATATGAAATGAAAAAATTCAAGAACTATATCACTAGATATAAGATCTTTGTCTACACAAACCACTTAGCCATAAGATACTTAATGAATAAACTAGTGGTAGGAGGCAGGATCATTAGGTGGTTACTCTTGCATGAATTTGACATTATAATTATTGATAAGTTATGAAAATTAAATGTTGTGGCTGATTTTTTTTGAAGGTTGAATGTTTCAGGTGAAGATGAACCAGTTGAAGATAGATGTCAAGATGAGTAGCTACTCACAGTTCTAGCATACTCACCATGGTTTGTTGATATGGTAAACTACCTAGCCATATGAATTTTTTCTTGTGATTTTACTAAGAAAGAAAGAAAATGATTAGTTAGGAATAGTCCTCACTTTAAATGGATTAATGGTTCTTTGTTTAAATGTGGACATAACCTAGTGATTCATAGGTGTGTAAGAGAAGATAAGACCTATGAAATTATAAGAGATTTTTATGATGAACCATGAGGAGGCCACTATTTATTCCAAAGGACTATTCATAATATCCTTGGAGATATATATTATTGGTCTTCACTTTACATAAATATGGAGAGATATGTATGATAGTGTAATACTTGCCAAAGAATGGGGAAACCCACATTGTCCAATGAAATACCTCTCCATCCTCAATTGGTTCTAACACCTTTTGAGAAATGGACAATGTATTTTGTTAAACCTATTAATCCTCCATCCCAGATAAAGGAATACCTCTTTTTATGCATATATAATGTCATTAAATGGTTATAAGTCCAATATTTACCCTTTACAAGAGAGGAACTAGTTGTTGACTTTTTGTACTACATGACCATGATATAGTTTGGAGCACCCAGAGCCATAATATCTTATCATAGCCCATAATTCATATCCAATATGATCAAATCCTTCATAGAGAACTATCATATTACCCATAGGAAATTAGCACCATACTACCTAGAAGTTAATGGTAAGGTTGAAGTCACTAATAAGGAGCTAGAGAACATTTTTACCAAGATAGTCAACATCAACAAAAAGTATTGGGAAAGAAAATTACTTGAAGTAGTATGGGCTTATAATACTACATGAAAAACTACCATATGTTTCTCACCATATTAAATTATGTTTAGTAAAAATACCTTCCTCCAAATTGAGTTTGAATTGTAGACCTTAAGGACAATAAAAAAAGTGGACATAGATTTAGATGAAACACATAGAGAAATAATTCTTTAGCTCATTGAACTTGATGAGATGAGATTGGAAAATTTGCATAAAAATGATCTCTTAAAACATCAAAGGAAAAAATGGCATGACATCACATCAAATGAATAAAATTCAAGGAAGGATATTGTGCTTTGTTATTTTATTCAAAGTAACAACATTTTAAAGTAAAGCTTTGTCTAGATGGCTGGGACCTATCAAGTGTAAAATATCTTTGACAATGGGTCAATTTAGCTTCTACCAATTAATGGGAATAAGATAACACTCTTAGTCAATGAACATAGGATAAGTCTCTATCATAAACCTCCAAGAAAAGAGGAATATTTTAATCAAATTCAATCTCAAGATTAATTTTATATGTGGGAGAACATTATTCTTCAATTTTAGTCAAAGGATGAGATTTAAAGAGCTTAATAAAGGAGCATGATTTAAAACAAACAAATGGCAATCCTAATCCAAAAAAATAAAATAAAAATAATAAAATTATTTGTGTGTGTGTGTGTGTGTGTGTGTGTGTGTGTGTGTGTAAGGATGAAAAGTTGAAAACTAAAAGTGACAATGTTTTAGGTAACAAAACAATAAAATTCATACTTATGTATGTTGTGTGTGTAACGTATTGATGTGGTCTTTTTCATAGGAAAAATGGAAAGCTAAGTAGACAAGGAAAACATCACTACTAAGTTGAGGTAATTTTTATTTTATTTTTTATGTATAAGAGTAAAATTAAGTTATTAAAATGTCATATCTATCTATTTTTGAAAAATAGAAATATACATTAAAAAGAGGTATTAAAGCTCATTTAAAAAATAAAATATGTATTTTTGAAGGAAAGGTATGAATTATGATGTATCCTAAATGAGAAGAGTGACATAATTTCACAATAATTTTATGACACATGTAATCATATGGAAAACATCTTTGGAAAAGGATAGTGATGGGTATGCAGGATCACATAAGGAAAAGGATGCAAAATTATTTTATTTTCTTCCAAATATCTCCACACAAAGCAATGATTATATTTTCCTCCCTCAAATGGCCATGTCTAATGATTGTTTGGATTGTTAGAATAAGCCTGAAGCCAAAAATAATTTAATGTAGGGTTGTTTTAAGCATCCCATGTCAATCTTAAAACCACTTCTTAGATCAAGAATAATTATTATTTTCTATATGAACCAATTTCACCTATACAAAGAGATCTTCATAGTATTATCCAAATGCCCTAGACCTATGCAAATAAGTATCTATGAAATATGGGGCAAAATAATAAATATGAGCCAAAATCTACACATTTGTTACTTGAAGATGAAGTAGTGGATGCCATATTTAAAGAAGAAGGATGGTTAGAGTTTATCAATAAATTCCAAGGGCATGTCTTGTCAAATAATTCATCATCAACCTGAAGAGTGATCACACCAAGTTGAGAGGGATTAAAATTATAGTGAGCATCCAAGTTATTAATGAGCTTTCAAGGATTCCAAGTGAAGGAATTGCAATTATAGGTAGGTCCACCTTTAAGGACTTAATCCAAATATTTCATGAAGGGGAACTTTCCTTTAGTTAATTATCATACCTATAGGATCTTATACGTGAATAAAAATATAAAGTCTAATAGAGCCTTGGAAAATAGCTATATTTTGGGTGATAAAATTTATTACTTGTGATAGGTAATATAACTCTCTCAACTATGATACAATAAAAATACTTACTCACCTCAGACAAGGACTTCATAATCCTGAGTGGAGGGTAAGTTTCCCTAAATTTATGATGGAGATATTCAATTCATGGAATGGATTTGACATCATGGGCTTATTCAACTCATTTTTCACCATCATTTCATGAAGACACAGGATGGATAAGCTTCTTGGGAAGCATTCCTAAAAAATAAGAAAAAGATAAAATATAAAACAAAGAGAAGACCTATCTATTCCTCCCTTACATTGAGTTCTAACCTAAACGAATGAAGATATAGTGAGGATCCAACTCCATAGGTTGGGAAGAAGAAAAAGTTGAAAATAGGGGCACCAAAACCTAGCTTCAAGGAAACCTCAAAACCAGTCATTGTACAAGCTTATATATTATAGATATCTAATGAATAGAAGTCAGACATAGGAGTATAAAAAATTAGGATCTTGAGGATGAGTTTAAGAAGAAATAATCCAAGGGAGGAGCCCTAGGCCAATACATATGCCAAAGAGAAGAAGAAGACTATTATTAGAGGAGGAAGATGATCAAGAGAGATATGTTGTGGATATCCTTAGAAGTTCAAACCAAGAACACCATATTAAATTTCCAAGTATTGAAGTAGTGCTAGTAATGAAACTAGTAAAGAAAAACCCATGTATGAAGAAATTAGAGAAGAACCCTCAATTGGAATTGAGGAGCTAACCACTATGGCAGGGGTATTTGAAGAAGTTAAAACATGGTCTCCTCCACCATATTTATCACATCCACCACTTGATAAAATTAAGGCCCCAATTTAATAAGAATAGGTTCATTCTTCTAGTCATGATGAGGAAGCATAAGTTCATCAAGCTCTCATCCTCTCAAAGGCTAAAGCTACTATAAGACAACAAGGGGAAGAAATTTATTTCTTAAAAATGAAGTTGAAAGATAAGGAATACACCATCTAATATTGATAAAATGAATTATAAAAAATTAAGATTAAATCTTTGCATAAATATAGTGAGATTGTGTCCTTAAAATAAAGAGTGGATAGGCCAAAAACACAAGTAGAACAAGCAGTTCAAACACAGTTGTCTTACTATGACATTATGACTACTTTGGATGAAACTTATCAATAATTAAAAAGGCTCAAGATAGAAAACATGAAATTAAGGATATATATTGAGGAAGAAATAATACAAAAAGAAAAAGAAAAAACTACCCTCCAAGTAACTTGTTAGATAGGAGAAAAAAATTAACCTGTAGGAGACTTGCCTCAGCCTATAGTCTTTTTCTCCATGAATAATTCCTTTGTTGGAAACTTCTAAGAACTTGTTGTGGACTTCCTCATGACTTGGATGATGAAAACCAATTTATGGAAGCTTATTATACTAGTACCCTAGATCAACAAAATTTGTTGTGTTAATTTTATCTATGTGGCTTTATCTTAGTCATATATATTATTTCTTGATCAATATATTTGTCAGAGAATCTGAGCTTAGAGGCTACGCCTCCTCTCTAAAAAATTAAATATCATAGAACATAATAATTGATGAAAATTTTGAGGCAAAAAATGTGGTCCTTTGTATGATATTTTAGTTTTCTAATGCAAAAGAGAAAATTATAAAATTCATACATCTTATATACTAGCCAAAATTTAGGTAATATTATCCATGAGATTTAAAATAAAGTATTTCAAAATTTGAATAATTTGTGTAACATCATTTCAATGAAGCATTGACTACTTATGATAAGAGATTGGACATCTTGAATATCCCATTGAAATGAAGAAATGTTATTTCACCTACCAATATTAGATGGAGTTTCAAAAGAGATAGGATTGTTGTTGAGATAATTCAAAAATTTAGTCAAGTGCATGGTTAAGAATGGATAGGTATATGATTTAGACCCCACTTATCCTTAAACCTATCTCTTCATGGTAGAATCCGGCACATCAATCCATTATGTAGTTTAAAAAATGGAGAACACTATTGTGGAGTCATAAAGGGTTTGTTGATCTACTTGAGAAAAAATGGGACACATACTATGATGTATATGATCTCAACCATAATTTATAAAGGAAAGTGCTTAAACATGAGTAGGGAAGATATTAACTTGTAATAGGAATTTCAAGAAGTAAAGTGTGGGGGAATGATAAGTCCATAGAATGGCTCATTATATCTAAGTAATGACTCTATTTATCCCTTATTGATCTCCATCTCAATGGATTTTAATGTGTATTTTATAGCTTATTTATAATCTAAAGTAGATAATGAATATGTTTACCTTGATTAGTATGTGTGAGTCAATGTCACTTATCTTACTACTATGTTTTAACCTTTTGTATGAAAATCCATCAATTTTGTATGTACATGTTGTATATACATATTATGATCAAATACTATGATTTTAGTAGACAAGAAAACCATTTAAACACCATTGAAGATCACTATGAATCATATCAAACTAGCTCTAGAGTCTATCAGTCTAGATTTGGAGTCGTCAGTCTAGCTCTGGAGGCTGCTAGTCTGGCTTCAGAGTCATCTAGTCTAGCTTTGGAATGTTCCAGTCCAACTCCATAGTCACTCAAGCCATACACAAAGCTGATGAAAGTAAATTTTGACATTGGTATACTAATGGATACATCATGCATGCTTATTTAGAACTTTCTAAGCCATTTTGAGGATACTTACCAAATATAGTATTTTGGTTTATAGACATTATATTTATAGTAATGTTTTGTAAAGGCATCACTATGAATATTGTGTAAATTAGTTACCAGATCATACACAATTGAAATTTAAGACATTGTAACTTATGCATCCCTTCCCCCATTTCATCTTGAAACATGGAATTAGGTTGTAACTTATTTTCTATTTTACAAAATAACTTAGATGTAGTTAGTAATCTTGTTGAATATAACCATTATGGTTAGATATTATAACCACATTGGAAAATATAACTAATGTTTGTTGGTTGATTAGAAAGCTATTAAATAAGTAATATAAAGAGAAACATTGAGATTAAGAAGAGCTGTTGAAGTATTTTCTAGATTGTAAGCATTTTCTTGAGTTAATGAAGATTTGATTTTATTAAAAGATTAAGTGTGATATATATTATGTTCCAAGGAAGAGAAAGTGCCCACTCAACAAAGGAACTAGAATTCTTTTATGGTATTTTATATTTTATATTATTGTTAGTTAATATTTTATATTTTTATAATCAAAAGTATGATTAGATATAACCTTAAGGTCTTTATCTATGTGTGTTTATGTTTTAAGATACTTTTAGTCTTTTGAATTTCAACATTCATTTCTAAACATTTAGTTCCAATTTTTTTTTCAATTTAATAAATAGATTAATGTGTGTTTTCTAATTATCAATGAGTGTGTTCATTTCTAAACAATTTCCTTCATAAAAAAATGTTTTTCTTTTCAAAATAAGTATTTTTAATTATTTAGTTAAAATTTCAATTCTTGTAGTCATATAAAATGTGAAAATTGGTAACTTAAGTGTGGCTTGTGACACCTAACCCATAGGTCCCTCTTGCTTGCTTTCATGACCCTCCTAGGCACCTTTTCCCTGATTCTTAATCATCCATAGCCTTTTAGACAATGATTCCACCTCTTCCAAGCTAATTTTACCTTGAAAAATCCATCTCCCTAGGTCCCGTACCTTTAGGACAATAGTGCCCAACTTGGACTATAGTACTAGACCCTAGGGTGTCCATTTCTAGTGCTCCTATCCAAGTATATTTTTAACTCCAACAGTCATTTCCTTCTAGTTCCTACCCTTCTTCTTGTCATCCTAACATGAATAAATTCAACTCATGACCAACATATCTCTATAAAATCCCATTCAAATTTCATTTAGAAGGGGTTAACAAATATCACAAAGTAAGCAAGAATACAAGCAAGACTACTCAGGCATATTTCCCTCTTCTCTATATATAACCATCCAATACAGACACAAGCTCATTCAAATCCTTACACCAGTCCCTAAACACCTCAAGCACACCTATTTTTAGCATTTTTCATCTTTATACACACTATTGCACAAATCATATCAAGTGGAACAACTACATATGGCTTGATCCCTCTTCAGAGTATCGATATGTAGGTAGCGTGACCACATGAAGGGTGTGGATACATGTTTAGTGAATCTTAAACACACTAACACCCCCCGCCCCCCCCCCCCCCCCCCCCACTCTATCTCAAATTTTGTAAAAGTATAATGGAGTCTAGGGTTTAAAGACTAAATCAGCTATACAAAGAGTTTTATAGACATCCAACATCCAAAATTTCACAAGTAGGCTCACATAGAGACAGAAGATAAAACCTAGAAAGATCAAGACTCTAGAACAATAGTGGTAGAAGAGGACTATAGTTTTGAACCCTAGGGTGTCCTATTTTTATGCTCCTATCCTTTCATAAAATGAAAGTGAGATATTGATTTGTGACACTATCCCAATATTTCATAGCAAATTTCAGACCATATCATAGTTGTCTCAGTCTATTTCCAGCTAAGTCTTATTTTCTCCACATTTATTACTATTTTAAAAACGATTAAAATTTTAATTAAATTATATAAATTAGTAGCTTAATTATCCCAATATTATTTATTGATTTAATTATCTTAGACCCTTGACTAAATTAGGAATAAGACTAATATTCTAAAAACATTTAAATCATTCAGTGAACCCGACTTACTTTATTTATGCATAAAAACCCTAGGGTAAATTCCTTGCTAATTTTTCTAATAATTTTATAATTTTTTACTTGCATATTTAAATCATAAATTCCCTTTAAATTTTAAAATTCCATAGTAATTTTGAAAATCATATTTTTTTTCAAAACCCTAGTTGCATACACTAGGTCCTTTCAAATCCAATATTTTCCAATATTTTTTTGATTTTTTACTTGCATATTTAAATAAGAAATTAGCATCAATTTTTAAAATTCCTTAGTAATTTTAAAATATATCATTTTCAAAACCCTAGTTGCATATACTAGGTCCCATTGCTTTTGAGGTATCACCTTACATGTTTATGAGCTCCATATCATTTTTATCCATATTCTAGTCTGGTGCTTAGATTACATTTATTTAATATTTTCTTTCATTATTAAAGTTGTTTTCCTTATGCCACCTAAGCTTCTTGCATTTATTCCTTTGAGATGAAGTGCAAGACTTAGTGGCAACCCTCCTAAACTCACCCAGATTCTTTTAACTTGACCATATATCATGGATAAACAACCAACTTCGGTTCCTATTAAAGATCCTACACATCTAGATTACACCAATTTACATGAGAATAATTTTGACAATGAGCAATATGAGAATAACATTGATGATACAAACATTGATGTTCATGATCCACCACATTAGACTCTTGATCCACTTCCACCTATCATTGATAATTAAGTTGTTCTCAACAAAGATTTGATCCTACAAAGTTTTCAAGAAAAAGTTAGGGAACAACCCTAAGATCATACTCTTATCTTACAATCTATCATGGAAATTAAAAAGGCTAAGAAAGTTGAGTCTTCCATTCCTTTAGAGCATCTAGTTTCATATGACACTATGGGGAAAACTATGTCTCAACAACCCCCTATAGTAGCTTAACCTTCTTATGAGGCACCACCAATTAAAACTAGTACATCTTTGTCTCTTGATGTGTCAGTCCATGTGTAAGAGATAAGAAATCTTCAATCCAAGGTGTTACATCTTGAGTAAGGTGATTCTAAATGTACACATCCCTTAGATTCTTTTTCTCTACTTCATACACCATTTACACATCATATTGATTCTACACCCTTGCCACAAGGTTTTATTCAACCCAAGCTCACTCTATATGATGGCAAGGGTGATCTAGAGACATATTTGAGAGCTTTTCATGTAGCATTCTTGGACTATGTGCCAAATGATTGGCTACTAATGAATATATTTCCATGAAATCTAAAGGAATATGCTTTACAATGGTTTTATAGTCTATCAAATTAGTCAATCCACACATTCAATCCTTTATCTGACATTCTTCTAGCTCATTTTAGTATTAACATTGGTGATAAGGTTTCTTATGCCCAAGTTATATAACATAAAAAAGGTCAAATAAGCATCTCATAAATTATATTCTTTGATATAAGACTATCTTGGCTAAGATGACTAGCCCCATGACTGATCAAGAGTTTCAAGGTCTTTTAAAATAGAGTCTTCTACTAGCTTTGCATGAATCAATAATGTTCAAAAGGTTCTCTTCCTTCACTGAGTTATGTCATACACTAAAGGAAAGGGAAGTCAAATTAATTTCAATAGGCAAAATCAAGTACACAAGCATATTAAAAACAACAAACAAGAGTAACAACAAAGTCACATACAAAGTAAAGGTCAATGATAACAATAGTCAGACTCAACCTATAGTGAACGTAGCTTCAAAGCCCCCTCAGTAAGTGGTTTTATTTGCACCTCCTTAGCAAAATTTTTCCAATCTACCAATTTCTCTAGCTAAAGTTTTATAGTAGCTTTTGGAATGTAATATAATATCTCTCCTTCCTATTCAGGAAGTTGATCTAATGAGCCCAAAATATGGCTCATTATTAACATGGTGTTTCCTTTATTTCATCTCTTTAAGGATATAAACTTATGCAAATCTTAGACTTTTAGCTAACATTAGCATGGAAAATAGATGCTTTATCTCATTTATATCAAACCAAATCTTGAGTCATCATTTTGTCATTTATGTCTAACAAGTGACATGTTTTAGTGTTTGAATAATGAAGAATATGTAGAAAGATGATAAGAATCAGTATTTTTTAGAGGTTTAAGTTTTGACTCTAGTGTTGGTAAAACTACAAACTCATTCTAGTGAAGATTTTGGAGTATGAACTCACCAAGTCCATATATATGGACTCTACAGGCCTAAATCTATAGACTCTGTAGGTTTGAGATCAAAGCATTATGTGAGTCTATGACCTATCTAAAAGAAGAAGATGACTCCAGTTGGCATCTTGCCTAAAACCATGTCGAAGAGATACTCACTTCTTATTTTGAAGGGATTCAATATTAATGTATTATATATATATAAATCTTAAACTATTATAGGAATAATATAACTATCTCATCAGGACATAGATTTTCTAGGATCTTGATCAATATAAATCCCCTATCTTAGGGATAAATAGATTGGCTAAGTAATTCTATTTTCTTGCATTTTATTTTAAGTTTGACTTTATTGGTATAAATATGTAAGTCATATATCTTAAGAAGATAATATATATAGTTATTATGAGGAGTTTTCAGACATATTGTAATCTTGAAAATAATGTTCTAGTTTTCCATAGATCAATGAAACATAATTCTAGCTTTTAAGACTGAGTAAACTTTGATCTTGATTCTAAGAAGATCAAGGGCCCACTCTCCTCAGAACCAATAATTTATATATGGTATTTTATTTTTATATTAATTTCATTCTTCAATATTAGACAATTTGAATATTTCTATACATGCATGAATGAGTGATCTTTAAGAAGATAATTTACGATTTACATTATAATGGCTATTTCCTTTCAAATCAAGTGTGATTTAAAATTAGTACTTATTTTTAAAATAGTCAAAAGAAGACTTTACTACAAAGTGTGATTTAATATTAAATTTATTATCCAAGTTGAGTCTTTCCATTTTCAAGAAAAGAGTGAAGTAGATTAAGTGTGTTTTGATTTTAAAGAAAAAGGATTGGATTAATTTGGTTTGATAGATAATTTCCTCTTTTGGTAGTTGTGAAGTAATTAGCTTAAAATAATTATTTCATTTATAAGAGTTAGATCAAACACCCCTTAATACCAACCTATAGATATATGACCATAAACCTTGTTGCAGACAACTTTAGACATTGACCCTAGTTTGAAAGACATCAATTTGGAAGATTGATTAAATGAAGAGTGAAATGACACTCATAATTTTTGGCACCATTTCTAGGGAATTTCTTAGGTATTAGTAAGGTAAATCTTATTGATCTATATAAAAACATGAAAACAACAAAATCATATAAAAAGTAATCAATTTATGTTCTGACCTAGAGATTCTAAAGGATGATTTATTTCTAAATACCCTCTAAAAACAAAATAAGAAAGCCCTTTAGCATCTTTAGTTAAAAGCATTAAACAAGTTATTGAATCTCATCTTTAGGATTCTCTTGAAATATTATTTGGGACTAGAACCTTTCCATAGACAAGTCCTATAGGAATAATTCACCCAAAATATTCACTCTTGAAAAAAGACTATCTTAAGGATGCAAAATATTTAGAAGAAGCATTTGAAAAAGTTATAGCTGAAGAAACTTTTGAAGAATTTGAACAATCTTTAACTAGTTATACAAATGTTCATTAGGAAGTTAATCCAAGTTTTGAAGAATGATCAAAAGAAGAAGACATGGCTGAACAATAAAACTAGCAAGTCATGGAACAAGGAAGGAATTTTTCCTTTTCAATTATTTCAGATCCTATGGATCAAACTTCCATGAAAATATTTCTCTTGCTAATTTGTCAAACTTTTGGGGAAGATCTATAGAGGACCTTGACTAGTTTATGTTTGAATTTAAGGTACTTTTTCAAACTTATGACTATATAATAGATAATCAAAAACTAAATTATTTCCATCTACACTCAAAGATGCAACCATGAGATGGTTCATGGGCTTGCTAGGCAATTCCATTCATACATGGGAAGAAATGGAAACTAAATTTCTAAATAAATATCAAGATTATTACAAGGTAAGGGAAAGAAAGGAATATTATTTAAAATCAAACAAAATGAGGATGAGTCCCTAGAAGATTATTTGGATAGATTTACATTTATTCATAAATGAAGTTAGTTACCCACTAACTAAAAAAGTCTTGAAAACTATTTTCTTCAAAGGATTAGATGAATGAACTAGGGATGCATTAAACATAATGGGTGGAGGAGACATAAATAAACTAGCCTTTCATCAAATCTCTAAGCTTTGTACTAATTACTCCTAATATAACTAGGGATTAGGAGAGGAAGATTAGGGAAATCTCATAAACTGGGTAAATTAATGGAAGAAATTGCTAATCTAAAAATAGACATTTTGGTCACACTAAACACTACATTGGATGGATTGTAGGTTAAATCCAATAAAATAGAACCATTGGAAATATATTGTCTTAAGTATAGGTTGAAACATGCCCTTAGAGATTGTCCTTTATATAAAATAAACATTTCATTTTATGAATTCTATAAGGAAAGGACCATGATACAAACCATTGCACCTATCTGCCTACTTTAAAAACTTAGATAAGACCAAATGTTCAATCCATAAAAGAGCTAAACTATATTCAGAGGCATATTTTTTTCTATAAAACCAAATCTAAGGATAGTTTGGTTCAAGAAATATAGCTAACCCTTGGATGGCACCATGGAATGTTCCAATGCCTCCACCTATGTGGGGACAAACTCAGATTCCATTAGCTCAAATGTCATGGCTAGGACAAGAATAGGTATTGACTCAACCATAAATGATGCCACAATAGTCATGGGTCACATCTATAATGGAATCCTAACCAATAGTATAATCAAACAAGAAGGTGACCACAACAACCAATTATAATGCCACCTCTTGTTGTCCAACATCTAGAACAAGTTAATAAACCCCCAATGCCTACACAACTAGTAGCCAATCCAAAAAATAGGTAGCCAACACCTATTTATGTTAATGAACAAGGAGACATAATGAATGTAGGAGAAATTGACTACTTTGATATTTAATAATGGTTAGGAAAAACTTTAAAGGGACCTCCAATCCTCATTATTGAAGTACCAAATGAAAAGGAAGAAATAAAACTAACTCAACCAAATATCTAGGAAACTGAAACCACTAAAAACTTTGATAAACACAAGGAAAATATTACTATACCAGTAGTTCCATTCCCTGAGAGATTAAAGGAGGTTGAGACTAAACAAGAATCAGACCTAATCCATGAATTGCAAAAGATGAATATTAAGGTGCCCCTACTACAAGCCATTAGGGATATTCCTAAGTTAAATAAAGTCATTAAGAATTTGTGCACCAAAATACCTATAAGGAAGAAATAGTATTCAAAAACCATACACATTGATGGTAAGCTTGATGACTTATTAGTAATAAAATTATTAATACCTAAGTATGTAAACCCAAATAGTCCAGTCATAATAGTCACAATAGGAGGATAGGAAATACCCAATATCTTAGTATATTTAGGAACAATAATTAATGTCATGATGATTGATACTCTCCAACAACTATCTTCTATGAAAATACAACCTACCTTTACCATCCTTTAATTGGTAGATCAATCTATGACCAAACCAGAAGGAACCATAGATAATGTTGTAGTACTTATTGAGTCTTGGGAGTATCTAGTTAATTTTATGGTGCCAAAACCCAAAACAAAGAATTTAGGATATCCTATAATCCTAGGAAGACCATGGCTAGCTACTATGGTAGCACTAATTGATTTTAGGTTAGGAGACATGACCATTTCTAATGGTTTTAAATTTAAATACGTTTCTTTGTATCCCCCTACAAAACCATTGATAAACCACATAGAAAAACTTTGGGTAGACAAGTCTGACAACATAACAAATGACCTTTTATCTTTAGCCACAATCATACTTAAGGATCATTTAAAATAATTAAGTGAAGAAATAATTCTAGATTATGAATAATGTGACCATTTAGCATAAATATGTGTCAATCTAGAATCTATAGACTATGCCAGTCTAGAATCTATGGATTACACCAGTCTAGAATCTAAAACCTGTGTAGACTTACCAGTGGCATATTATCTCAATATTTATACTAATTCTTTATCATATGATCATAGACTGATTCAAACATGTATTTGAAATTGGGTACAAATATAACAAACCCATTTCTTTGTGCATTCCATTATCTATTAGCAAGAGTTATTCCTCCTAGAGAAGGATTTGTTAAAAATGTAACTACATTCCATATGTTACTTCCTCATCCTTGTCTTTTAAGTTAATTAATGAGTGAATGTAAGAAAGTGGAATTTAATCATCTAGACACTAAACCTCTCATGATGTTACATGGAAAAGTCTTGAATATCAATAGTTGGTTAACAAATGATGAGGAGGTTCAACTTTTTAAAGTCTTAGAATGACATACCAAGGGTTTTTATTCGGATTAAACTAACATGAATGGGATTCAAGCAAGTGTATTTGCACATCATATATATGTAAAATAGATAAAACTAGTAAGATAGCCATAGAGAAGAATAAATTTAGCATTGAAAGATATTCAAAATAGAAATTAAAAAATTATTGGATGTGGGGTTTATTTACCCCATCTCAGATAGCGAATGGGTTTAACCATTGGTAATTATACCTAAAAATAATGAGAAATGGTGTGTGTGTGTGTGTGTGTGTAGATTATAGATAATTAAACAAAGCAACTTTAAGAGATTATTTTCCTTTGCCTTTCATTGATCAAGTTCTGGACAATTTGGAAGGGAAGAAATATTTCTCTTTTATAGATGGGTTTAGTGGATATAACCAAATAATAGTATCAATTGAATATTATGATAATCTACATTCATCTATCCTTGGGGAACCTTCACTTATAGAGTACTTCCATTTAGACTCTACAATGCTCCAACAACTTTTCAAAGAGTAGTCCTAGAAATATTTTTTGACCTCACTAATAACTATGTAGAGGTTTACATGGATGATTTCACTATCCATGGAGAAGCCTATGAAGAATCTCTTACTAATTTAGAAAGAGTTTTAAAAAGATGTGAAGAACATCAATTATCATTAAGTCATCAAAAATGCTTTTTGATGATGGATCAAGGAATAGTGTTAGGACATCATATTTGTATAAAAGGTATTTAGGTAGATACCAAGAAAGTTGAGATAATCCCCAACCTACCCATTCCACACACATAAACATAGGTTAGAATTTTCTTAGGACATATTGGTTATTATAGACAATTCATAGACAACTTCAGCAAAATAGTTGCTCCTATGTTTGCCTTATTCATACAAGACAATGAGTTTGTATGGAGTAACTATTGCCAACAATCCTTTGAGACTATCAAAGTTAAACTTAGTATTGCTCCAATATTGAGGGGACCAAATTTGATACAACCTTTCCACATATATATATACAAATGCTTCCAACACAATAATGGGTGCAGTCTTGGTATAACAATATGAGGATGATGACATGCATGCTATCTATTTCATTAACAAAACTATGACACCTACTGAAAAAACTACATCAAAACTAAAAAAAAATTCCTTGCTATAGTCTATGCAATAAATATATTTAAACACTATATAACAGGATACAAGGTGTTTATTTATATAAACCATTTAACTATTAGATACCTTACCAATAAATCAATAGTGGGAGGTAGGATTATCAAATGGTTGTTAATTTAATGAGAATTTGAATAACCATTATAGATAAACTAGGGAAGTTTAATTTGTTTGTTTATTTTTTGTCTAGACTTAACACTTCAGGTGAAGAAGAACTGGTGGAGGATGATTTTCTAGATGAATAATTGTTCTTTATTTTAGTATAATCTCCATGGTTTGCTGATATAGCTAACTACCTCTCTATAGGGAATTTTCCTTTGTATTTTTCATGAAGGGAAAGAAAATGTTTAATCAAAGAAATTTATTTTAAATAGATTAATGAAATTCTATTTAAATGTGGACCTGATCATGTGTTTCACATGTGTGTAACAAATAATGAATCCTATGATATCATCAGAGCTTATCATGATAAACTAGGAGGAGGACATTACTCAACCCAAATAACCATACACAAAATCTTGAGAGCAAGCTACTACTGGCCTTCCCTTCACAAACAAGTGAAGAGGTATATCAGATAATGTCATGCATGTTAAAGAATAGGATAACCCACTCATTCAATTGAGATGCCTCTCTATTCTTAATTGGTTTAGGAACCATTTGATAAATGGGGAATTTATTTTGAAGGATCTATGTATCCCCCTTCTAGAGGAAAAGAATACCTATTAGTATACATAGACTATGTTACCAAATGGGCATAAGTTAAAGTTTTAACCCATGATTGAGATGAAGTTGTAGTATACTTCCTATATTTTATAATTATGTAGAGATTATCATGCTCTAAAGGAGATAATCTTAGATCAAGGGCCCCATTTCATGTCAAATATGATCAAGTACTTCATGAAAACCTATTAAACTCAACATAGGAAGTCTTCTCCATATCATCCACAAGCTAACGAATAAGTAAAAGTCACCAATAGAGAATTAGAAATCATTTTGATTAAGATTGTTAGTACCAACCAAAAAAATTGGGTAGATAATGTGCCAAAAGTAGTATGGGCCTATAATACCACCTAGAAAATAAATACTAGGTTTTTCCCCTATGATTTGGTTTATGGTAAGAAACCCTTATTCTCTATTGAGTTTGAGTTACAAACATTGAAAACAACACTAAAAGTAGGAATTGAATTGGAAGAAGCACAAAAGGATAGACTTATGAAGCTTAATCAACTTGATGATATGAGAGATAAAGCATTATAGAATATTGAAATGGTGTATAATCAAAGGAATATTTGGCATGACTCACATATCAAACAATAGAAATTTTAGAAAGGAGACTGGGCATTATTATTTGATTCAAAATTCCAATAGTTTAAAGGAAAACTATAGACCAAGTGGTTGGGACCATACCAAATAAAAGAGGTCTTTGAGAATGTTTTTGTTAAGCTAATGTCCATTGATGATAGGAAAAGGACTCTTCTAGTCAATGGGCATAAACTGAACTCTACTAGAAGCCTCTCAGTAAAGAAGAATTATTATGAAAAGTGCAAAATTAGGTAGCTTTATTGGAAGAACCTATTTATTTTAGGGAAACTATCCCTTAATGATTTCTCATTTCATATATAAAAAAATAGTGAAAATACTTTTGGGGATGTTATTGATAATGCATGGCTGGAAAAATACTTGTTGGCTAGTCATGCATTGCTCAAAAAGGGCCTTGACTAGAAAACCAACAATGGCTGGTCAAGGGGCAAAAAAATAAAAAAATAAAATAAAAAACACAATATAGGGGAATTTGATCATGCATTCCTATTTGTTTCCTCCATGCAATAAACTTCAAGTTATTCCTTTGAAATATATTGCCTAATTCATGCAAATTCACTTATGTACAACAAGTGGCAAGAGAAAGACAAGTTTTAAGGTAAGAATAAATGAGTTATAATTTCTATTTATTCATGTTTTAGTAAACTAAATTGTTCTGATTTTAATAAGGTTAGTTATATGGAGATGAAAAAAATTATAATTGGATAACTATATATTCCTTAAACAAAGGCATAATTATAGCATGCAAGAAGGATAAGGAAACATATGTCATAATGGATAAACAAATCTAACATAATCCACTACATCATTAATCATTATGCCAAGACATTTTGAAATCACCCCATAAAGGCTTTGAGATGCAAAATATTTAAGGTTTGATAATCATTGCTACATGACTTTAGTGGTGGAAGCTAAAACCATACTCTCCACATGAGTAATATATATTGCCACTATGTTATGCCATTATTCAACTCACCTTGGCAGTTGCCTGGCCTATTTCATAGAGATTAGATGGAACTATAGATATGTGTGAAAATTATGATGGTAATAATTACCCATAAAGTGGAATTAATACCACACACTAGGATTCCATTTTCTATGAAATATGTTAGTGGTCCTTTACTACAAATTTTAATAACAAAAAGTGCAATCAATTACTTGAACTAGGTGAATTTCACTATAAATGGTATTCAATTGATATGTTCTCATAAATTTAAGTAATTATGGGGTAAAATAAAATATCATAACCAAGAAAGTTAATCAAATTTCTCAATGATAGGGATTCTATGGCATTTTTTAAAGCAAATGGCTGATTACCTCTCATCCACAAATTTTAAGGATTCCATAAAACATTGGTAATAGAATTTGTAACTAACCTTATCCCTAAATTTTTTATTTTTGAAGGAATTTTTATTCCATTTTCTAGTCAAATCATAAGTGAAATTGTAGAAATACTAGATGATGGGATGAAGGTAACTAGGTGCATTCTATTAAATGATCTCTTTATTCAATTTAATGGTAATAAATATACCAAAATTGCATGTTTAATTAACTTAAAAGGAAAATATAAGGGAATTTATATGGATACACTTCTTGAGCCATGGAAGTACATAACACTCTAGGTGGTCAAATATATAACTTGTGAGGGATAATACAGTCTCCTAGGAGGAGAAGCGATGAAAATTCTAATTCATCTAAAACATGGGAGGCAAAACCCTCAATACAAAATCAACCTTCCATATTATTTGTATGGTGCCCACTAGGTCATGATGACAACTCCTAATTCCTAACTTAGACACCATGGTGTTATCCATATCATTAGTCAACAAGGAAAAGAGGTTTGGGAAGGGTTTGTGAACATAATAATATGACAACTTCTAGATTTACCTTCACAAGATAAATCAACATCAGGTTCCACCAAATCAAAAGGGCCTTCACCAAATGTGCTAAGTCAATGAAGAAAAAAGGTTTAAATAAAAGGCCAAAACTATCTATAGCTTTAAGGGAAGCTATTCATTCTTTAAGAAGGGTTACAAGGTCCCAAATAATTCAAACCTGCTCTATTGTAGATCCTCCACAAGAACCTCAAGCACCTATGGAGTAACCAATCCTCTTATTAAGAAGAAGAAGATTAAAAATATGAGTTGCCTTACTAGGACTTGAGAAGGCTAAGGTTTTGACTAACATAGTAGAAGAAAGACCAAGTATGCTTGCCCATAAAACCAAGAGATGAAGAAGAAAATTGATTCTTTTAGATGAAGATGAATAAAGGGAAATGAATACATTGGATATCCTCAAATATCTCTCAGAACAACAAATCACCAAGGCAAAAGAAACTCCTGAAGAAGTTTCTATAAAAAACATGTCAAAATAATAGAAAAAGATCTTGCCATATAACTATTTGAGGAATCAGGGATCTCTCTAATTAGAATAGGGGAACCAGAACTAGGTCAAGATAACACAATAGAAGAACAAAATATACAAACTAAAAATTCAATTGATAAAGGGAAATCTTTATTTATATTTGAAAGAGAATCATCCAGTCCAAAAGATCCTATTATGCATCTAACATTGGAACTCTCTAAAGCTAAAGAATTGATCCAATAATAAGTAGTAGACATTGCAAATTTAGTCAACAAATTGTATAGTAAGGATCAATTTAATTTTATGTTAGAACATAAGTTAGATAAATTGGAAAAAACATCTTTAGATCATGATTTAAAAATTAATGAGCTAAAAGAGATAATAGAAGCGAGGGAGGAAGAAGAAATTAGTTCATGGATATGTATAGAAAATATTAAGGAAGAGAATAAAATATTAAGGTAGCAGCTATTAAAATCTCCTTAGACACTTCCTCCTAAAAAGGACAATCAATCCTCTTCTACTCTCAAAGCACTTGTTGATCAGGGATGTCAAACTAGCCATCTATATATTCCTCCATTATAAGTTTTGCATCAAGTTCAATAGGACTAAAAAATACTCAAACAAAAGAATACAATTTTAGTTAATACAAGTGAGACACTAGAAAAAGAGAAAAAAATGCTAGAAACTAAAACTCGGACTTTGGAGGAAGATTTATAGAATGTTTGTCAATTGGGAGAGGCTCTTTTAGCCTACAGACATCCTTCCTCTACATATAGTTTATTTCTACTTAAAAAAAATTATAGATGGAAAACTCTTAGAATATCTTGCCATCTCCCTTAAAATATTTTGGATCCCTCTATATTTTTAAAAATATTTTGTAGTTCTAAGCCTAATAATCAAGATCTTCTCTATGAGTTTTAACTACATGATTTGTTAATAGGAGACCATGAACACAATAATTTTTTGATAAATTTACATGTAGGAGAAGTCCAATTGAGAGCACTCCATTCTACCTTCAAAAATCAATTGGCTTGGAAGGGTAGATTTGAAGAATATACATAGCATGCTAAGACTACAAGATTATGCATTAGGCTAGCCTACTCCATTCCTAGAGTGATCAAACAAAGTTTCCATAGAGATTATCTGAGGATAGATGTCAAAAATCACTATTTTAAAGCTTCATATAATTTTATTATTTCATTTTATCTGTTCACAAGATAGATTTTAATTAGTTTTTGATGTTAGTGTCAAAAGATGGGATCAATTACCAATTTCTCTCAAGAGCTATGAGGTTATGTCTCCTAATAATCTAAGATGGAGCATGAGAAGAGCCTCAACAATTTTTGAAAACATTATGGAAGTAATAAATTTTTCTAGAGAATAGAAATAGATTGGACTGAGGTATAGACCTCCCTTAATAATCATACCAATTCTAGGATGGTAGAATTGGGCAACTCAATCTAATGAATACTTTCACATTTGGAAATAAATGGTTCAAATGTATAATGGATTTACAAGCAATGTTGACAATCAAATCATAGATGAATTTAATGACTATGATCTTAGTTAGATCATAGAAGATAGATTTAGAAACTGTGGAGATAGATGAATTTTGCAATGGGACTTGCAAAAGATGAAGCTTGGGGGAGACGATGAGCCCAAAATATGGCTCATTATTAACATGGTGTTTCCTTCATTTCATCTCTTTAAGGATATAACCTTATGTAAATCTTAGACTTTTAGTTAACTTTAGAATAGAAAATAGATACTTTATCTCATTTATATCAGACCAAAGCTTGAGTCATCATTTTATAATTTATGTCTAACAATTTGCATGTTTTAGTATTTGAATCTTGAAGAATATGCAAAAAGATGATAAGAAGTGGTATTTTGTAGAATTTTTAGTTTTGACTCCAGTCCTAGAAAAACTACAAACTCATTCTAGTGAAGATTTTGGGGTATGAAATCACCAAGTCAATATTTGCAGACTCTGTAGGGCTAAATCTATAGACTCTATAGGTTCAAGATCTAAGGATTATGTGAGTTTGTAAACTATCTAAAAGAGAAGATTACTCTAGTTGACATATTTCCTAAAACCATGTTAAAGAGATACTTCCTATTATGAAGGGATTTAATCTTGATGTATTTTATATAGAGATATCTTAAACTATTATAGGATTAATACAACTATCTCATCAAGATAGACAACTTTTCTAGGATCTTGATCAATCTAAATCCCTTATCTTAGAGATAAATAGATTGACTAAGTAATTATATTTTCCTACATACTATTTTAAGTTTGATTGTATTGGTATAAATATGTAAGTCTTTTATCTTAAGAAGATAATATATATAGTTATTATGAGGAGTTTTCAGACATATTTTAATCTTGAAAATAATGTTCCATCTTTCCATAGAACAATAAAATATAATTCTATATTTCAACACTAAGTAAACTTTATTCTTGATTCTAAGAGGAGCAAGGGCCCACTCTCCTCAAACCCATGAATTTTGTTACAGTATTTTATGTTTATATTAGTTTCATTCTTCAATATTAGATAATCTGAATATTATAATACATGCATGAATGAGTGATCTACAAGAATAAAATTTAAGATTTACATTATAATGGTTATTTCCTTTCAAATAAAGTGTGCTTTAGAATTAGTATTTATTGTTCAAATAGTTAAAAGAATAATTTACTATAAAGTGTGATTTAGTTTTAAATTTATTGTCCAAGCTGAGTGTTTACATTTTCAAGAAAAGTGTGAAGTAGATTAAGTGTGTTTTGATTTAAAAGAAAAAGGATTGGATTAATTTGATTTGATAGATAATTTCCTCTTTTGGTAGTTGTGAAGCAATTAGCCTAAAAAGAATTCTTTCATTAGTAAGAGTTAGATAAACACCCCCCCCCCCCCAAGACCAATCTATAGATATACCACCACAAACCTTGCTACAGATAGCTTTAGACACCGGCCCTAGTTTTAAAGACATCAATCTAGAAGATTCATTAAATGAAGAGTTAAATGACACTCATCATGATCCAACAAAGCCTATTTCATGGGGATATGATCATAATTCATTTTATGATTTTCACAAGGCATTAGGCCACATAATAAATAGATGCATCAATTTGAAACACAAGATATATGACTTGATAGATGACAATACTATTGATCTTGACACTTTAGTTGATCCTCCTTATGAAAATCAAACATAGGATAAAGCTTTGAAAATATTTTCAAAACCTTTCCCTTAGCATTCTAAACAAGATATAAGGGATACATTAGGTGTTCATTATGCATATCATGCACATCCTCCACCAACTACATATCAAACACCTTCAGTTGAGTTACACCCTTTGAGAAACATGATTAGTGTATACAATTCCAGAGTTCCATCTAGACCTTCCATCTCCTTCTTAGAGCAAGAGATAGTTGAGGATGATTCATATTATCATGCACTCTTTATCAGAGCATACATTTATCATCATATTATTCATAGTGTTCTCATAGACAATGGATCTAATGTGAACAAGTGCACTATGACATTAGTACAATATTTTGGATATTTAGAGTAGGATATTACCTTGATGGACACAATTATTAGTGGATTTAGTGGGCACATACAAATTTGATTGGGTGATATTTTACTTCCTCTAAAGGTTGGTCCAACAAATGTGGCCACACCATTTACTATTGTTCCCAATGCAAGAGTTTTCAATATGTTACTTGGTCAACCATGGATTCAAAAACTTTGAGTAGTACCTTCTACAATTAATAGATGCATGAAAATTCATTCACACTAATCAGTTTTTTACAATTGTTGGAGTTCTATATGAGTTACCATTCCCCACTTTAGAGCCATCTACTATTTTATAGTCACTAGTTTCATTTTTACCACCAGTTTTAGTTTGTACACCAATTTTAGTTCTTCCACCAGTTCATATTCAGACATAGTCGAGTCCTCCATTGTTAGAATAGAGAGTTCATACACTTAAATAGAGGTCTATTTTAGAGAAACCATACTTTCATAATTTTGGATAGATTCTAGCTATAGTGTTCACACCTAGGGTAGTATCATTGAGGTCTCATGCCTTTACACATAGATTACATGTTTAGAGAGTATCTCTTACTACTATATGGGTCCCTAAGAGCCCTATAGTGGCATCCACTTCTTAGAGTTATAGGGGAAGCCCATAGTCAGTTTCTAATTTAGAGATTTTAGAGCATTTATAATATATACAAATTTTAGAGCAATAGTCTCAGGCCTTTCATCATGCTTCATGATCACGCATGATCTTTCTCCTTGATATAGGATACCATGATAGGGAGTCTCCCATGAGACTCATCACTTAGTATAATTTCTTCTCAGTCTTGATTGTACATAGATTCTTTTCAATTTTTGTACATAGTCTCCTCATGATTAATTATACATAGCTTAATATTATCAAAAATCAAAGAACATTCAAATATGTCAAAATAAAAAAAACATTTAAATAACTCAAAACATCAAAAACATTTCAATTGTATTAATTATCCATGATTTATATTTCTACTACCATGGTAGACTTACATTTGTAGTTATGTGCTATTATTTATCTATTTATCTACATTATCATGATTTACTTGATCTTTTTTGAGTGTGTATAGTGATATTTAGATCCTTGATTGCTTCACCCTACCCATTAAGGGGGCATCCTACTTCATACATTTGAGACACATATCGATATATCTATCCACTAGGGGCATCTTCTATATTACTACACCATCCAGGTTATGTCATTCTTACACCACACACTATAGTTATCATGTTGATGTACATTACTTACTAGTTTACATAGATTACTCTATCGAAACTAACTAGTATATAACACTTGTGTATTTATTAGCATATACCTAGTCTTGTACTACATGTCTTTCATACTTTCACTTCTTGCTTTGATTAGTTAGATGTGATTATATTTCCAATATTTATATGATTTATTTTATTTATTTATGTAGTTAGATGTGATTGAATTTTTGAGTTCCTATTCTATGTCTTGTGTATGCCTTAGGACATTTTCCAATGTCCTTTACTTGTAATCTTCTATGTTCTTGTGGCCCTTATGTCAATCTTGTTTGTTTCAATTGTATGTGTATGTTGCATTTGAACATTCCTTGTATGCTTTATTTTCATTATGAGTGACATGTGCCCATGTCCCTTATGTTTTTAGCCCCTTGGCCACTCTTTTATGCTTCTTGCTTCTTGCCATGTGTGTTTGTTACTTGATTTCTTTTTAGTTGTTTGTAATGATATGATCCACATCATGCACTATCATGATTTCTTTGATGCCATAATGGACATTGTGCTCCATCCCTCCTTAAAAACTAACAAATAACCATACTTATAGTTCTACTTCACTATAGTGCACATGATATTACATTTTTATATCTATCTAAGCATACCCCTATTGATCTAACAATCTCCATTATAAACCATGCTATATCTTGAAATATCTTATCGATTATCATTGTTATATCTTGTATTTTCATAGTATAACACACTTGTAGGGCTCTTTATTCTAAGGATAGTCATTTAAAGTTCTTCATTCCTACCCTTAGAAGAGGGGGAAACAAATAATGGTCTTTGTCATAGAGATCAGAGTTCTTACCAGCCAAAAAATCAACTTTCAGAACACCTAGAACAATATCTAGACTTCAAACCAAGCAGAACAAACCAGAAAGATAGTGAAAATTATATAATAGTCATCAAAATTAGCTCAAGACAATATCACCAAGATTAGAGTACAGTGTCAGATAGTAGGGTGTCCAATTATGATGCTCATATCCAAAGAACAAAAAAACCATATTTTTTAGAAATAGGTAGAAAGGTCAGCTTAACTACAGTCTTGCACATATAGACTAGTTTAGATTTAGTAGTTTTAGTATAATTTTTATTAGAGAATTATAATATAAGGGTAATAGTGCATGGCATGATGGATTTCACCTACAGTTTCAAATTAGATAGTATAACTTTTAGATCAAAATCCATGTTTTAGACACTAGTGATTGGGGGCAATGTGCACAACACATTTGACTTCTCTTCTTTATGAGTTTAGTATATTACCCAGGCATTCTTAGTAGTTACATGCCTTATTCTATCTACAAGTGGTTGGCATAATTTTGGAGTGGATTTCATACAAGCCTAATCTCCACATTTCCAATTGGCTTCCACATAAGCCTATTGTCCATTTTTGGAGTGCTTTCATACAAGGCCAAGATTGGCCTATTTTCTAGTACACATTCGGCTATCCATGTAACATTTTTATAATAAAGAGTATTCATGGGCTTCAGGAGCCATCCCATAAAACACATATGCATAACAATATCATTTTATAGTTCACTTCATGGGGCAATAATGGATCCAAAGGACTAGCTAGAATTTGTATTCTTAAACCACCTACTCATAGGGATTAGACACATAGTCCAAACATCAATTAACACATGAATGATCACATAGATTCACTTAGTGGGTGATGATGGAGCCAAAGGGCTAGCCTTTACATTCTTGATCCACTCTTGAGAAATTAAGCACTTATCTTTGTTCATGATATTACTTTTGGTACAACACATACCCAACATTAATCAATATCATCCAACATTACTCAGCATCATAATAGGTTTTGTATTGGTCCATGTACCTAGTGAGATGTATTTATTCATTTCTATTCCTCTCTCTCTTACCTAGCTTTATACATTCTTATTTTAGATATCATGTATCTAATAAGAACTAATCTACTCTTTATATTCTTTTATAGATTTACACTTCACAGCATGCTCTCTATACACACACCTAGCATCACATAGATTCATGATCTTCACCCTTGTAGATAAGCTTAGGTATGCTTTCTATTTGTCCTTTATCTTGGTATTTTACTTTGTTGCATCACTAGAATAAATGGGGGCAAATGTAGTCATATAAAATGTGAAAATTGGTACCTTGAGTGTGGCTTGTAACACCCAACCCATAGGTCCCTCTTGCTTGCTCTCATGACCCTCTTAAGAACCTTTTCACTTATTCCTAATCATATGTATCCTTCTAGATAGTGATTTCAACTCCTCTAGGATACTTTTCCCATGACAAATCCATCCTACCAAGTCTTGTACCCTTAGAACAATAGTGACCAACTTGGACTATAACACCAGACCCTAGGATGTCTTTTTCTAGCACTCCTATCCAAGTGAATTTTTAGCTTCAATGATCATTTCCTTTTAGTTCCTATCTTTTTTCTTATCAGCCTAATGACCCATGACTATAATATCTCTATAAAATCCCATTCAAAGTTCATTTAGAAGGGGTTGGAAAATATCATAGATCAAGCAAGAATACAAGCAAGACTACTCAAGCATATTTATCTATTCTCTACATACATCTATTAAATATAGCCATAAGCTTTTATAAATCCTTACACCAATCCCCAAATACCTCAAGCATACCCATTTTTAGTATTTTACATCTTCATACACACTATTGCATAAATCACATCAAATGGGAGAACTATATATGGACTGATCCCTCTTTAGAGTATTGGTATGTAGGAAACATGCCCACATAAAGGGTGTGGACACATTCAATGCATCTTATGTAGACACCTAAATTTGGCCACTGATAACCTCTAATCAAGCTTTTGACCAATTTCCATCCAAAATGCACAATTTAACCTAAAAATAATAAAACATATTAAAAGATTTGACTCTAACATATTCAAGTGTTGATTTTGGCTAGGGTATCAGTAAATGGGGCAATGTAATTTATGGGCCAGCTAACTTTGATAAGATCATTTCAAGCCAAAATACCAATTTTACACTTAGGTGATCTGGATTGCTCTTTTCTATCAAATATCTTACATGAGACATGTGCCTTTGTTATTTTGTGTTGACAACATCCTAAATGATATAACGGATCCAACACATCTAACATTGACTTCCAATTCCAATCCAATTAAATTTTAGACCAATAATAAGGCATTCTAATCAATTTGAGTAATTTGTGCACAAAGAGCTTAATCATGCTTAAGATCTGATAAAACCAAATTAGATCTTAATTAAGAATTCCATGGAAACTTGTTGAATACTTATTTTTGGAAATGGATATTAAATATCTACATCATTAGGTGACCTCATTTCTTGGGAAGACATCCCTAGGCCATAAATGCCATAAATATCAATATTCATGCCTCTCATGCCTCATCAATGCCCTCCATACCTCTTAATTGCTCCTTTATCCCAAATATTTATGAGCCTATTTATGGATTTTAATTACATAAGTGGATTAATCCTTAGCCACACATCTCAATCTTAAGATAGATGGTTCAGGTTGATTCTAGCCATTTGTAGAAATTTATAAATAGAGAGGCCATGAACATCTTTTTTAAGCTATTTTGGTGGAAAGTTACCATGTCAAATTGATTCAAAGAGCTCTCACATGCCAAATTTATGATGCTAAAATATTGAGCCAAGCCAAGCCAAAGCTACAAGGTACCAAGGAGAAGAGTAGATAGCCAAGCCTCCTTTGATGAAGACTTCATGAGCACAAGCTGAGAAAGCTAGTATAACAAGCATTTGAACCATCCAAGGAAGGTGAAGGATACTTTTTTTTATTTACTTTTTAGTTGTGTTTTTCATTTGTTTTTGTTATTATTCTTACCCTAGTAACTAGGCCTGGAGATGTATGCTAGATAGTGTGTTTTTATCAATTTGTTTTCATTTTAGGACTAACACAATACTAATCACCTCTCTTGAGTCAAATTCCTAGTTCACATAATGGCACACCCAGTGGGACCTAACACATCCCACACATGAAGAAGATCATTATGTAGCTTTAAAATCTTCATTTAGACCATTAAAAATTTTGCAATTTAATTTTTTAACTTTGTTTTGCCATTTTTCTTTGTCATGGGTTTACACAACAATCTTCACTGGTTGAGTAAACCATTGATGAACCATTATCGATTAAGCATAACTGTTATCATTTAAGTTAGTAAAACTAACATCACTCTACATAACCATCACTAGTTAGTAAAACCATCATTGATTTACATAAACATCACCATCGCCGGTTAGTATAATCATCGATGGTCACTATGCTTTTTTTTACACAAACCAAAGAGCTCTTTTTTCTAAGTTGGTTATTTCATATTCAAAAGTGCTTCTAAGCTAAACATCTTTCTAACATTTTTTTTACAAGTTTTACTTGAAAAATCATCAAATCATGCTTAAATAGATCCTTTTAAACTTATTTTAGGGTGTTTTAAAATGAATCAAACTTTTAATTTTGGTGCTTAAAGGAAAATTATTCAAGGTGCTATTGCTTAGATCTTATAGTTATATTTCAAAGTTACAAATTAAGACCAAGGGTTAAATGAACACCACCAAATATTTTATTTGGGCTTAAAATTAAACACACTTGTCAATTTTGTTTTCATAATTAGCACTTTATTTTCCAAAATACAAGGATGTTACGTGTATGCTCTTGCATTTGTCCCCTTTAGGGAACCCTGGGAATCAAAAGTGCTTTCCTTATTTGTAAATTGCCTAGTCCAAGGCATAAAAATAATTTCATTTAAAGCATTCCCAAAGACTCATCAAAGTTTGGGTGACCTTGAAAATGACCCTAAAGTCTTTCTATTAGTCTTTTATTTCATGTAAACTTGGCTTGCGAGGGGGATGTCATTACCTCCCATGAGTTCTTTAGGGAAGATTTAAACTAGGGTTTCATCTCCTAACATTGAATTTATTTGGCTCTATATTGGATATTCACATGGGACATAGTGGCACTTTGGACATCACACTACACTGAGCGAGTAGTAGGATGTAGTGGTTACAAAAAAGACTAGACCTTTTTACAACAAGCCAAGTAATACAGACCCAAAATCCATTATTTTATTTTAAATTGTTTGACGTGAAAGCCATTGTGTAAAGATTCTCATAAAACATTCAAAAACTTATATATCTTAGAAAAATCCCCACTTACCATAGAATTATTATTGGTGCAAGGTGTGCCTCAAGGTCCATGTCATAGTACTATCATTTGAGAGAAGGGAGGTGTAAAAACCTTATTATATAATGCACATTTACTTTTGGATGAACACTTAAAATCATCTCAAATGATGTATATTGATGTATTCAAATAATACCAAGTAACCTTGTTAGTTTAGGATCTAAGGGGGATTAATTATTTGGTTTTATCCTAGATTAAAGTCTTATTTGGAGTAAAAAATTAGTGTAAACAAATGATGCAAACAAAACACATGGTCCTCATTTTCCTTTAAACAAAGAGGTGTTATGTTTCCTATGTAAAATCATCAATTTTCCTTGTTCAAAATTCATCAAAACTTGGAGTCATATCATCTAATTTGGCACAGTTATGCTACCCAATTGAGTCTAGACCTTTGCCAAAGTTATTTAAGTCCTTCATTTATAAAATAAATTCAAAATTGCATCTTTATAAGTTCATAGGGTTGATATGTTAAGTGGGTTCACCATTTTCACTAAACTTGAGGAACTTAGGTTCAATTCCTAATTTGGGTTGAAGGTCATTTAAAGACTCATGATCATTATCAAAACTTGATAGACTTAAGTTATTTTGTGCTAAACACTTACACTTTGAGTCTATGCACTACAACATTTTGAGTCAAGAAAGGTACTATTATGTTGTCAAATTTTTGAGAAATTATCTTTGCCTTAGATATTTTTTGAAACAAGAATTTTGTCACATCTTTTGGGTAGTCTAGCACTGTTATGCTTCCCAAAACATTTTAGATATTGTTTTATAGTCCCTCTTGCATAGAGTTCAAATTTATTCTTAAATTTTCAAACCAATATGAGTATACCTTTGTGAACCTTTGTCTAGCATAGTTACATTGTTCACTCTTTGTCTAGCTTATTTGTCAAAAGAACCAAGTTTTATACTATTATTTATGAGAAAACAAATTATCTCTAAAGTGCCTTTTGTTTCATACCTTAAACCTATTTTATCAATTCCATGTCCAAGAATCAAATGCCTAGTATTTATTAGAAGTGTCTCAAATATATTATATTAAAACTTTCATCTATTTTAAAGTCTAGATTTTGACATCATTTGGCCAAGAGTCCTAGTGCATGCCTTGTTTGATCCTAGCTATTAATGCCACATTTGGGCCAAAAGACCTATCAACTTTTAATTTCCTAGATTAGACTAATTTGAAACACTTCAACCTTAGAGTTTATCATTTCTATTTTTGGTTCATTTACTTAATATTTTTGTGTAATACATGCAATGTTAGACACTTAATGTTAGTTTTTGTTATCACAAATCTTTTTATAAACCTTTTGATCCTTTTGATGAATCTAGACCAAGTTTGAACATCAAGTTTTAGACATTGTATTTTTAGAGTTTATAAAAATCTTTGACCTTTTATTGCAAAAAAATTTACTATGGATCCCAGCATGTATTCATAAACTCATATTGGACTCATGTACAATCTGGGGATTAGTAATGTGGTTGCACAGGAAGAAATGGTGTAAGACCCCTATGTAGATAATATTACTTATGAGATGGATCTGTATCCCTCTTATAATACTCAATTAGGGGCATAAAGACAAGATCTATTGGCTAAATATTTGGTTAATACACCACCTTATTTAGAACAAGACCAAGAACAAACCACACAATACCTAACTACAATACTCACAGCTGATGAACTAGTTCCTTAATAATCATGCTCTACTAATACACCTTCCACATATGATCTATTTTTATTTGAACATCATTTATTTGAGAACAAAGACAATATTTTAATTAGATCCATAAAGGTAGGATCCAAGTTTCTATTAGACTTGCCCCATGAGAATTTACCAAGTCTAGTAAGAATGCCCCACAACATAATTTATGATCAATAGGTTTCTTCTAGCGATCCTTTGGATCTAGTCCAAACAACATATTAGAACCCTAATATGCCTAATAGAGGAAAAAATCTCATGGAATACCACTTTAACAAAATGCAAATGGTATATCAAACCTACCAAAATCTAGCATGCAAATTTAATCAAATGACCATGGTGAGCAAACCTCTTATTGACTTAGTTCCTTCAACATGAGTTTTAATATAGTTAACTAGTCAAGACAATTAAAATTTAGACCCATTCATGCAAAACACTTTGGTAGATAAGTTACTGCATATGTCCATTATTGAGGAAGTGTATTCTACTTATAAATAGAATAATGAGAAAAATATAGTTGATAATGTGCAAGCAACATCCAATCCAAATCAAAGTGGTAATAACACACAAATAACTAGTCAAAAACATGTGACTATAGTTAATACCATAAGTCGATCATCATACCAAGGAATAGGAGCTTCTACACCCCAACCTTCACCACCTACTTCCCAAATTCAACTAGCTACTTCATCAAGTGTGTAACCAATAGGATTAGATAGTCAACCAACAACCAATGTCATGCCTCAATAACTAAATGTGAAGAATCATACTCCTCAATAAGTGATAAGTTGTATTCCATAATATTAGGCAAAATATAGTGCACCAATGCAATAGAGGCCAAATATATTGCCACCTCAACAAGAGGAAACTAATGTTTCACCTCCTCAGGTAGTGTCAAATATACCTCTTTAGTTGTAAACTAGTGTACCAATCCAAAACCAAACAATGACTAGCCAACAATGTGTAAATATTGGTCAATGATAGATGTCAAATCTTCAACATGATTTTGATTCCCAAAAAGTATTCATGCAACAAAGAGGTTCCCATGTTTCTCAAGTACCTACTAGACAACAATCAGTTCAAAATATACCACAAGTTTAGAGACAAGGTCTTGGTCCACAAGTTCCCACTCAATAGCAAGGTTCAATTAGTCAGTAGCATGTCCCTTTTCAACCATAGCAAGCATATTATAGTTATATCCCTCTACCCTAACCATAAAATCTTCTAAGTCAAAGATTCATAGCCAACCCAAACTAGAATATTGCACAACTAAATATGTAATTTCAAGTACATCCTAATCCACATATGCATATTCCATGTCCATATCTCAACCAAACCAATATACCCCAAAAAATATCTCCATCATACCCTAGTAAAAGTTTCCCACATATGACTTCTTAACCATCTACCCAAACCAAGGTTCTCCCTCAAACCAATGTTCCTTCCATTTTTCTATCCTAAGAATTACAATAGATAAAGGATGCAATTATTATAATTCAAGCTGAGAAACAAACTAAAAGTTTAAGTTGGATGATGTGTGTTCTTATCCATTCAAGATGAAATGCTTATAGTTACCATTTACTCTAGGGTACGAACCACTCAAATTTAACAAATACAAAGGGAAAGGTGACCTAAGGCCCATTTAACTGAATTCTTTATCGCATGTTAACTAGTGGAATATAGCGATATATACCTTTTGTTATTATTTTCAAGGAACTTGGCTAGACAAGCCTTGTAGTGGTTTTTAAATTTGCCCAAGAATTTATTAATAGATTTTGATGATTTTATGATAAGTTTGTGCAACACTTTTCCTATAATCTCAAACATGAGATTTTATTAGTTGACTTGACATAAGCAAAATAAAAAGTTGGTGAGAGTTTTAAAAATTATCTACAGTGATGGAGAGCTCTTCCAAGTTGATTCACCCATAGTTTACTAGATAAAAAATTAGCCATTCTGTTTACTAAAAATTTGCATAGTGAAATAGCTTATCATATAGAACTACAATGTGCACATACTTTCTAGGAGATCATCTATAAAGTCTTGTTGATTAAGCAAGCCCTTATTAATAAAGGGATCATCAAGCTTATGTCAACTAATCAAAATAAAGGTACCAATCAGGGAAGTGGCCAAAACTAACAAATAATCCAAGTGTAAGCATCACAACCAACACAAGCCAATAACAAAGATAGACCAAAGCCATTCAACCATAATAGGAATGTTGTGGGTAATGGAGTAACTATGCCACATCATGTATAAATAATTGAAACACAATTTGCACCACCTTTTTAGCTTAATCCTACCCAACAACCTCTCAAACCAATGCTACAAGCACAATAACTAAGACATATGCAATAAATACAATAACCTTTACCATTACAAACCCCTCTTCCAAGGAGAATTGTGCCTACATGTTGTGTCTTTAGTGACCTAGGAGAGCCTATTGGTTTGTATTTCAAAAACTTGATGTGCTAATTTGATTAGTTGGCCTATATCAAATCCTTATCCATAAGGCATTTCTTATCCTGATTGGTACCATGAAAATAAATTTTGTGAATATCATTGGGTCAATAGGTATAATCTACAAAAATATGTGCAAATCAAGCATTTGATTGAGAATATGTTGGAGAATGGGGAGATAACAGTGGATAATGGTGCTTACACCTCCAATCAAACTCTTAGTATTTATCAAAACCCCTTTCCCCATCATAACACACAACAACAACATAACAATCAACAATAATAACATTGATCGATGTAATAATAAAATCAATAGTATCAAAATCAAAGGCCAAACTAGTAGAACTAGAAGAATCAGTAGAATCAATAGTAAAACCCACAACATCAAAAAAGTGGATAAAATCAAGGTTATAATGGTAACAAAAAACAAACCTACCATGTAGTTGTACATGACTACAACAGGGTTATAGGTCATATTATAGGGGGTAGCATTAATACCATCTCCATTAATCCTAGACCGAGTACTAATCAATCTAGACCATTGCTAAACAATACCATTCAACCAAATTACATGGATAATCCTTCTTTGACCTAGAACTACACACAAACAAACTAGAAAATTAGGACTTCCACTTTTGGACCTTATACTGATAACTCACCCTTGCCATGTGACCACATACAAGTGGACCAGTATTCAACACTTGTCCTATCTAGTCCCACACCATTCCTAACATTTTTTAGCAATTATGGTCTAGTATCTAATCTTGACTATGAAATCATAACTCAGAGGTCAAATATTACTATCCTAGGTCCACAACCATCTACCACTTTGCTTGTTATCCAAACAACCATTCTGCCTCAGAGTAAACTATTCACCATTGACCAAGATAAGAAGTTTGATATTGTGGAATAATTGTAAAAGACACCAGCACAAATTTCAATCCTAGATTTTATATGAATGTCAAGAATTCATAATAACATTTTGAATGAGTTTTTAACATAATCCATTGTTGCCAATGACATATCCCCAAATAAATTTCAAGCTTTATGTTTCACTAAATTTTGAATCTATTTGATGTTTAAGGAGAAACAGAGATGAAAGATAGGAAATAGAGATTAGAGAGAACCTAGATTGGTTGCACATTATATCTAGATGATGTTGATCACTCCTTTTTGGTTGGGGAGGAATACTTATGAATAAGAACATACTACCACCAAATATATTTGTTAGCAGATATATGAGTGGGTTGCCAAGCTACGTGCTTGTTCTTGGAAGTTTCAAACTTCTTTAGGGATGACAATCCACTTTTTGAAATAAAATTAGTAATGAATAACAAAATGAAATATAGAGTAAGAGAGAGATATTCATAGTGTTATTGTAGTGTGAGTGCAATAGAGAGTAACACAATGCAAGTAATATGAGTTGATGTTTTTGGAGGTGGTTGAGGCAGGTTCAAGGAGGTTAGTGGAAATTCATAGTCACCAACATTAGTTAAGATACCAATGCCAGTAAGTAGATATGGTTGATGTTAGTTATATGATCAATGCAAATTATATGACCAATGTGGTAGGGGTAGTAGGTCCTAGAGGGTTGCAGGAGAATTTTAGAGCTGAGAGGTGGATGTTGGTTAGGTTTATGAGGTTAAAAAGAGTCGTAAGGGAGTGTATAAGACTTAGGTGGGTCTAGATAGAAGGTTTGTATGTTTAGGGTAGATGAAAATAGGTGAATGATTTTTATAATCCCTCCACGAGGAGAGTCGAGATGTTCATGAAATGATAAACATTACAATGTAAATTAACTATTTTTTAATAAATATTGAAAAATAGAGATATACTTGGCTAATGAAATGAATGAACTATGGGTGCCAGATAGATGGCTCTGGTGAGGCATGTTGAAGTAATAGGTGAATAGAAATACAAGTGTATGCTACCAATTTATAAAAATCCAAGCTCTGTGTCATATATCAATTCTTGATCTAGACTAATTTATGCAGAGTAACAATAAGTCTAAATGTAGAAAGTTAAATGCCAAAATCTTGTATGTGAATAAATGAGTTTTCTTGATTTTTACTAACCTAAACATTAGTTTAGGATTTGCCTTAAGTAATTGACATCAGTGATCCTATCGATGTTAGCCATGGGTTGATCGATGTTAGTGGCATGGGTAAAAGGGCTATTTTTATCCTATTTTTTGTTCTTTCTCGTGCCAAGTGTGGTATCCATTAGGAAATGGTATAAATGGGAGGTTAAGAAGGATGTATTTGGTTAGGAATTTATTTTTGGGGTAAGAACAAGTCATAGATAGTTAAGATTAGGGGACTAAGTCTTGAGGTGACTCAAAGGGTAAGAATTAGTCTTAGGATGAGGTGGCTAGGTAAGGTGGCATAAGTAGTTTTTAATTAACTTAATTAAATATTTTAAATTAATTAAATGTGTGAGGGGCAAAATCATGAGTTAGAAAGGATAATTATTATTATTATTATTAAAAAGAGGCTTAAAGGGGGTTTTGACATAGGGAGTTATACATGTGTGTGATGTAATTTTGGTGTCTACATTTGCCCCTTTTTGTCTTGTAATTTGCATTGACAAGTTGTAAGACAAAAATAGGAGTTGGATGCTCCAAGTATTAGATGAGGTATCCCCCCTCAAAATATGAGTTGATGGAGGAGAAACTGGAATTAGGTACCAGTTTGATAAGAATTAAATTGGGTGATTAGATGTTGAGTGAGAACATGGTAATATAGCTGGCACATATACTATAAGTTATATACTATAAAATCAAGAATAGGTAAAGTTGAGGAGGACTCAGAGAGAAATATCAAAATCATAGCTTGTAAGTGATAGTTGATAAGGTCAAAATAATCAAAGTTAGTTCTCTAATTATCTATGTATGCTAGGTATCTAAGGCAGGAAGTGCCCCTGGTAAACACAAAAGGTTGAGGGTGACAGGACTAGCTTGGTCACGATCCAAAACACCTAATATACATGTGTGTGTATAATAGCTAACTATAGTGAGGTAATATAAGCGGTTAAGACAAATAATGTAAGGTTGGTTTAAGAAGGTTAATGATTGAGGAGATATTCATGATCTTTGACCAAAGTCATCATGGGTGGAGATTTTAGTGATCTTCAAGGTTGGTTGTCATGGTTGGGAAGATATATGTGATCTCTAAGTTAGTTTTTATGGTTAGGGAGATATACGTGATCTCTAATTTACCCTAGATTAAGGGTAGTGTCTAAAGGGTTGTGTTTGTTGTTGGAAAATCTAATTTAAGGGTGACAACATTAGTTATGTCACTGATGTTGGTAGGAAAAAATGCTCACGTCGATAGCTTAGATCAAGGATGTTGCAATCGATGGGTGACAAAACTCAAAAAAAAGGGGTTTGGCAACCCACCAGAGCTCATTTTCAACATTTGATTGGAGATAAAAAGATCTCTAAGTGTGAGTGAGATGGTAGAGCTAGGAAGGGACCCAATGGGAACTGCACCACCATAAGGACTAGTTATTCTAGCTTAGAGGATATGAAGATATGAGGTAATAGCTTCTATGAGTTAATTATGAAATTAAGTTTGTTAATTTGGGTTTTTAGGTTAAATTTAAAATTTGGGAAAAAAAATGTGTTGAGGGGGGTAGGAAATGGGGTATATTAGGTTTAGGTTAATTTGAGAGGGATTTGGGGGTAGGTTGTAGGAAAAACAAAAAAGGTGGGAGATAGGTTGTTTGGCCCTAGGGCTGAACCAATCACTGATGTCGATGGGGTCCATTGACATCGAATGACATGGTGCCAATATTGGTGGGGTTCACCAACATTGGATGACACCAAGCATCAATGTCATTATATAAAATTGATGTTGATGACCTTGAAAAACCCAAAATAGGATAAAAGGTCAATTTTAGATCCCCAATTAAAGTAGTCAATGAGCCTAATGGTCAAACTAGCCTTAAAAGACCCCATATCAATTGAGTGTTGCCTACGTAGCCCAGTTGAGGGCTTCAAGCCAATGTAGTTCTCCTAATGTGTAGGGAAAAATATCTAAGGTATGGTTAAAAGTGTGTTAAGGGAAATGGTTAAGAAAGATAGGTTTAAATAGGCTAAGGGACCTAGGGCTTAAAAAATAGGTCATAGGGTCGAGGGTTTGGGATATAAGTCATGAGGCCTAGAGTTGTGATAGGAAGTTGGGCCTAGGGTGGAGAGAGAGAGGAAGTGAGGCCTAGGGTAGATATGGGAGAGAAGGTTAGATAGTTAGGTGGGT
Organism: Torreya grandis; assembly: GCA_037957365.1. Classification (NCBI taxonomy): domain Eukaryota; kingdom Viridiplantae; phylum Streptophyta; class Pinopsida; order Cupressales; family Taxaceae; genus Torreya; species Torreya grandis. The sequence goes on from JARHVA010001951.1 coordinate 2,824,373, forward strand.
ATATGTCCAAGCTAACATCATAAGACCCCACATCGACTGAGTGATACCTACATAGCCTAGTTTAGGGCCTTAAGCCAATGTAGTTCTTCTAGAGAAAAGGGAAAAAAGTGGTGATAGGCTATATTGTAAAGTATGTGACTTGAGTTTTGTGTGTATGGATGTAGGCTAGGCAAGAGTTGATGCTACAAGATCACCTACCATGTTTCTGAAGTGAATGAGGAGGGATGTCACCCTAGATTAGTGGGAGCACATGATAGTCATAGGTTTAAGAGGAGTGTGATGATATTACAGAGTTACATGGGATGTTAGTTTGATGATAGAATTGATTGAGAGATGGGATCACACCATCAAAAACTTCCATTTACTAACTAGAGAGTTGACAGTGACACATGAGGACATGTACAAGATTTTATGATTGCCACTCCAAGGTGAGGAGCTTTTTACATGTTTAAGAGAGGAACATGATATTCACATGGTTACATTATTTGGAGAGCATGTTAGCAAGGTGACTCATCACTCAACGAGCTTTACCTATGAGTTGTATATTGTTGATGATGAGTAGCATTGGTTGAGTATCCTGATGATGATAGGGATTATAGTATATGCACTACTAGATGTAGATGGTGGAAGATTTCTAATTGCATTGATAGGTGTTTTAACATAGATGGTGGAGTAGTAGACCGTATTCACATGGGGACCAATTTTTTTTGGCATAGTTATATATAGAGCTATGGGATTGAGACTAAGATGATGGTATACTTTGTGTGTTAGGAATTTACACCATTATTGGGTATATGAGCATATCATGGTGATATGACCATTGGGGTTACCCACCATGATTACAGTTGGTTTCAAATGATGGAGAGATGGTATAGCCCAAACCCAAGTAGATGGCATAGTATGAGATATTGATCATTATAGGCATATGATAGAGGGATTGATCCTTGTAGATATTATTTGGAGGCCCTACTTCACATACCCTACATTTAGAGGTCAGATAGTAGCTTATTAGTTTATAGAGCATATTATGGGTTAGAGGGAGACAAGTCAGTTAGCTAGAGATGATACCCATGGCATGGGTCAAGAGATAGTTTGCCTTGTTATAGGATGTACCTCCTACCTTCCCTCAATATAGGTGGGATGATATAGAGGCACCCCTACCCTTTCCCTAGGAGACAGATGGGCTAGATTTTAAGGAGCTATTAGTAGGGTCGGGTGTAGTAGATCTTGGATGCACAATGACATATCTTGCATGGTGGATAGGTTTGCATCCCATGGTTTAGGTTAGGAGGCCACCACCAAATTTATAGGGAGTGATGAGAGAGAGATGCAATTGTACAGGCCCAAGATGTAGTATTAAAAGCTCAAGATGTGGTAGTGCAGGCCTAAGATGTAACTCAGGCATAGATATTGGTTTTATATGGATAGGTGGTGATATTGTAGGGCTAGGTTAGGGAATTATAAGGCCAAGTTGGGGTATTATAGGGTTAGGTGACTACATTGATAGTAGAGAGGGATAGTTTGAGAGTATCAAGTCAGGTTACTCCTCCTCCACCATAGGGATTAGTACAAGGGCCTTTAGTAGGTGCGATGGGACTACCACAGACTATATCTCTAGTGAGCTAAAATATTGCCCTTGATGAGATTTATTATTATGAGAGGGCCATCAAGGAGTTCCCATAGATTTAGAGGTATTTCAAGTTTAGAGAGTAGGAGAGATCAGTGACATATTTCATGCCTTTTAACTCATGTAGATGCAGACAGGTAGAGAGTGGTGTGACACTGCTTCTTCACGACCATGAGTTTAGCTTGAGAATTTTGAGCACCAGATTTTGTTATTTTTATATATGTTGTATACACACCAACCTACACGTTGAAGATTAGAGATGTATATTTTGAGGGAGAGATGATATTTTTATGATTTATTGATGTACATTCATGTTGAGTGTGTTTATATGTGTGTGTGTGTGTGTGTGTGTCTCTCTCTCTCTCTCTCTCTCTCTCTCTATATATATATATATATATATATATATATATATATATATGAGATGTGTTATTATTATTTTGAGATGCATTTATTGTGATAGTGATGATGATGTTGATGTGGATGTTTATATTATGTTAATGTTGAGTATGTTAGTTGAGTTAGACTAGAATTTCCCATATGTGTGATGGTATATGCATAGTTGATTTGTTAGCTTCATCTTGGCATTTTTCCATATTTATGATGGTGTATACTTAAAATAGATAGGCTAGTTAGGTTATTGTATTTTAGTAGAGAGATTGACATGTGATTGGGATGGGAAATAAAGAGGTAGGATGCTCATTTACTAGCAAAGACCATAATCATAACATAAATAGGCTCAAGAATATGATCCTCTTTCATGATTTACATCATTTGACCATTTTATTTGTTAGAGAAGTGTCATGTTTACCATGTGTTAAGTGAGTTAAAATTCCCTTGAAAGATTATGAGGGGAAAAGGGTAAAATGAGTGAGAGTGTTTGGTAGCATAACCTTTGAAGTGAGGATGGTATGCCCCTACTGTGGGTGACTCAAGAGATATAATAGGAAAGTTCATGACATAAAGCTTTGTTTTTTTGTGTAAGTTGATCAATGTGGGAAGCATACAATGGGATTTTGTTTGTGTTGAGGCCATATGAAGCTGATCAATATGAGAAGCTTTTTTATTTTTTTCTCTTGATAACAAATCTTGACATAACCATCCTTCAAGGGAGTGGTCTAAGCACTTATTTTTGAGTTTAAATAATTGTCCTTCAAAGGAATAGTTTATTGATAATATCAAAGAGAAGGTATGCAAATGTCCTTCAATTGAGTAGTCTACATTGAGAATCATGACCTAAGAGATTATAACTTGTCTACATATCCCTTTTTTTTACTTTTAGTCATGGACAAGACTATATAAGATTAGGGTTTTTCCACTTTGAGGGAAAAACCATAGCACTTCATAGGTTAACTAAGTGTGTAAGAGTAAGGGTTAAGAGGAAGGGATATGAATGTAATAGAGTTTCTCAAGGGATGAGCTCAAGTTAAACATGAGGTGAAGAGTCACTTGATTAACAAATGAATGGTCATAGGTGTAAAGCATTTAAAGGCTTAAGTTCTAGCTTTCCTTCAAGAGAAGATAATCAATAAGTTCCTGAGCCATACTTGTGAGTTATGATGTAGGGTCCAAGCCAATTAGGAGAAAACTTACCCCATTTGATTTTCTCCATGTTCATCACACGTTGATTTTATTTTAATATGAAATCTCTAATATTGAAATCTCACTCCTTGAGGTTTTTTTCGTAAGCACATTTGATACACTCTTGATAGATTTGAAGGTGGTTAAGGGCTATGAGATGACGCTCATCAAGTAACTTGAGTTGAGCTAAACATTCTTGGAAAAATTCATCATTAGTAAGTATGTCTTGTAGAGAAATATGAAGAGAAGGAAGCTAAACCTTAAGAGGCAAAACAACCTCCATCCCATAGACCAAGGAAAAAGGCATAGCACCCATAGGGGTTTGAATGCTAGTGTGATAAACCCATAAAGCAAAGGTAATGTGTGTGTGCCAATCCTTGCTCGTCTTATTGACTACCTTTATGAGGATTTTGGTGAATGTTTTATTAGAAGCTTTTGCCTATCCATTTTATTATGGATAGTATGATGATGAGAAGCTTAATTTAATTCCAAAGGTATCATAAAGACTTTAGACAGTCTTGTTTTTAAAAGATTTGCTATAATCTATTATAATTTTATGTGGGAAACCAAATGATAGATGATGTGATGGTTGATAAAGTCAAAAAAAATTAGCCTTAGTGGAGATGAGAGGAATGGCCTCGACCCACTTGGTGAAGTATTTAGTGGCAATAATGATAGAATGATGATGAAGGGATAAATGAGGGTTAATCTCACTAATTAGATCCAAGCCCCATTGGTAGAAGGGCCAAAAGTCTTTGGTGACTTATAATGCATGACTTAGAATGTGAAGGAGGTTAGCATGTTGTTTACATTTAACATAATGCCAAATGTAATCTCCACAGTCTTGATGGAGTGTTGGACAATAATAGTTGAGTCAAAGGATATGCTTGGTAACTACATGACCATTGAAATGTCCACCACAAATCCCATCATGGACTTCCTTAATAGTGAAGGGAGTCTCAATACTAGTGAGGCATCTAAGGAGGAGACCATTAAAACCTCACTTGTAGAGAAGTCCCCCTAGCATAGTGTAATGAATGACACATTTTATGAAGGCATGTCTCCCATTATTGGAGAGATTAGAAGGGGTAATAGAAAAAGAAAGATAATCCATGAATTGTTTGTACCATAAGTCATGTGGGTTGTATGTTACATTTTTGATAAAAAGGATGTTAGTTGATACATAGGAGAGCAATGTTAAGCAATGCACAATGATATAGATTTTATAGGAAGAGGGCGAAGAGGTTATATGTGAAGCAAGTGAAGCCATTGTGTCAACAAACTTATTTGTAGATTGAGGAATAATTTGTAAGAGATAGGAGTCAAATGATCTCAATAACATATCTACATGATTTTTATATGACTATAAAATTTCATTTTTACATAGGCAGGAACCATTAACCTGATTAACCACTAGCTAAGAGTCACTAAAAATGGTTAATGATTTGATACCCAAGAAGATAGCCATTTGAAGCCCTAAGATCAAAGCGTCATATTTAGCGATATTTTTAGTACATTCAAAATCTAATTTAAATGACAAAGGCATAGGCTCACCATTTAGAAGAATAAGAATGACCCCCACACCCCCATCATGTTGACATTTAGACCCATAAAATAACATCATTATTTGATAGGAGATGTCATTGGTGGAGAGCGTTGTGATGGATTATGTTGTTTCCAAAATCCATCACTTGTTTTTGTGGACAAAATGTCAACCATTTCAGTCCTATAGGCTAAAACGGTCTCTTTCTTTCTCAAAATGTTCTGAGCAATCAAGTTATTCAATCACACAAGCATTTTTAGCTAAGGAAATCATAAGATCAAAAGGAGGGATTTCACAAGGAAAAATCTTAAAACACTTAAGGCATTTCCTAAAAAATTATAAGGATGGTTCAACACCAAGGTTCAATCAATAAGTTTAATGGTGGGGTTCAATACTATGGAATGAACCATTGAACCATTGAACTCCACCTCTAAAAGTTTCAAAGAGTTCAAAGGTTCAATGAGTTTAAAGCTTCAACGCGTTCAAAGGGTTTAAAGATTTAAAGTTCAAAGTTTGAGTGAATGGTTCAAATGAAAGATTCTAGAAAAAGGTTTAACCAAATAGTTTAATCAAATGGTTCAAACAATTGGTTCAATGATACATTGAACTCCTAAAGAAGACTAAGTGAATGCAGCTCTTTACAAAACATTGAATTGCCAAACTGCAAAACCGTTGAACTTTTGAACTGGTGAACTCCAAAAGGTTCAAAGGTTCAAGGTTCAAAATGACTCAGATGACCAATGACATCCCCATAGATGTCAAATTCAGGGTGATGAAATAACTATTGATTTTTAAATAACGCAGACCTGAGGACAAACTTAGTGATCCACTGAGAAAGGAGCTGAAGAAGACAATAGAAGGTGAGAAGCTAGCCCCAAGAGTTTGGATCACCAGGAAGAGATAAAAGGTAGCAAGGAAAGAGGGAAAGTTATAGATAAATCCAAAATATCTGTAGAAGAGTTATTCTAGTAGGTGGAGTAGTCCACCAAGTGGATATCAGAGAATGAAAGCATTCAATGGCATAGCTTGTTTTTCTTTATTTGAGTAAAGATGAGTGGACAGTTGTGTAAGTATCATAAAGAGGAGCAGCCTTACCTTTCAGAAGATCAAGAGACCCATGCTTTGGAGAGGACATTTGATATGATTTGAATGGCTCTAGCATGGCCCCTACATAGAACTTCCTCTTTCCAATGCATTCAATGTATCATGGGCCATTTTTTGAAAACAAGTGCCAAAGTCTTTCTTTGGAGGCTATGTATTGTAATCTCTCAGTTTGTATAAGGGAGATTTCTCTGTTATTAAAAGTGAAACTCTACCCAAATTGAAAGGCATTCCTAAGACTTTAAGCTTAGATTGTTAATCATATTTTATCAAGTGAATGAGAAAGCAAGTGACCTTTTAGACTTTATGTTGAAATATCTTGTGTTATCTAGAAAATTGTTCTAATGTCTTGTTCCTAAATACAGTCTTGTCCATTTAATAAAATAAGAAGAACAATTGGAAATAATCTGAAAGATGTCCTGAAGTCAACTATGGGAGACTTTGTGCTACCATAATTGTCTTTAGTTTATGTGTTTTATGTTTTAAGATATTGGAGAGACTTTAAGATCCCCTTATCCTTCGTAATCTTTTACTCTTAATAGTTTTTGGTGGAGACTTTGTGCTGAAATTCATTCTACTGTGTTACTTTGTCCTAAATCAGTAGGAGAAACAATGAAAGACTTTGCGATTTCATAGGTTTCTTGTGGATCCAGTTACTACCCAGGAAGAATCCTTGCTATTTATTGAACATCATTTTTAAAAGAAGAGAAATGCCTTCAGTAATTACACAAGAATTCTCCTTTATTTTGTGAACATTATCTCTAAAAAAAGAGAGATGGATGGTATGATTTCAACCCTAAGTCTATTTTCAGTTTATATTAGTATATTATAGTTTATAGGGAACCTCCCCTTACTGAGAGGAGAGATTTATCTCATTATGTTGTGGCAACCACACCCATTTTACTATATATATCTCATTATGTTGTGGTTGATATACCCATTTTTTTGTCAGTTAATTGATGACAAAATATTCACCCAATAGTTTTTGGTGACTCCGCTGGGGAAGAACATGCAATTTGAGGCCTCAAGCTTCAAATTGAAGCATTTTTAGTTCCTTTCCATTCTACACTCTAGTAGATCCATGGTTTAAATGAAGTCAGAGAGCTCAAGGTATTGTTGATCATGTGTTCGAGTCTGTGCAGTGAAATAATTTTGACCTTTCTCCTCTACAATCTCGCCTTCAGTGAACCAAGATTTTTCCTTCTACAAATGTCAGGGACCCAATACCAAGCAAAAGTTTATCTTTCCTCTACTAACAGAGCTTTTTCTATATGTACCCTATAGAGGTTTGTTATCCCTCCTTTCAATCATTATATCATGGCAGCCGAAAGCCATTGGGGTAACACTTTTGGCCCTCTAAATTTAACCCCACCTTTACATGAACTACCCCATAGTTCAAGAAAGAATTTTCCCAAGTTCTATGGTGATGAGAGAGTTCATCCTGATGACCATATTACAACTTTCTTCATAGCCTGTGGTGTGATAGGTGTTGAGTTTGAAGATATAGCAATCAGACTGTTTGTGGAAATGTTGCAAGGTACTATCATAGACTAGTTTTATCATCTACAAGCACAAACAGTAACTGACTGGAACACTCTCAAGGCCAAGTTTGAGGTTAGGTTTAAAATTGTAGAAGATGCATATGCCCTGTTAGTCTAGCTTACACAAATGAAGAAGGAGTCTCATGAACCCATGCGAGACTTTATTTCTAAATTTGATAAGCTGAGGAACAAGATTCCTACAATTGCTCAACCAACGCTAGAAAATCTTAAGTGCTTCTTCATCAATTCTCAACTTCCTAAAGTGAGTTTCCTGTTGAAGCAAGTTGGCCACATAGATCTTGCTGTAGCTAAAATTTTGGCCACTGAGGTTGAAGATGATCTTATCTTGGTAGGCAAGATAAGAAGAGATCTTAATATAAATAAATCTTCTTCATCTTTTGAAAATTTCTCTACAGGCACCACTGATCCTATGGTGCAAAAGCTAGAAAATGAATTGCTAGCTCTGAAAAAGAAAATGGAACAAGGGATGTCTACCCCTCCTTCTTAACGGGATATACTAAGGAGGATGTATCCCAACTAGTCATATCAAGGCAATGCTACTAGGAATCAAGGGCAACCAAATCAACTCCCTCCCGCATAGGGGAAGCTTGCCATTGAAGCAACATCAGCTAACTAAGTAGTTGGTTATCATGAAGTTGAACATGATTTCTCTTTCCAACCTGAGTTGGACCAAGAAGATGATGTTGATCTCTTTGTAGAAGGAGAAGAAGAATTAGCTAGCGACTCCAACAATAGTTTCTTGAATTACTAGGATGAAACTGAAAGTAATAGAGAAATGTTTAATGGATCATACGCTATTTTTACTAGGTCCTAGAACTATTCAAATAAACAAGCTGATAAGGGAAAAACAAGGGAAGAATATCAACCAGTAATTTCAATTGCTAAATGGGGGACTTCACTGCCTTTCCAATCAAACGACCTGGTGATCAATAAAAAAGTAAGTACCTCAAACAACCCTGCACCTTTTGCTTTAATTTTTTAGACTAATACCACACCCAACTAAACCTAGAATGATGGACTTCATTCCTCTATTCCTAATTCTCTTCAGTCATTTGATATAATTGACCATACTAGAAAGACCAAGATCTAAATTTTTGAGTTTGAATACTTACAAGCTAACCCTGAGTAGTTGGATAGGCTAGTTAAATGCATCAAGAACAAAACCATCCTCATAAGATAAAATATTTAAAAAGTGACTCATGATCCCCCAAAGAATGCATCCACCTAAAATAATCTTGTCATTACTCCTCATATTGCCCTTAGGAAGACATAATCTTTTTATGTTTCCCTATTGATAAATGGTCATAAGTTGAGCAACTGCATAATAGACTCTAGTGCCTCTGACAATGTGATGCCGGCCAAGGTGGCAGACTCTCTTAGTCTCACCTTAACTAAAAATTTTGGGAGATGTTTCTCCATGGAAAATAAGCAAGTGCCACTTTTAGGACAAATCAAAGATGCCCAATTTGCATTCGTAGCCTTCCCATAAAAAAGGATTAAAATGATAGTCTTGGTGGCTAACATTCCAGCTTCCTATGGCATTATGCTTAGATGAAATTTTTACAAGGATGTTGGTGGATAATTTAACACAGTGAGGATACCTGTCAAGGGCATCATATAAAGGTTGCTTCCTAAGAAGGAGTCAAAATACACCCAAATATCAGCCCTTAAAGCTCAAATTCTATTTGAATCCTCAAGAATAGGTAACTATTTTCTATCCACAGAAGATGTTTCTATTTCATTAGATGAAACTTCTATAAGTGATAATCTAAAAAATTTAGAAAAGACATCAGAAAAATTGGTAGAGCATAGTTTAGATAAAAAGGATCTTCCCTCTCTAATGAAGAGAAGTCTGAAAGGAGATCAGATTCTAATGATGTCTGGATTCTAGAATTTGATGGCAATAATTCTTCTATCAGTTCTGGAGCTAGAATTGTTTTGATATCTATGCAAGGAGATATTTTACCTTATTTGTATAAGTTGTAGTTCAACAATACCAACAACACCACTGAGTATGAATCTTTGTTGCTCAAATTGAAAACTACTCAAGTTAAAGATGTTAAGCTTCTCAATGCTTGAGGAGATGTTGAACTGGTGGTTTGTCAGGTGAGGAACATGTATTAAACCAAGAATAGAAGATTGTTACATTATCTCAATCTAGTGTGGGACTGCCTTGAAAGTTTTGATGCTTTCAATATTTTTGTGGTGCCTAGAGAATTCAACAATCAAGCAGATTCCTTGGCCATCTCTGCAACTCTCATGGTTCCTCACCAAGATTTTAAAGGGCACAAGTACACTATTAAACTGGTCTTTCAACCAAGTGTACCTAATAATGCCAACCATTGGCAAGTGTTTAATGAGGACAACCAAATCATCACTTTTTTAGAACAAATGGATAGCTTTGAGGAGCTTTATTTTAAAGGTAGTACATCTTTGCCATGAGAATTAGCTCCCCAAACAAATTTAAAAAATGGTGAAGAATTCCTTTAGCTCAAAGAGAATGAAATTCCCAAAGGGTTAGTTTCTCTTGAGAAGCTATTCGATAAGCATGATAGGTTTATCAAGAAGTAACCAATGGATTCAAGTTCCTCCAAAGATTTTGATCAAATAAATTTGAGTACAGAAGATAATCCCAAAATGGTCAACATTAGGAATTGTTACACTCTTGATGAAAAATTCAAATTCATTACTCTGCTTCACCATTACATTGATGTTTTGGCATACTCTTATGATGATTTGAAATCTCTCAGGCTTGAAGAAATTTGGCATGAAATTCCTCTCAAGGTTGGGTCATTGCCTCACAAGTAGAAATAAAGGCAGTACAACCCCAAGATATTAGGTACTATTCTTTTTGAGATACCAAAAATGTTAAATGCAAGGATAATTTTTCCAATCCATCATTCCACCTAGATTGCAAACATAGTCCTTGTGAGCAAAAAATGGATAAATTCACCTTTGTGTTGATTTTAGAAATCTAAATCAATCCTCTTTAAAAGACAACTACCCCCTACCCATCATGGATCAGCTACTGCAGACAGTGACTGGCTCAGAGATGTTATCAATGTTAGATGGTTTTTCAAGATATAATCAAGTAAAATTTGGTGAAGCAAACCAACATAAGACCACTTTCACTACACCTTGGGACACCTTTGCATATCATAGAATGACTTTTGGTTTGATTAATCTTGGCACCACCTTCCAGAGAGTGATGGATCTTGCCTTCAAAAATGAAATGGGGAAGTTAATTATGGTATATCTTGATGACTTGAGCATCTTTTATAAACATCATCCTGATCATGTGCATCATTTACAATAAGTGTTGGAATGATGTTGATAAAATGGCATTTCTCTCAATCCTAAGAAATTAGTTTTTGGGGTTACAGAATGGAAACTTCTTGGTCACACTATATCCTAAGAAGGCACAAAGATCACCCAAAAAGAGTCAAATCCATCGAAGAGCTTGCTCTTCCCACTAGTAAGACTGTAGTCCATTCTTTCTTTGGAAAGGTGAATTTTATATGAAATTTCACTCCTGAATTTGTAGAGAAGAATCACCACATTGTCAACATGATGAAGGGTAAAGCTACTTTCCACTAGACTGAAGAAGGCAAGTCAACATTTCAAAAGATCAAGGAAGCTATCACCCATGCCCCAATCTTAGTTTGTCTGGATTATACCAAAGACTTCATAATTTATAGCTATGCTTTTGAACACATGCTTTCAACCATTTTAGTTCAGAACAAAGAATAAGATGTGGATTCCCCCATATCTTTCATGAGTTCTCCTCTCAAAGCTCATGAGCTAAAATATTCAAACATGGAGAAGCATGCTTATGTTGTGGTTAAGGTGGTAAAACACTTCCATTTTTACATCTTGAACTCACACACTATTGCTCTAGTTCTTTATACAATAGTAAAGTCCATTCTAACTCAACAAGAGTTTGGAACCAAAAGGGGTAATTAGATTGATAAAATCTAGGAGTTTGATCTTGTTATCAAACCTATGAAGCTTGTGTGAGGAAGATGTCTCTGCCAATTAATTGCTGATAACATACTAGAGGAAGCAGGGCATAAAGAAATAGAGGTTGAAGACATGCCTACAGTTCTCTTTGTCACTACTACGAATGAGTGGTATTCTACTATTTATCATTTCCATACTTATGGTGAGTGTCCTACCCACATGTCTTGTAAAGAAAAGAGAATTGTTAAGTTGAAAGCTACTAACTATGTTTTGTGGGACAATGGTTTATACAAGAGGATCCTTGATGGGATATTTTTTCATTGTGTGGATAGAGTGCAACAGAGCAAAATTTTAGAGTCTTTCTACAATTTGGTTTGTGGAGGACATTTTTTGCACCTATGACTGCCCATAAGATTTTACAAGCCAGGTACTATTGGCCTACTCTATTTCAAGATTCATACACTTAGGTGCATAAATGCGAGCTGTGTCAACAATTTGTTAACAAACCCAAGTTGGACGTGTTACCTCTCAATCCAATGGTGATCAAAGAGCCATTTCAACAATGGGGTATTGATTTCATTGGCACTATAAAATTGTCCTTGAGTGTTGGACATGACTATCTCACAGCCATAGACTATTTTACCAAGTGGGTTGAAGCCATTCCAGTAAAACATGATACTTTGAAAGTGGTATGTAATTTCCTTAAATAAAATACCATCTCCCAATTTGGGGTCCCCGCTAAGATTATAATAGATAATGTTGCTTGTTTTTCTTCTCATGAGGTTACTAGGTTTTGCTACTATTATGGGATTATCCTCTCCCACTCTTCTGACTATTATTTGCAAGGAAATGGTCAAGCATAATCAAGCAACAAGAACCTGGTGACCATTATTAGGAAGATGGTAGATGACAATTAGAGAACCTAGCATAAATCATTATTTGATGCTTTATGAGCAGATAAGATTACACCCAAAAGGGTGATAGGTATGTCACCATTTCAACTTCTGTATGGTTTGAATGCAGAGATACTAATCACCCTGGAACTACCAGCACTGAAGTTGGCAAAGGCAATCAAAGATCAAACATTTGAATATTCTATCAATAAGAAGATCATGTCCTTAACTGAACTAAATGAGCAATGAACTATGGTGGTGGACCATATTTTTTCACATCAAAGTTTGGTAAAGAAACTCTTCGACTAGAAAGCAAGGATTCATGATTTTTAGATTGGAGATCAAGTCTTGTTGTGGGACAAGAGGAGAGAACCAAAAGTAATGCATGGAAAATTGGATTCCTTATGGAGATGACTAATTTCCATTCATCGATTAAATAGTGAAAATAGTTACTTGCTAAAATATCAAGATAGAACACCATTTTCACTACCTCACAATGGGTAGCATCTGAAGCACTTCAATCCTTGAAGTATCAGATAAGTCCAGTTGTACATTTGTATAGTTTTTATTTGTTTTTTGTTGTTCATTTATTTTTTGGCATCTTTCTCTTTTTAGATGGCATGACTCCATAGCCCAATGACATAGATGAAGGTACTTAGAGTCTGGATTCTACTCCCTTAGATTTTTTCAAAATACAATCAATGGAAGTTTCCCAATTAAAACTAGTTGTTGTTCCCAAAATCTATTACTTGTTTTTGTGGACAACATGTTGACCATTTCGGTCTTACAAGCCAAAATGATCTCTTTTTTCTCAAAATGTTTTTATTAGTCAAGTTATTCAATCACACAAGCCTTTTTAGCTAAGGAAATCACAGGTTCAAAAGGTGGACTTTCACAAAGAAAAATATCAAAACACTTAAGGCATTTCCTAAAAAATTATAAGGATGGTTCAACACCAAGGTTCAATCAAAATGTTCAACAGTGGGGTTAAATAATATGGAATGAACCATTGAACCATTGAACTTTGCCTCTGAAAGGTTTAAAGAGTTCAAAGGTTCAACGAGTTCAAAGCTTCAACGCATTCAAAGGGTTTAAAGATTCAAAGTTCAAAGTTTGAGTGAATGGTTCATTCCATAAAAAAGGTTCAACCAAATAGCTCAACTGAATGGTTCAAACAACTGGTTCAATGATACATTGAACTCCTAAAGAAGACTAAGTGAATGTGGCTCTTTACAAAAAATTAAATCACCAAACTACCAAACTGTTGAACCATTGAACCAGTGAACTTTGAAAGGTTCAAAGGTTTAAGGTTCAAAATGATTCAGGAGACCAATGACATCTCTACATATGTCAAATTTAGGGTGATGAAATAACTGTTGATTTTCAAATAACATAGACCTGAGGAAAAACTCAGTGATCTACTAAGAAAGGATCCGAAGAAGCCAACCAAAGGCAAGAAGATAGCCCTGAGAGCTCAGATCACCAGGAAGAGATAAAAGGTAGCAAGGAAAGAGGGAAAGTTATAGATAAATCCAAAATATGTGTAGGAGAGTTATTCCAATAGGTGAAGTAGTCCACTAGGTGGATATTAGAGAATGTAATCATTCAATGACACAGCCTATTCTTCTTCATTTGAGTAAAGATGAGTGGACAGTCATGTAAGTATCATAAAGAGGAGTGGCCTTACCTTTCAAAATATTAGGTGACCCATGCTTTGGAGAGGACATTTGATATGATTTGAATGGCTCAAGCATGACCCCTACATAGAACTTCCTCTTTCCAATGCATTCAATGTAGCATGGGCCATTTTGTGAAAACAAGTACCAAAGTCTTTCTTTGGAGGCTATATATTGTAATCTCTCAGTTTGTAGAAGGGAGATCTCTTTGTTATTAGAAGCAAAACTCTACCCAAATTGAAAGGCATTCTTGAGACTTTGAGCTTAGACTGTTAATCATATTTTATCAAGTGAATGAGAAAGCAAGTGACCTTTCAGACTTTATGTTGAAATAACTTATGTTATCTAGAAAATCATTTTGATATCTTTTTCCTAAATATAGTCTTGTCCATTTAATCAAATAAGTAGAACAAGTGGAAATAATCTGAATGTTGTCCTGAATTCAATTGTGGGAGACTTTGTGATGCCATAATTGTCTTTAGTCTATGTGTTTTATGTTTCATAATCTTTTACTCTGTTGTAGTTTTTGGTGGAGACTTTGTGCTACACTTCATTCTACTATGTTAATTTGTCCTAAATCAGTAGGAAAAACAATGAAAGACTTTGTGCTTTCATAGGTTTCTCATGGATCTAGTTACTACCCAAGAAGAATCCCTGTTGTTTGCTGAACATCATTTCTAAAAGAAGAGAAATGCCTTAAGTAATTACGCAAGAATTATCCTTTATTTTGTGAACATCATCTCTAAAAAAAGAGAGATGGATGGTATGATCTCACCCCTGAGTCTATTTTTAGTTTATATTAGTATATTATAGTTTATAGGGAACCTCCCCTTGCTGAGAGGAGAGATTTATCTCATTATGCTATGGTAACCACACCTATTTTTCCATATTAATCTCATTGTGCTATGGTTAATATACCCATTTTGTCATCAGTTAGTCGATGAAAAAATATTCACCCAACAAATTCATCAAGGAATTTGAGGTTTGAAGGTTGGTTGTTAGGTAAAAGGGTGGTAGTTAATTGGTCAGTGACCATTTATCCCTTGATAGATTTTTGTTGAATAAACACTAAGTCAAATTTAGTAAGGAGCATGAGCCATTGAGCTACATATTGGCTGTGATATCAGTTGGAATGCATGTATTTGAGGGGATCAACATGGGTGACCACATAGGTTTTATGATTTAAGAGGTATTGGTAGAGTTTGGAGGCTGTGAAGACCAATGCAAGGCAAATTTTTTTGGTATGGGTATATCAAGTTTCATAATTAATAAGTGTGTGGCTTATGTATCAAACCAGTTGTTCTTGATGGTGATCATCATGATGTGTAATCATGGCACCCAGAGAATGGTCTGTTATAGAGATGTAAAGGTAAAAAGGCTGATTTTCTTTAGGATGAATAAGAACTAATGGCGAAAGGAGATACTATTTGAGTGTGTCAAAGGTTTCTTGATAATTTGTTTTCTAATGGAATTAGACATCTTTTTTGAGGAGATGGTGAAAGAGTTGGTAATGATCTAACAACTGGGAGATAAAGTGGTGGATTGACTAAAGTTTGCCTTGTAGACTACGGAGTTGTTTGACATTAGTAGGTGTAGCCATCTTTATCATTGATAAAACCTTAGCAAGGTCAACTTCAATACCATGGAAAGAAATAATAAAGCCTAAGAGCTTACCAAAAAGGACAGTAAAGACACATTATATTGGAAGAGATGAGTGAATATTATTTTGAGAATCATCAAGTGATCTTGGCAAAGTTTAGACTTTCTGAGTAAGTCATCCACATAGTCTTCCATAATTTTATGTAGGAGATCATAGAAGATGTAAGTCATGGCACGTTGGTAGGTGGCACCAATGTTATTTAGACCAAAAGACATGACTCAATAACATAAATTCCCCCATGAGGTAATGAAATTTGTCTTGTGTTGATCCTTAGGAGCAATTAGGATTTGATTATATCTTGAGAACCCATCCATAAGTGATAACATCTCATATCTAGCTATTAGATCAACTATTTGGTTGATACTTAGCAATGAAAAGTCATCTTTTAGACAAGCAAGGTTTAAGTTACAATAGTCGATATAAATGTGGATTCCTCTAGTCACTTTTATGATAGAAATAATATTGGAAACCCATTGTGGGCAGTCAATGGGTTGGATAAAGTTAACAAAAGGGAGGCATTAGAGATCTTCTTTGACAAGGAGAGCAATATGAGGATGCATTTTGTAAAGCTTTTGCTTAACAAGTTTAGCATCTCTATTGGTGATAATGTTATGGGTGATGATAGAGGGGTTAATACCAGGCATGTAATTATAAGACCAAGTAAAGGCTTTACTATGGTTATTAAGAAATGTGGCGTAATTAGCTTGCTTAGAGGAATCTAAAGATTGGCTAATTTTGAGGATGTAGGGGTTATCATGAGAGGTCAAATTGATGTCAATGGTTGATTCATTTAGCATAGCTTGTGTTTTGGATGTGAATGATCATTAGATATAAGAATCATCTACACCCATTTATGTGAGAATAAAATAATCATCTTGACATTGGACAATGTTAATAGTGAGAGAGTTTTCATCAATCATTTTAGCATGAACCTGAGGAAGGGACCTTGTTTCCTTACCTTGGTGATAGGTGAGAGGCCCCAAATGGATGGCATTTATTGAAAAAAAATTTAGGAGGTATAGATACCTCTGATTTTGTAGGTGATGGTGGAGAAGAAGGTGGAGAAGGAGAGATTAGCTCTTCAATAATTAATACATGGGAAGTTTTGGTGAGTTTAGTTGGTTTGTCATAACCCACTTCATGCCTCTTTTTGGCATTTTCAATAGTTTTACTAGTGGGATATTCAATGGGTGTATGAACACATTGCTCATAATGAACTAAACCAAATCCTTTCCAAGCAAACCTATAAAGATAGGTGTGAGCAAAACTAGGCTTTCTCAAGAAAGAGAAGTCATAGATTGGCTATGGTGAAGAGGATGGATTTCTAATAGTGGGAGCCTGATCGATTCCCCCATATGTGAAATTAGTTTGAAGGTTAGGGGGGTCATAAGGGATGACCATCCCAATACAAGGATCATAATTTGGGTACATATGAATCTTTCCATACTCTTGTAGAGTATGGAAAATGTCAAGTCTCCATAAATGATATTCTCTAAGTGATAAACACTTGAAAGTTTCCTCCATGGGATCTTTGTCAAGAATTTTTGTTACTGATATTTGTGTAATCGAGGTAGTGGAGCTTGTAGAAGCTTCAAAAGTATCATGTGGATAAGATGATGTATTTAATATAATAAGAACATCATTAGGACTATAAGTCATGTTGCATGTTTTAAATAGAGGTGGGTTGGTGGGTAATAAATGCACTTGCCCATTGTGCTCAAACTTTATAAAGCGGTGTAAAGTTGAGGGTACACATGCCATAACACATATCTAAGGTCATCCAAGAAATATGTTATATTAGAACTCTTCTTCTACAACATATAAGAGCTCAAGAATTATGTGGGGACCTATTTAAATATGTAAGATAATAGTGCCCACCGTAGTAGTTATGGTATTGTTAAAGGAGGGGAGCACCACATCAATTTGAGACATGTAATTATTGAGAAGAGCTAGCTATTTATAGGCATAGGTGGAGATAATATTAATACTATCTCCCACATCGATCATGACTCTTTCAACATGAGTTTGATTGATATATGTAGTAATAAAAAGGGATGAATCCTAATCTTTAGGGTGTTGAAGTGGAATTTTTGAATCACTAAAGGAAATCAGGGAGATGGAATTAAGAGAGCTAAACCAAAGCTGTAAGAGGTTGGGGATTGTCAGGTTGGACCTCAACCACTTATAAGGCACTAATAAAAGCTTGATAATGTTGGGGTGAGTTATGGATTAACTCATACAAGAACATTTTTTTAAGAGTTTGGTGAAGCTATTTCACCATTAAGCTTTGAATAATGTCTGAAGATGTTGGTTTCAGGACACCCAAGATGGAAATCTTGGGATTTGAAGGAGGAGTGTCTTTGGAAAAGGGATGAGCCCAAGGAGCAGTGACCTTTTCCTTACCTTTATCCTTTTGATTTTATGACCACATGGCCACATTAACTATGTTGATCTGAAGCATAGGTGAAAGAAGTGGTAAAGGGGGTGTGACAACATCTTTAGGTTTAAATTTAGGTAAAATGGTATGAGGCATTATAGATGCCAAAGGTGGAATAATAGGAAGGTTAATGGGAGTATCAAGAAGGAGAGTGTCATCATCAAAATGTTTCCAAATGACTACAATGAGAGCTTTACAACTCTTAGTATCATGTCCAAGTGAATGATGATATAGACACACTTGTGTATCATTAAACCAAGATGGCTTCAGTCTAAGACGGATATAAGGCTTAATGGGAAGAAGAGTTATTATGAAAGATTAAAACAACTAACGTATGAAAAATCTCTAAGAGCCTATGAGTGGGCTAGAACTTGTTGCGGTAATAGGAGTGGACACCAAATTTTATTTAGGAGTCATAGGGGTGATTTTATGTGGTGCCTTTTTAGGTGGCAGTGGAGTTACATGTTTTGTTGACATGTTCTTAGTGTTAGATATCATGGTATTAGATGTGAAAGGCCTACTAGGTGGTAGAGGGAGTAGTGGAGGTAACTTAGCCTTTTTTTACTTAGATTAGTGATACTACAACTAAAAAAGAGGGGTGCAGTCCTAAAATTGATGGCAAAGTTGAGGGTTGAAGAGGGAAGGCTCAATGAGATATAGGAAGCTTAAATTTTTTTCTATATTTCAAGCCACAAAACTCCAACTTGTGGTTGGAGAGTTAGATCTAATTTCACCTCTAGATGAATTAGATTAGAGACCAGATGCACACATAAATACCTAATTTGATTTAATGTGATAGATGCCTATGAGGGTGAGGGTTATGACATATATGGATGAGCTTTTGGTGATTTCAGTGAAGAAGCTCTGGCTTTGCTAAAGACCTTGGGGTAAAGGGTAGACAGATGTAGTAAAGGTCAATACTCATTATGTAGAAAAAGGAGTTTTGAGTCAGTCCTAAAATGTTTCATGATATAGCTTCATGGAGTTAAGAAATTCTATAATTTTCACCAACTATGAGAAGGGTTTTGATGAAGTTGGTGTAGGCCTTATAGTTGCTTATTTAGAAGTCTAAGGTGATTAATAAAGATGGAAATTATTGGTCTTTTCTACCTTGGGCCAAAGATGAAAAAGAGCCTCAATAGGGTCTTTTTTGATAGAGATAGGAGAAGCATCATGGTCTTTTATGGGTAGAGGAGAGGTAGGCAAAGAGGGTTCCTTAAGGGGGTAGACCATAGGTATAATTTCTCCCTCAACATCTGGGCAAGGAATAGGTAAAGTATGATCCTCCATAGGTAAAAGAATTGGTAAAATTGGTGTAGGCACAATAGGTCTCTCATCTAATATAGGAGTAGATAACACTAACTCTTCTAGGTGTAAAGGTGGAGTGGATGGGGATACTACTTTCTATCAGTGGAGGAGAGGTAGGTGAAGAGGGTTTCTCAAGAGTGTATAACATAGGAATGATGTTCCCCTCAATATGTGGTTATGGAATAGGTAAGGCATGGTCTTCAAGTGGTAAGAGGATAGGTAACATTGGTGCAAAAGGAACTAGAAATACAAGCTCCTTTAATGGTAAAAGGAGTGGTAAAGGAGGCTCTTCCTCACATAGGAGTGGCATGGGTGAAATGGGCTCTTCTACTTGTGGAGGAAGAATGGGAAAAATAAATGCCACTGACTGTGGGGGAGGAGTAGGTAAAATGGGTGCTTCCTATTATATGAGAGGTTAAACTAGAGGTAAAGGAAAGATCATATTAACTCTATGTATATTATGATCACATGAGGTAGTCATGGTTTGAATAATATTTTGATTGGGTGAATGGTTAGGAAAAGGCTATTTGAACACATTCATAATTTTATTAGTAGGCACATTAGGGTTATCTAAGATGAGATCACCCCTATCAAGCATGTATTAAAACATGTTCTTGAATGTTTTACAATTATTAGAATTGTGGAATTTAACTTGATCGTAGACACAAAACTCATCCTCCTTGTAACAAGTTGGAATAGGAAGGGAGGGGTCAAATTGTATAGGAGGTTTGATTTGAGGAAGGGTTATTCACTTTGTTGCAATAGTTTTTCCAAAATAGAAGTATATGACTCCCCAATGGGAGTGTATTATCATTGTTCATACCACTTTTGGAATTGCTTGGTTGGATTTTGAGAAGTTGAGGAATCAGGTTGGTTTGTTGTTATGGAAGAAGCTGATTTAATGACCATTGTATTAGCAAAACCTTTAGATTTTTGGTTGGAAGGAGAAGTTATAGAAGAAGAGGAGTCCTTCGATTTGGAATTGGCATTCTTACTACACAACTTGCTTCTACCTTTGTCTAAAGCCTAAATCTTGAGTTTTCATGCCATTGTAAAGGCCTCATCAAATGTGTAAAAAGTTTATACTCAGAGTGTGGATGAAATGTGCTTAGCACATGCCCTTGATAAGAGCTCAATAAGCTCAAGTTGGGGTAAATAGAAGGAGAGTTGATTGATCAAGCCTCTCCAGTGAGTGACAAAATCTACGATAGACTTGTCATCAAATTATCTAATAGAATAAAGGTATGTAATAGGAACCTTTTTAGAAATGTTATAGAGAAATGGTCTAGGAATATTTGTGTGAGTTGGGTAAATGAGAAAAGGGATTGTTGAGTTATAGAGCTATACCAATCTAGGAAAACACCCAAAAGAAACATAGGGAAAGTGCAAAGTAATAATGCATCATCATTCCCTATTAAATAATAAGCATGTATAAATGCTCACAAATGCTATTGTGGGTCCTCTTTACTCTAGAAATGAGTAAATTTTGGGAGTTCCCATTAGCTTGGATAAGGAAAAATAGGCACAAAAAGATGGATGGGCTCATTGCATATATGATCATAGGATAACACATTATTTGAACCCGACATAGATGTCTCTAGATTAGACATATTTTCCATCAATATATTAATGAGGTCTAGAGGGGGATTGGTTTGGGAGATACCCCCTAAGTTATAGGGAACCTGATAGGAAGAAAAGTGAGTGTATGCCATACCTTGTTGAGGTTGTGTTGATGTAACATAAAGATAATGAGTCATAGGCTAGGGGAAAAAAGAAAAGGGGCTTATCTCATTGGGTTAGAGACTATGCTTTGGTTGGATGTTTTTATTATAGGTTGGGTTATTGTCATGGTTATACTAGGTGAAGAGTAAGTCATAACTCAAGTAATTATAGGTGTAAGAGTAGATGGAATAGGTACCACCAAATTTTGAAATGGGGTGAGACTTGATTGAACTGCTTGTGGTTGTGAAAGTAGGGAAATCACGCTAGGGTTTAAGTGGGATTAGGCAGTTGGCAATGTTGAACTTTGGACATTATTTATGGTTAGGTTACTTGTCAAAGAGATGGTTTGAGTAACCATGGGGAAAATACTAGAGACAGTTGAAACTAAAGTTGTCTCCATCAGAGAAGCCGGCATACCATATAGTGGGTCATTCAAAGAATTATGGGTTCAACTCATGGTAAAGTAATGTTGAAGGGTTACCACATTACGATTAAGAAATTTAGCAAAATCTTGATCTCCTTTAGGAATAATGGGAATTTTTTTGGGTTTGATCAATAAATTTAGCAAAATCTTGATCTCCTTTAGGAATAATGGGAATTTTGTTGGGGCTGGGAGTATGCTCTATATCTGAAGTATGCTCCATGATAGAATCAACAACAAAAGGGAAAGGTGGAAGTGGTTGTCAGTTTACATAATCGATAAGAATTTTAGCTTGGGCTCACATCAATACCATGTAAGAAGAAGAATAAATAGTCTTAATACTTGGTATTAGTGGTAAAATAAAGAAAAACTAGGTTCATGTGTAGGTAAGTAGGTTATTTTAGATTGCTATTTTGAGTAAACTAAAATTACATAGTCATCGATATCAATCACCTAACTGATGTTGTTAGTTAAAGTTTACTAACATTAGTGGGATTAACTAATGTTGGTAGCCTAAATTTTTCTAATGTTGGTAGGATTAATTGAAGTCAGTTATTGTGATATCTTGGGAGATGGTAAATCCAACATTTTAGAAACCTAGAGGTAAAATCTAGGTAAAATAGAGGATATAAGAGGTCTGTGTAAGGAGAATGAACACTCAAAAATCTTGATATAATAGGTTATACAACTTGACTATTATAAATGGTGTTGATTTTTTGAATCAATGAAAAAATGTCCTTACCAACTCCAAAATATAGAAGGCAATAGAAAAGTAGAAAAAGAACATACAACCAATAATTATTAACTCCTAGAGATTAATTTTAGTCTCATGTTGGATTATGCCTTAATCATATAGTGAGAAGAGAATTTGGTTATGAAAGTAATAGAAAGTAATCTAGAGATAGTTTCAATTTAGTTTTAGTACTCAAGAGGAAATCAGGTACTGGTGATGTAACTCCTATTTTGGTGCCAAAAATGTTTCACTAAAATTTGAATCTATTTGATGTTTAAAGAGAAATATAGATGAAAGGTAGGGATTAGAGATTAGAGAGAACCCAGATTAGTTGCACACCATATCCAAATGATGTTGAGCACTCCTCTTCAACTAGGGAGGACTACCTAAGAATAAGAATGTAATACCAACAAAATATTTGTTAGTAGATATATGAGTGGGTTGTCAAGCTACGCACTTGTTCTTGAAATTGTCAAACTTCTTTAAGGATGATAGTCCACTTTTTGAAACAAAATTGGTAATTAATAATATAATGAAATAAAGAGTAAGAGAGAGATATTTTTATCATTCTTGCAGTTTGAGTGTAGCAGAGAATGACATGTTGCAGGTAATGTGAGTTGTTGATGTTTTCGGAGGTGTTTAAGGTAGGTTCAAGGAGGTTAGTGGAAATCCATAGTCACTGATGTTGGTTAGGCTACCAATGTTGGTAAGTAGGTATGGCTGATGTTGGTTATGTGACTGATGTCAATAAGGGAAGTAGGTCCTAGAGGGTTACAGGAGAGTTTTTTGAGTTGGGAGGTAGATGTTCGCTAGGTTTATGAGGTTGGGAAGAGTCATAAGGGAGTGTGTAAGACTCAGGTGGGTCTAGAAAAAAGGTTAGTATGTTTAGGGTAGATAAAAATAAGTGAAGGATTTTTACAACCCCTCCATGAAGAGAGTTGAGATGTTCATGAAATGATAAACAATACAATGTAAAGTAACTGTAAATTGACTATTTTAAAGGAATTACCAAAAAATAGAGATATACTTAGCTAATGAAATGGATGAATTGTGGGTGCCAAATAGATGGCTCTAGTAAGGCATATTGAAGTAATACATGAATAAAAAGACAAGCATGTGTTACCAGTTTAGAAGAATCCAAGCTCTGTGCAGTATATCATTTCCTAATTTGGATTGATTTATGTAGAGTAACAGTAAGCCTAAATATAGAAAGTTGAATGCTAAAAGCCTATATGAGAATAAATGAGTTTTCTTGATTTATGTTGTCTTAAACATCAGTTTGGAGTTTGGCTTAAGTAATTTATGTTGGCAACCCCACTACCATCGGTCATGGTTTGACCAATGTTGGTGGTATGAGAATAGGTAAAAGGGGTATTTTTAGCTTATTTTCTATTTTTTCTCATGCCAAGTGTGGTATCCATTAGGAAATAGTATAAATGGGAGGTTAAGAAGGATGTAGTTGGTTATTAATTTATTTTTGGGGTAAGAACAAGTCACGGGTAGTTAGTATTAGGGGACTAAGTCTTGAGGTGACACATAGGGTAAGAATTAGTCTTAGGATGAGGTGGCTAGGTAAGGTGGCATAAGTAGTTTTTAATTAACTTAATTTAATATTTTAAATTAATTAAATATGTGAGGGGTAAAAGCATGGGTTATGAATGCTAATTATTATTAAAAGGGGCTCAAGGGGGGTTTCAACACATGGAGTTATGCACATGTGTTATGTAATTTTTGTGTCTACACTTTGGTTGAACACCTAGTTCTATCTCAACAAGTCACATTTAACCAAAGTGGTATGCCTTCCTTTGGCCTGCTCCATAATAATCCATTATACATATAAGTTTATATAAAGTGCCATAAAGGGAAACATGTCCTTAGAGATAATGGATTAGGCCTCAACATAGTGTCTCTAAAGCTTATCAAGCTTCTTGGGAACACAATGGTATATCTCTAGCCAAAAATGATAACTATCAAAGCCTATGCTAATCCAAAAAAATAATCATAAGGCACCATTGGCTTACCAATTATCATTGGGCCTTTAACCCATGATACACTTTATCATGTGATTGATCTTGATTTTTCATATAATATGTTTCTAGGTAGGCCTTAGTTACATGAGATTCATGCAGTCCAATCAAAGCCACACCAATGTCTCAAGTTCTCCCACTCAGGGATAGAAGTGAATATTCTAGGAGATTTACACCTATATGAACACTACAAACATCTTGAGGCTAAGTTTCAAAGATACAATTACCAATACGACATGAACCCAAGTTCCAAGAAAGATAAAGGAAAGGCCATACCTAGAGGATAATCATATAGATCATAATACCTTGGATTCCCTTTCCTATATGCCACCTCCTAAAGCTTCTAATCATTTCAACATTTTAGATAATGGCTCAAGGGAATATGTGACCCATGAAACCTTACATATTTCCAAACTTCCTTAGAATCTAAAGACCTTTGGATGACCTAAAAATACCCCACACATGCATTGGCAACAAAATAAAAAAGATAAGGGACCTATCATGTTTGTACCAACATTTAGCCTAGAACTAGACCCTCTTCAAGGGGATGAATCATGGTTGTACAATGACAACCAAGCTGATTGTTATAAAAGTGCACATTATCCTATTCCCAATAAGATCATGGACCATCAAAATTATGAAGGATGAAGCCTTCAACTGAATCAACAAGGAACCATTGAGCTAATTTCCATGACTAAGTACAAAAGACCCTATGGACTTGGATTTAAATTTCCTAGGGGTGGCCCCACATATCCTATTCAAGTTTCATCATTGGTGACTAGTGATGATGATGCCAATAGTGAAGTAGAGTCTGATCATAGCCTCACCTTTGATGACCTAGCTAATACTAACCTATTCGATAACAATGTCATTTGTACCCTTACCATAATCATTCATCACAACCCATTACCATTATATTATCCCCAACTAATATATTGGGACCAATAAGAATCCAATTTATCAATTGATGAGTTTCATAACAATGAGGCATTCTGTGACTTTTTAGGCCTTAGAGACAATGTTCTATTGGGAGATCATAAACCAAGAGTCTTAATTACATTAGATCCTAAATCCTATTTTAGAGAGTGGGTGAAAACCCTTATCTAAAAACAAATAAAAAAAATATTGAGGTCCCTAAGTGAAAACCTATTTGAGGTACTGTTAGACCAGGGAAAAAGTAAAGATAAAGGCCAATCTAGTGGTAAAAACCTATTTCAGTTGCCTTAGATGGGGGTGTTCATTCTTCTTTGAATTTAGACTAGGAGACCACTAATGATGAACTTGCTTGTAGATCCAAGTTTAGTTTTGCACAAGTATTTGATTGAATTCTTTAAGAAATTTTGACTATTTTTGTCACATGGCCAGATCTCTCATTGGGGGACTCAGATTCATCATGCCTAAGAGACATTGAAGAGCAAGTCCTAATAAAGGACCTTAATATAGTCCAATAGTTCAAGTTTTTGCCTACTATCCTAAAATATGGTTTGACCCTTCTAGTTGAAGATATAATAGAGGTAAACATCGGGACTCCATCGGATCCAAAATGGATAAAATTAGGCATGTTCCTCACTGATGAGGAACATGAAGTCTTTATGGCTCTAATGAGAGAATTTATAGATATTTTTGTATGGACTTATTCTGGCATGCTAGGTTTGGACCCTGCTTTGGTTCTACACCACCTTGTGTTCAATCCTAATGTCAAACCGGTGAAACAAAAGCTACATAAGATGCATCTTTGCATTTCTATCTTGGTAAAGAAAGAGTTGGAAAACTCTTAGAATTAGGATATATCTAATCCATTGACTACTCAAAATGGATATCTAATGTTGTACATGTTAGCAAAAAACCTAAAAGAATCTAAATTTGTATTAATTTCTAAGACATAAATAAGGCTTGTCCTAAAGATGACTTTTCATTTCTTAATATTGACATGATCATTGAATCCATAGTGGGTTATGAAATGCTCACTCATGGATGGATTTTTAGGATACAACCAGATAAGAATAACACTAAAAGACCAACATAAAACAACGTTCATCACTCCATGGGGAATATTTTGTTATCAAGTAATGCCATTTGGTCTTAATAATGTTGGAGATACATATCAAAGGGCCATGATTGTCATATTCCATGATATGATGCATGATATTATTAGAGACTATGTTGATGACATATTAGGAAAATCCAAGACAAGGGCTAACCATCTAGTAGTGCTATGTAGGATATTTAAAAGATTGTAGGAATACAAAGTCATACTAATCCAAATAAATGTGTGTTTGGAGTAACCTCAAGAAAGTTACTTGGATTCATTGTGTCTCATAGGGGTATTGAAGTTGATCTGGCCAAAGTCTATGCTATCACTAAGATGCCACCTCTGACCAATTTGAAGCAACTCCATAGTTTACAGGGCAAGATCCAATCAATCTAATGCTTCATCTCTCAATTAGGAAATGAGTGTCATTGATTTACACCTCTTTTGAATAAAAGAGTTACATTTTATTGAAATGACCATTGCCAAATAACTTTTCAACAACTCAAGGACTATCTAGTTAATCCACCTATTTTTTTACCCTTTATGCTAGGAAATCCATTCTTGTTGTATCTATCAGCTACTGACAAAGCCTTGGGGGCACTTTTATCTCATGATAAAAATGGAAAACAACATGTAGTACACTACTTAAGCTATACCTTAGTCACATATTAACACAATTATGTACCTATTAGAAAAGCTTGTCTAGCCATGGTCTTCATAGCTCAAAAACTTCACTATTACATGTTAAACAATAAGATCGTGGTCATTTCAAAAGTAGATCCACTCAAGTATCTAATATCTAAAATAGCTTTACAAGGTATAATGTCTAAATGGATCATGCTTCTTAGTGAGTTTAACATAGAGTATGTCAATCAGAAGGTAATCAAAAGATAGGTCCTTACAGATCAACTTGCTGAAGCACCCCTTGTAGATGCAAAACAACTCACATTTCATTTCCCTGATGAATCCATAATGACCATCATCAACACACCTCTTGAGGAGCAACACTGGAAGCTATATTTTGATGGTTCATTTACTACACATGGATTAGGGGTAGTCCTCTTATTTATTAGACCATAGGGGGATCTAATCCCTAAATCATTTAGGATTAGTTTTCCTTATATAAAAACATGGCTGAGTATGAAGCACTTATTGAAAGACTTTGAATATATCTCATCTAAAGGCTTATGGTGATTCTTAGCTAATCATCAATCAAGTCACAGACCATTTTCAAACCAAAGATGACAAGTTAGTTCCTTATAAAGCTATGGTCAACACTCTCAAGCGATAAATTATTGACATTCAATTTGAGCATATACCAAGGGCTAGTAATAGAACTATAGATGTCATGGCTTCTATCAACTTTCTAATTTGATAAATAGACAAAGCTAGAGAGTATCAGTTCCTTGTCAAGAATTCAGTCACACCAACTCATGAAACTTAAATTGTGGCAATGATTTGTGATATTATTGGACCTAATTATATTTGGTACTTAGATCTTTATAACAACCTTCATGACCAAATTATACCACCTAACCTATCTTGAAAACAAACCAAAGCTTATATCCATCACTTCACTGGTTATACTCTACTTTTATCTACCCTTTACTACCATAGTTTTGATGGAACTCTATTTTTTTGTTCAAATTCAACATAGTCCATGCTAGCATTAAGAGAAGTTCATGAAGGGGTATGTGGAGTTCATTCTAGCAAGGTAGTCCTGTCCAAAAATATCTTGCATACTAGTTATTATTGGTCCATGATGGATGCATATGTAGCTGCATATGTAAAGAAGTGTGAAAAATGTCAATAGTATGCTAATCTAATTCATGCCCCAGCCTAAAATCTAAAACTGATGTTAACACCATGGCTATTTGCTATATGGGGACCTGACTTCATTGGGAAAATCAACCCCACTTCATTTGATGGCCATAAACATATCCTTATTGCCAATGAATATTTCACTAAGTGGGTTGAAGCTATACCTCTCAATTACATGACTAGAAAGTAAATTTCCAAATTTATCTTCAACTATATCATTTTTCGCTATGGTATCCCCTCTGACATTATATCTGATAATGGAGGATCATTCAAGAATAAGGATGTTAACAATCTACGTACCAAATATACCATCACACAACATTTTTCTATGGCATATTACCCTCAAGGTAATGGCTAGGTTGAAGCATCAAATAAAAACATTGTCAATATTCTCAAAAATATTGTCAATGATGTTAATTGTGATTAGCACCTACAGATATTCCCTACCCTTTGGGCATATCATACCAATCACCGTACCCCCATAGGATCCATTCCATATTCACTTATTTATGGGATAGAAACCATCCTTTCCATTGAGGTTGAGTTTCTTTCACTATGCATATCTTTCAAACATGTCCTAGATGATCATGACTATCGAGTAGCTCACCTGCAAGAGCTAGACCTACTTGATGAAAAATGCACATATACGCTCAAAAATCTTTACGCATATCAGAACTGACTCAAAATCCACTACAATTGATGTGTCAAGTATAGAACATTTGAACTTGGTGATCTTTTTTTAAAAGAAAACCAAAAGAATACCATGGCTGAGAAGAAGCATATAGGTAAATTCAAACCAAATTGGGTAGGGCCTTCCATCATTATTGTAGATTATGGACGAGGAGCATATAGGCTTGCCACACCAGACAAAGATGAACTTCTTGAGCTAATGAATATTAT
Source organism: Torreya grandis (assembly GCA_037957365.1). Taxonomy (NCBI): domain Eukaryota; kingdom Viridiplantae; phylum Streptophyta; class Pinopsida; order Cupressales; family Taxaceae; genus Torreya; species Torreya grandis. Next base: position 2,853,374 of record JARHVA010001951.1, read on the forward strand.
TCATCTCCAGCAGTACTATGCTTAAGATCTAAGGTGTATTATCTATAAGGACCATTTTAATGGTGCCATTTTATCACTACTCTTTTTTTTACAAATATCATTCTTATCATTCGTTTTATCCCATTCCATTTGCTTTACCATCTTGTTTTATCAACCAAATGTGTTCTAAAGCCTAGCCTGTTTGACCTTGGTTTTTGCCATTTTTTGGACCTTTTTTAGCATCAAATAATTTGATCAGTTTCATTAGTTATTTCAAGTACTTCTAACAGAGATCATATTTTAGAGTAGTATGATAGAAGTTTTGATAGTTGCATCCTTTGTTTATTATTCCTTTCTTATCACCAGTCTTGCTACTAATTATAACCACCTTTGGAAAAATTAGTACCATTGATCTATGTTGTTGTGTCCTAGTTATAACCACTATGGGAAAACTAAGGGAAACATTTATTTATTGAGCCTTGACATACTAACTTGCCACTTCCTATACCATACTATGCCTTTTTACCAACTATGCCTATTTTTATTTGAATTGACTACTACACTAGTCAAATTTCTTCATTGTAGGGTAGAACTACAGTGACTTGAGGTCCTACTCTAGGAATATGTAGGTAGTGCTTAATACTTGTTAAGGTCAGCTCAATCACCCTTTTCACCATGCTCTCATCATTTTGTGAGCAACCTAATCCATGCTCTTGTTATTTTACAAACAACCTAAGTTTGAACACTCTCACCATTTTTGAGTAGCCTAAGCTTGAATGCTCTCACCATTTCATGAGCTTGAACCATTTAGTGTCTCATTATTCTTGATTGAGTTGAGATACTTTAAAAATTCTAAAAAAAATTATAAAATCATTATAAAAAACCAAAAACATTGACCATTTATTTGCCTTAAAGATTTTAGGAACCTTACTAAGTTGCAAGCAAATTACTTGTTTCTTAGTTTCTCCATCTTTTTTAGATTCTTTCTCTCACATGCTTTCTATTTTACAAGACCATTCCTATTCTGCTATCATATCTATTCTATTTATTTTCATCAGTTATCACATTCTTCCCATTCCTTGGGAGAACTACATTTGGCTTGAAGTTTTTTATTGGATATTACATCCATGGAACTATGTAGGTAGCATCCACTTGCCTAGTGCATATGGAGATAGCTTGACCACCCCCTTCCCTTTCTTCTATTCCTCCATTTTTTTTATTTGTTAGGTTGTCCCCTATTTTCTAGGGGCCATATTCATATGGTTTTTATTGCATTGTTTATTTATTTGTTTATCTACCTATTTGTTTGCTTTCAACACTATTGCCTTGATTCAGTCTATGTGTGTTCATTATGTGATTCTTTTCCCACACTTATACTTAAATCCATCCATATTCATATGTTTACATTGTCATCATGGTTTTTATCATTGGTACATTATTTTATATTTGAGTATTGGATTTTGGGAGTCTATCCTTATGCATATTTTGGCCAAGTCCTCATGATATTATACCATGATGCCTACCAACATGAGCTACAACAAACCTCATCTTCAAGAAGTCTATTCAACAATGATGGCATAAATGTCTCTTCAACACTAACATCCAAATTCAATCCCAATCATATCCCAAATAGATTAATTAACCATAA
>JARHVA010001951.1:2860000-2933573 GCA_037957365.1 Torreya grandis
ATTGTTTTGGGCATAACCCAAATCCCAAATAGAACCAAAAAACCCAAAACATAAAATTAAAACATAATAAATTATAAATGATAAGAGTGCAAAGAAATAATACACATGCATGACTAAAACACATTTCATTTTTTTAATTAAAAACCTAATAGGGAAAACCTCAATATATAAGCAAGTGAAAGAGACCAAGAACTATAATCTTCATTTACTATTACCAGATGGAATGAATAACCATTAATCTCATTAAGAAAGATTTTGCATCCATAATCAACATATATATGATATGGGTTTATATATGCATGTAAGAATATGCATAAATAAGATCATATCTTATTGGAAACCTCAAAAAATTTATTTCCATAATGTTATTTGAGTTGAAAATCAAAAATATTTAACAAGAAGGAAAAGTAACTTGCCTAGGATCTTGCCCAAATTGCTGATAAAGCTTCCAATGGTGCTTTTAGAGAACCCATTACATTTATTTCTCCCAAAAAAATCATGTTTTTCAAGCACCCACAACCCCCTCACCATTTCCACATATCTCTCCATTTACAAGAAGCTATCATTTTATAATTCATTATTAGCTACAACATACTTATTTGACCCCCAAATATGGCCATTCACCTCTCACCTTGTGGTGACCATGCCCCAAATAAATAGCTAGATTCTGGGGGAAGCAAAATGCCTATGCAGAGATTCCATCGATAGACCAAATGATTAGGGTTTACCTTGAATTCTTTCTAGAAGCATTATACAAATACACTAAAGTCACCCACCTATCTATCGACTTCATTAATAAAATAATGATTTCAATTATTTTTACTCAATCAAAATTTCCCTCAAAGTCTACAAAATTGATAGAATTTAAGCACATTATGATTTAATCATAATTTCAATTAAATTTGAATCCATATTGGTATTATGCCAAAATTAACTTCCCATGGATTAAAGGTATTAAGCTACAAGCCACGGTGCCTATTATAATATGGTAAACAAGTTATTTAATTAAAATAAAATTTGACACACACATGTGCGTGCATATACACACACACATGTGCATGCATGCACGTGCGTGTGTGTGCACGCACACACACACACATGCATGCATGCATACATGCATGTGCATGCATACACACATGCACATGTAGACACACACACACCAAATAGGTGCCTCTTTTTTAATTTACTATAAAATAATTCCATAATACTTCCTTCATGCTGATGACATTTTGTAACATCAGTCTGAAGAATACTTATCCAAACAAAGCCTTTACCCAAAATGACTTTGGCTTATGAATAAATTGGCTTGTTAATTCATACCTCATATTTTTTAATATTTTTTTAATGAAATTTCTCACCAACTAGATTGAGCATGTCTAATAGGGGCTAAACTTGATATTATGACATGTTAGTTATTATCTTTGACACCTTAGTGTATACTATCATTAGACACTGGCCCTGGTTTGACACAATATCAACTAAGTTGAGTTGATCTAGATGAAAATATTAATGACACTCATCAAATTTTAGCTCTCCAGGTGTCTAAAACATCTTGAAATATCAGCTATAAATGTGGCTTTCCAAAAGAAAATTCAAAAGGTTTCGTCGATGTACAACTCTGAAATGGTTTTAAGTAAAAATGCATATTCTTGTTTTTGTCATAAATTTTGCTTATAGAATTTGTTTTAGATCCCATGAAAAGCATTTGAAATATATTTAAATTAATAATATGATGTCATGAATTTTTTATCCTATAATATATTTTCATATGGTTTCAATTTTACACTACATTTAAAAGTCCTTTTTGTGAACCCTGGTTTCAAATATATGTAATGGGCCCAAGTTATATATTTAGTGATTTTGAAAAAGTAAATTCAATTGGTTCATTATAAATTAATTATTATTTTATAAATAAAAATAAATTATTCATGTAAAAATATCATAAAATAATTTAATAATGCTATATCATAATAGTTTATTCGAAGAAATAAAATAAAAAGATAATGGGAAAACTCAAGTTAAGGTTGAGTTAATACTTAATTCAAGTCAAAAGGTAGTTATGAAACCACTTTAGGAAGGAAAGAAAGTATAAAAGGCTTGGAATGTATTGTAATAAGATTCACATTTTTATTTTTTCCCAACTCAAGGAGAGGGTTGATACAACTTTATGTACAACTAGTTATTATCCATAAATTCGTAAATGGAATGAATTAAAATGTGTGAGGTAAATCTATTGCTTTATGGGTGTTTGATAGTATCCATTAATGAGATGTGATTTTTTGTTCATGAATGATATATGTTAAATTATTTTATTTATATTGAGTATGTGTAAACCCTTAAATTTTGAAAATTTTGTTTAGAAACCCTTGAGGATAGAGTTTGTTGAATATACACATAATCTAGTTTGAAGAAAGACTATGAGTTTTCAGGAAATCATTACTCCTATAACATTTGATGTTATATATTTCTATTTACATGTTAAAAAATATTCCAAACCAAGAGTGTTTGATATTTAAATAAACCTTATTGTAAATAATGAAAACAAGACTTTGTTTTGTTTCAAGTCAAAAATACAAAGGCATTCCATAGTACTTTATGTGTTAAAACCCATATGGTATTTGATTTATTTTTCTATTTGAAGTATATTTCTCATCTTTTTAAGAAAATGGGTTTCCATTATGGAACTATACAACACATTCCTTTCAAAATTAGGTTATCCAAATGTTTTTTTTTGCATTTAATCCATTGTGGGTTTCCCTTTCTTCCTTATATTTCTTCCCATTCTTTATCCATTAATATTTTTCTCATGTCTCTTATTTTTGTTAAATTTTTATTCTTTATGGTTAATAGTAAATAAAACCCTAAAAAACACACATCACATGAGGGAATTTCCCTTCTCAAATGTAGGATAAAATCACTAGTTAATCAGTGATTTTTCAATGTTGTCAGCTTTATCTCACTTACAATTAGGAGAGTGAGTGAAATAATCCAAGAAAGCACAGTGACATAAAATATTTTTAAAAGTGTTTGATGACTCCACTAGGGATCAAAGTGCCTTGTGAATTTAATTTTTAGATATTTCAAGGAACCTCCCTTGTAATGAAGGTTGGAGACTCTACTGAAATGAGGTATCTGGTGCCTTCATCTTTATGATTGAATAAATGGCATTGATTCATACCAACTCTATTATCTTCCCCACCCTATGGGAAAATTGCTTTGGGTATTTTATATTTGGTCCAACACACTAGTTTTCCTCTGTGTTTATTATATGAATAAGGCTCTCAAGATGTCAATTATAACTTTCATGATATCATTAAGGTATGTGGTACTTTGGGAGTAGTTAAAGAAGATTTATATGTGTGTCTTTTTTTTAAAACCCTCATTAGATGTGCTACTGATTGGTTTTAGAACTTGAAAGATGTATACATTTTGGATTGGAACACTATGAAAGAATAATTATGGATAGATTCAAAATAGTTGTGAATGTTTGTGAATTGTTAAAATTTTATAAATATAGAATAAATAAGAAGAGAACATGAGATAATTTTTGATGAATTTTAATAATTTGATAAGGTTTATTTCTCATGATAACTAACCAATCCAGAAAATAAAATTTACATCTTCATTATTTATCTATATCTAAAGATTCATTTCATCTTGCAAAGAAGCAAAGTATGTGATGTGTAAAATGCAAAAAAACAAGCCATTGAAGTCTAAGATGGTATGATCAAATCCATAATGTTGAATACATATGATGCTAAAAAATGTACTCCAAATATTCTAAATGATGGACATGCAATAGTGTAGGTCATGAAGAAACAAAAATATCAGCTTAAAGACTCATATTTCACAACAAAAAATTCAAGAGAATATTTTTGATGAGAAACTATATGAACTTTAATAGAAAAGAGGTCCGAAAAATCCCACTCCATTAGATTTCTCTAATTTCATAGTCTTGAGTGATGAAGATATATTGTAATTTGACTTGGTTTAACCATGGGTGAATGAAAGTGTTGATCTATATCCATTACATAATGAGTACAACATCTAAAAATTAGACTTCTCAGAGTGCAAAAAGGAAAAACATGTTATTCCATTTTTTGTCAGTGTGAAGATCACCATTGCATTGAGTTAGAATACTCAAAAATTAAAACTATTATAATCATGGAAGTAAAAGAATGCTTGAAATGAAGTAAAAAAATGATGCCCAATAGTCATTTTGAGCAAGATGGAAACTATTAAAGTAGAATAATTTGATGAAGCCCAAGAATAAATAGATCTAGTTCAAGAGAATGAATTCTTTGATGAATATGCTGAATTTTTTTATATATCCCATGTTAATTAACATGAATGTAAATATAAACATTGTACGATACATGTTATAGAATGTATGTGTATTGATATTAACCAAAAACATGGTAATTTTTTTGAGGTGTTAATCCCAAGAATACAATAAGATGATGAAGAGTGTCATGTGGACATCAAATATAATAATAAAGCATTTATATTATCTATATGAAATGAAGAGAGTAGTTTTTCTCTATTTTTATACCAAAAATAATATCATTATTGCATCAAACCATAATAATCAATGATGAGTAAAGAAGAAAGTGTTACAAAATAAAATTTCAATGCCCTTTTTCAAATATCAAGATCATGAGCATTTAAAATAACTAAGGATGTTAGTGAATAGATAAAATATTCTATTGATATGCCTATTAAATAAAAAGTAATACATACTCATAATAACACTACAGATGGGCCTTCACACAAGTTGATTCTAGAATCAATGTGGAGAGAAGATAAAAGAAATATTCTAAATCATTCAAATCACATAAAGGTAAGAATTTTTTAAAAAGATGTAAAATAAAAATTCGATTCCTATAATCTTATTATTCATTTTCAAATTCTAAAAATAATCCTAATATCTATTGTTCTCATTCATGGTCACATGCATATGCTTAAATAGTTTAATTATATTATGTTTTCCAACTATCAATTTTTTCCTTTGAATTGCATAGGCCTCATCATTTCAACTTGTATTTCATAATGGTACCTAGTTATTTGAGCCAATTGATCAATTTGTATAGTATATATATCCTTCTTAGACCCTTTTAAATAGTTACGTTTTCCCATTTTATCTTGATTTGATTTCCCATCTTCATTTTGATATGCATGTGGATTTTAAATAAATGCAACATGGAGATTTTTCCCTTTGTCTTCCTATTTTTGGTCTATTATCATAAAAATAGTTGAACTTCAAATAAATCTCATTAAATGAGCCATAACATAATAAGTAATGTTTACCCTTCATCAGTCAAGATTGATAAGAATTTTTTTTAATACATTTCCTCAAGCGAACATAAAAATATGATTTTTTTTCAAAGTCAGTTATCCAACCCAATAGTGTGTTCATTTCTCATATGAATAAGATAGGAAAATAATTCATAAGTTATCTATATTAGTGCATGAAATCATGTGATACACACAAAGATCCATATGATTAAGGCATAGTTTATATCATATATTCTACCAGGGATTGTGGTCCTATAGTTAGGACTAGTTGTTATTGTGAAATTTTGAACTTCATGATAACACCCCCAATTGCATTCCTAATAGGTGATTAGATTAAAATCAAATATAAGGACAATTATTTTTAAAAAATAAGGATGTTGGATCCATAATTCAATAAATAAGGTTTAGTGAACCCATTTAAATCTCCATTCATATAAAAATACACATGAGAAGTTTTACATAGTGAACATTCAAGAACTGAACTTTCCATATCAAGGAACAAACTAAAACACTTTGTGTTATAAAATCATTTATTTTATTCAAAAACATGACTATTGGTAGGATATATGTGCAAAGGGATCATAAGAGTTTTAAGGTACTTGTTTGATTCAAAACTAAAATAATTTATTGCTAAAGTAATTTCAAGTCCATGATAGAGTTTGGAGTTAGTCAAATTCAACGTCAAAAAGGGAATAAAGATAAAATCAAACCTATATGGAGCTAATTTTTGAGTTCAAATTAAATCTATAAGGAGATCCATGGTCTTCTCATTGCTTATAAATTCTGCACTAATTTTTTTTTATCTCATTAAGATCCTAAAATTCATGTTCCATTATGTAGACCAAGTGCAAGAGATGAATTTTTATTATAAATAGTTAGTGCAAAAAAAATCATCTTGAGCCTAAAAAATAGTTCTAGAGATTTGTGGTACCTAAGGCTCCCAAAAATTTCACCCAAATTTTGACTTTGTCAAAACTTAAAAAATATTACACCATTGTGTAAACCAAGTTGAAAAGATGAATTTTCATTATAAACACTTGCCATGATTTTCATAAGTTTAGTTTTATTTAGAACTCTATAACATTCAATCATCTTAGGAACTTCCTTCTATTCCACAAGTACTAAAAATTAATATAAGTTCAGTTAACAAAGGATTCCCCAAGTACTCAAAATTTTAGAAATGTTGGTTAACAAAAAAATTCCTCAAATACATAGAAATTACAAAAGTTCTTTGAAAAAATAGTTCTTTGGGTATTCAAAAATTTAGAAAGTTTAGTTAACAAAGAGTTCTATTGGTGTTAGAAAGTACTAAAATGTTTAGTTAATAAAGTAGGTTCTTTGAGTTACATAAACCTAGAGACATCTGAATTTAACTGAGTTCCATCTAATTGTTAGTTCCCTAGGTGCTCAAAACTTCTAAAATTACCATCTAAAACTATGGGGTTTCAAATAAAGATTTAAAATGTTTTGCTAGTACACAAAACCCTAAAATGTTTTGAGGCATAAATGGAAATTTTGTTTTAGTTTGGATCCTATTCAAAGTATTAGAAATCTATTTTAATAATTAATCTAATGTCATGAAATATTTGATCATTGAAGGCATTTTTGGATGGCTTCAATTCCAAGCTACATTTAAAAGTCTTTTTTATGGAACCTAGTTTTAAATATATGTTGTAGGACCATGTTAAATATTCAATGAATTTTTAAAAGTAAATTTACTTAATTATTAATTAATTATTATTTTCCAAATATAAAGTCATTCATCATGAAAAAAATTCATAAAGTAATTTAATATTTTTATATTGGAAGGAGTTGTGAGGGATCAATAAAAATGAAAAGATAATGGACAAACTCAAGTTAAGTCTAAGTTAAGACTTAAGTCAAGTTAAAAAGTAGTTATGCAACCACTTGGTGAGGGAAGGAATATATAAAATTATTTTAATAGATTATAAGAAGGTTCAAATTTCTTATTTTCTCTTAGCCCATGGAGAGAGTTGCTACAAATTTATGTACAACTAGTTGTTTTATAGAAATTTATGAATGGAGTGCATTATAATATGTGAGATAAATATATTGATTTTTGGGTATTTGATATTCTCCATTTATTAGATGGGATTTTTTTATTCATTAATAATGATATATGTTAAATTATTGTATTCTTTGATTATATGTAAACCCTTTACTTTTGAAAAATTTAAGTTGCAAGGCCTGGAGGACAAAGTTTGTTGTATATACACACAATCTAGGTAATATTGTGAGATTTCACATATGTTTTATATATTTACATTTAGATGTTGAAAATATGATTCCAAATAGGGATTTTTGATGCTAAAAGAAACCTTGTTTGAAATAAGTAAAATAAAACTTTGTGTTCATTTTGAGTAAAAATACAGAGGGGTTCCATAGTATTTATCTTAAAAACCCTTTGGTGATATGATTTATTCTTTTTTTTAAGGTATGTATTTCTCATCTTTTTGAGAATATATTTTTCCATTATTGAGATATTCAACCTATTCCATTTAAAATCAGGTTATCTAGACAGTTTTTTGTATTTACTCCAATGTGGGTTTCCATTTCTCCCTATCCTTTCTCCATTTCTAGTTTTCTCATTTCTCTCATTTTTTCTTCTTTTCATACTTTTTATTTAAAAGTACATAAAACCTAAAAAAACCCACATCATATGAGGGAGATTCCCCTCTAAAATGTAGAGGAAAATCACAAGTTAATTGATGATTTATTCAGTGTTTCAAGCTTTATGATGCTTCTAGTTGGGTGAGTTAGTGAAATAATCCAAGAAAACATACATAAAATATTTCCAAATGGAGAAAAAAATTAAATTTCTTACTTTTCATGTCATTATATTTCCTTCTTTATTGGATTTTATAAAAAAATAATGTGACAATTTTATTTAATCGACATTTAGATCACATTTCATGATCCATCATTAAGGAAAAAATATATTATTCTTAAACTATATTAAATATGATAAGATTATTTTAGTCACATACACACATAAAGTACATGAGAATATAATATATAATAGTTTATGATGTGCTCTTTAATGGGAGAATATTAAAATATTTTCCTTGACTTTTTCTTTTTCTTTGAATGCATCAAAGGATTATACTAGCAGTTTCCCCAAAGGTGTATGGTATAGGGAAATAAGTTTAGATTGGTAGCATCAAATGTGAGCTGCATCGATTCATTATCAAAATAAAATATTTACTACTTATCCTCTCTCCAATAGTTCTAGCAACATTCAAAATAAATATGTTAATGATAAATCCCTCCCTTTAAATCTTAGTCAATAAAATAAAAAGAACTTGAGGGGCAATCACTAACATGTTTTAAGGAAAAAATGAGACACATAGAATAAATTAGCATTGAATAAATGAGGTTTATAGGACCAAAATGGTCAATAATATAAATAATCAATTGCATGAGGCATTCTCTCAAAATAATAATAAATATTTTTACAGTTTCTCAAGTATACTTGTTTGCAACCCATGTCATTTTCCACTCCCACCACACCCAACACAAATGATATATGAATGTATGGAGTAATTCATTAAATCACATATACTATAGAAAACATTGGAAATAGTTTTACCATTAGACACAAATATTTTATTAGCAAGGATGCATCCCATAATAACTAGTGTTCAAATAGTTATTAACTAACATTTGAAATGAAGACCCAACTAAAAAATATTTCAATGTTCTCATTTCAATAAAATACTCATTTATGTATCCATAAAAAAACATGCCTTTTAAATCTCAACACATTTGTATGCAACTAATAACCTAGCTACATTGCATAATAATAAAATAGTAAAAAATTAAGCATTATAATTACAATACGCAAAGTAAAATATAACAAAAAAAAGGTTGTACCAAACCTTAATGACATTCAATTGGAAACAAAAATACTACTACATAAAGGAAAGAGTCTATTTTGACATCTAATTTTATAGGTTAAAGTAGTGTTAGTTAATGGAGTGATCAAAAAAATTGTTCATATTGTCTATAATCTATATTCAAAACCACATGATTTACCCATGTGTGTGGTTGGTGCCTTCCTAAAATACCCTGTCCCCCATGGGATATCAACAATCTAAAACATTTTTTATTTCCTCTTATTGAACATGGTATTATCAAAAAATGCATCTCAAAATGTCTTTGGCACTAACCATATATAAAGCCTAGGGTATGGATCTCAATAAAGAAAGAATTAATATTGGAAACATCGATTGCCAAGCCTTGACCTTTATCACTTCAAAATCAACTTTTAACTCATTTTATGACATGCATATCTCCCATGCATTTTCATTTAATTGCTACACAATAATGAATGATAATAAATATGTAAAAGTTAAAAAAAAGAGGAAGCATGAATTCTATACAAAGGACAAGAGATTAAATTAACATATAATTTTTGGGTTAAATATGGGTTAGTTAATAGATCTATTATAAATGTTTTTCACATTATCAATAATACAAGTTCAAATAATCTAACTTGTCTATTTATGTAGTTCTTGCCTTCATTGGATACTTTGACCCCCATAAGATATTGGTATTTTGACAAAAAAATTAGTTGTTCTTATTATATGGGGTAATTATTAAAAAATTACACTAAAAAAGTCTTAGACTCTAACTATATATAAATAAGAAAGAATGACTCTCAATAAGGCATCAATTGATATCAATAATGTTGATCATCAAGGCTTGACCTTAATTTTAGTATCAATAATTATATCATTGTATGGCATGTATGTTTTTCCTATATTTTCCATCAATTTATATAAAATAATGAACAATAAAAATATATACAAACCAAAAAAAGAGGAAGTAAGACTTGACACAAAACCTCTTCCACTACAATTACAACCCATATAAAATTTTATCATAATTTCAATAGCAAATTTTTTCTATACATTTACACCAATTTACACTCATTTTCATAAAAAACTACACTTTACCAAAATAAAAAATTACATCCCTTTAAACATAACTTACACCTTTGGAATAACTTATGTTTTTTTGTATTATCACTCTATGTCATCATCTTAGGCATATGTTTTATGTTTTTATCATAATTATTGAAATCAAGAGCTTTGAATAAGCATATTGTTATATTATTTTTATTATTAAAATGCAATAACTATTATATTTTGGACTCTAATAAGAAATTGTTGAATGCATAAATAATTAGACCCTCTTTGGAAAAAATATTTTTATGGTTTTTATAAAATGTATCTATATATGTATGATGGTATTAAGGTAATGATATTTTATTCTAATCACTTATGCACTTCTATGTATGAACATTTTCCATGTTATCATGTTCATATCCTTACCGCCTTTACCAATACCATGTGAGGACTTTTTTTTAATATATATATATATATATATATATATATATATATATATGTATATATGTATGTATGTATGTATGTATGTATGTATGTATGTATATGTGTATGTATGTATGTATGTATGTATGTATGTATGTGTATATATATATATATATATATATATATATATACACATACATACATACATACATACATACATACATACATACACATATACATACATACATACATACATACATACATACATACAATTTTATTCTAATCACTTATGCACTTCTATGTATGAACATTTTCCATGTTATCATGTTCATATCCTTACTGCCTTTACCAATACCATGTGAGGACTTTTTTTTAATATATATATATATATATATATATATATATATATATGTATGTATGTATGTATGTATGTATGTATGTATGTATGTATGTGTGTATATATATATATATATATATATATAAAATATATAATCTACAAATAATTCACAAAAAAATAGGTAGTATGAAAACACACCTCAAAGTTAGACAAGGCCAAGCTTAGGAATAAACAATAGAAATAAAAAACAAAATTCGGCCCCAACTAGAAATGAGTCATCATAATATCATAAAAGATAACATTTAGTTTATATAATAAGGATACAAGGTAGATGATCTATATCATCTAGACCCTAACCTGAGCTAGGCAAGTCATTGCCATCTAGAATTGGCTCCCAACTAGAAGCCTGAGCAATGTCCTTGTCATATTTTTGTGATTGAGTAGGTAAAATGGCCAGAGAGATCTTGGGGAACTTATCCATCATGTTTTTATGACCTCTAGGTATCACTCCCCAAGCATTTAAATACAGAGGAGTAGGAGGATCACCCAAACCATATTACCCAATAGGGGAAGGAGGCAAGGGTTTCCACCTTCATTGTTGTCTAGAGAGGACATGCATTGATACTGATTACCACTATGAGAGTGGCACTGAGATTGAATATATTAGTTCCCACCTTAAGGAGGACTAGAAATTATTCCATCAATTATATTATCCCTAGGTAGAGAAAGAAGAATTTGTGCCATAGCACAAGGAACATCTCCCCAATGAGTGAGAAGGTCTTGAAGGTTTCCAAGCTCTATGGAAACTTTATTAGCCTACACTTGAACATATAAAATCACATTTGAAATAATATGAGATATGTTGAAGGAAAAAAAATTACAATCTGAATAAACATTACTAAACAATGCATTATTTATTTCTCTCCGTAATAAAAATAGAATCTCCACTCTAAAAGTATGCCAGACTTAGGAAAAAACTTAGGTTGTAAAGGATTTAAAAGGTCATGAATCCATGTCCAAACCCTTTGAGCTTTGGAGCAATGCAATAAATGATGAGGGAGTATTTCCAAATGGCCATAGAAAGGGCATTTAAGAAGGGAAATTCTTAAATTCACAAGATGTCTACCTATAGGTGGGCCCTAATATAGAAAACACCAAGTTAATTGAGCTAACTTAGGCTCCAAGAAAACCTCCTAGATAGTATGAAAATGGAAGCACAAGGTGTGAACTGAATAATGTAGACCCCAACGAGAGTTAAGCTTGTGAACCATATGCATCAGGGGAGTAAGCCACCCATAGACAAGATAAGGAGTGTAATTACAAAATAGAGTTTCAACATACTACTTCTCGTCCTTCCACCAAGCATGAGTGAAATTAATAGAGATTTTGTGAAGCACTGAAGGTGGAACAATGTTAAGGATTTCTTCATAAGATTATCTATCAATGTTAGCTAATCAAAATTTGGTTTCACCTCCTCCTGAGATAGCCAAGAGATATAATTCTTACAAAACATGTCTTGAATAGTATGAATTCCTTTATGAAACAACTTAAGAGCATTGATCCAAGGAAACTTAGCTAGAAGGACTTCATTGAAGTTGATAACAGGTGACCACTGTAACAATTCTGAGTTAATAGACAACCCACCTTAAAACCTTGAGCCATTATAGAGAAGACATGGTTTGATCTTTTCCCATGATTTATATATACTTTTAGACACAAAGGAACCTATAATTTAAATAGGAGTTTTGATGATGAGTAGATTGGAAAATCCAACCCCTTTCTAGGCTTTTTTGCCTTTAGAAATGCCTGAAGATATGTAGTGTTGAAATAACACCTTCCAAGCTTCCTTGCCAGAAATGACCTACACAATCCATTTGACACATAAGGTAACCCCTTGATGAGCCATGTCAATGACCCCCATACCTTTGGCATCCTACATGAGGAAATAGTATTCCCAAGCAACCCTGTGAAAGCCATGGCCATGTGAAGAATTGTCTTAAAGAAATTCCCTGAGAATTTTTTCAAGTTTATGATAAGAAATCTTGGAAGGCACCCAACATGAAGAGTAGTAAACATGGTTTGTTGCAATCACATTAAATTAGATTTGAAATTTTCTTGCTAAGTATAAAGGCTTAGTCACCTAATATTTCAATTTCTTTATTACTCTATCAACAACATATTACCAAAACATGGGCAGAGAGGCATCAAAAGAAAAAAGGATGTTAATAAACTTGAAGATTTACATCATGTTGGATTTATGCCACCCATACTTAGTATCCCATTTTAGCGGGGGGAGGTATGACTACCTATATCAACAATTTTTTTTCCATTGCATGCTTGAGCCAGAGACAAGGTAAAAGGTGTTGAGACACTGCAAGGTATTGTCTATATTGTCCTCTTCTTCAATAATAGTAAGGAAATAATTATTAATAAAGTTGCCATTTAATAATTTCATATCTTTCTAAGGGTTTTCTTTATCTGGAGGGAGATTGATTTTTTTAACAAAACCCCTAGCTTGGGCATTGTTAAGAAGATATCCAAAACCCTCAGCTACAAGCATATATAGGGAAGGTGCCAATAGACATCCTTGATGAATAGACCGAAACAATATAAATTATTCATAGGTGACTCCATTAATAGAGAGGATGGTTGAGACATCTAAAAAACTCATCTAGATAGTTTGAATGAAATTTATCCTAAAACCCAAGGCTTTAAGCATGGCTAAGATGAAAGGCCACTCAATATAGTCATAAGATTTTTCAAAGTCAATTTTTATGAACATAAATTTTTGATTAGATCTCCTAGCCTAGTCCATTCCTTCCCAAATAGCAATGATATTATCTAATACATATCTACTTCTAATGAATCATGTTTGCTTAGGGTGAATGATGTGTGACAATAAATTATGAAACTAGAGTGCCAAAGTTTTAGCACTAATTTTGTAAGAAACATTCAAGAGAGTGATCAGCTACCAATTACATATCAAATCAAGATCCCCTTGTTTAGGTATGAATTTAATGTTTCCTTTATTTATATTATTTCTTAGAGAATGTGTGTGAAAGGCTTCTTGATAAACATGGTATAAGTCAACACCCACAAGATCCCAGAGGGTTTTATATATTCATAGGGAAAACCATCAATGCCTAGATATTTTTCATTCATCATATGAGCCACTACCTCATGTAGATCATCCATAGTAAGGAGCCTATTACAAGCCACCCACTAAGTGGGAGTGAGTTTGCAAGGCACCACTACAAGACATTGTTAAATGGATATGACATGCTATATGAAGGATGTTTGATATATAAACACCTATTGATAATGGTGAATAAAGGTTTAAACAATCTATGGTGTCTTTGATAATCTCCTACCAACATCAGAGATAGCCTAAATTTGTTGCTTCAAATTTTTAGCTCTAAGAATTTAAAAGAATTTTTTGGAGGATTTGTCCCTTATCTTGAGCTAGTAAATTTTGGATTTGATTTCAGATCCTCAAACATTATAATTATTTGTAATCTGAATGTGATTCCATAAAGAATATACTCTGACCTACAAGATCTCATTAAAGGGATCTTTTTGTAGGGCTAAAGTCATATAGTTAAGATCTAAGGAAGTAGTAGAGTAAGAGTGTCATTGAATTTTAGCAAGTTGGTGGCCATAGATTCTCAACAAGTGAGAAGTCATTATAATGGCATCATTCCACCAAAGAATCTAACTATAATCAGAGGTTGTATGGGGATTTAGATTCTAAACTCTATGAATGTTTGTCATAGTGGGCCCATGCTTGAGTAGGGAGGTATTGAGAAAGAAATGGGTTTTATGAACATTGGGCTTCATGAACTTCCATGTCACTCAAAATTGAATGTGGGAGTGATCAAAAATCCCAAAATATGGTAGTGCCTATACTGGAGGAGAAAAACCACTATCCAAATAAAAATCTGATTGAGTAGACATCATTGCTCTATCTAGGTGCTTAAAAATTTGAGTAGGGCTATCCCTAAGATTGCTCCAAGTGTACCACACTCTATTTTTAGGCTAGTTTATAAAATTTGGGTCATAAAATCTCCATTTAGTGTACATATAATACCATTCCTCCCTCTTTCCAACTGCTTAATGCATTGCTAGGTGGCCCACTTTGTCTTTGAGAGATGCTACCATATTAAAGTCACCACATATGACCTAATGAGCATTAGGGATATCATTCATAATCCATCACCATAAATAAGTACACTCAATGGCATCATTTGAGGTGTGAATATTAATGAATCTAAAGGAATGGCTTTTAATGCTAAAAAAACTCAAACTAACTAGTTGGTAGGGTCCACACTAGATTGTACTAAGTACGACCAACATCTTGGATAAATAAATGTGATCAGACCACCATGTCCTACCTCATGATTACTATGTAGAATAATAATACCATTCTAGATAGGGTTACTAACCACCATCAATAAAAAATTTGTCACTTTCACTTCTTACAGACAAAGAATGTTCATCTCAGGAAACTTCATTCTAAAATCATGCAATAAAAACTTGCATTTTAAGTCTGTAAGACCCTAAACATTTTATGAAAAAAATTCATAGATGACAAATGTCAAGAGGCATATTCTCAAATTCTAGGCCTTCTAAGGCATCATAATGATTTTGAAAAAAAGCCCATTATTGGCATTTAAAAAAACATCTAATTCTACTTGTTTCTTCATAGCATATTCAACTTGATACTCTCTTTCCTCCAACTCTTCACACCTCCTAGGAGGGATATGAGAGAATTTAGGTGTATCCCATTGAGTAGGAAGTGATAGAGAGATTGGATGTGACTCTAAAAAATTAGAAGAACTAGGTAGAGAAGCCTTAGGACCCTAAGATAGAACATTGGATGTAAGAGGGGTGTTATAGACCTTAGGTTTTTCTTTCACTTTTGGAGCTTCATCCTGAGAAGGCTTTTTCTCAATAGGATCCTAGTCATGTGGGACATTAATTGTTGATGTCTTTCCTCCTTTAATACTTCCTAAATTTTAGCTCATGGTTTTAATGTGGTTTTTCTTCCTCCCTACCTAGTCCAACTCTCCTCAACTTATTTTTTCCATCTTTTGGAGAGGGCTTAAGAGGAGAGGATGAGTTATTAGGTGCATTATTATGGGCTAACTGAAGGGGCTAGGCTTAAATTTTATGTTTGGTGGTTTGGTAGTGAAAATACGTGTGGGGCAAGTTGATATATAAGACTCATTAGGAGTGTCTCACATCCACAACTTGAATCTCCACAAACTCTTTAAGGTCCCAAGAGAGGTCTACCTATACACAAACCCACTTCTATAATCTAGCATAGTATAACCTATGTTGCTTATGGAAAACAACCTTACCTATGGAGGAAGTAACATAGTGAATAAAATGCCAACAAGGAGCAAGAGACCTAGAAATTCTACCCAAATTGGGACCTTAATATCAATGTGCTCAAAGACTACAAAGTCTAATGTCCATGGGGAGAGAACCATGAGTGAGTTCTTAACATATCATGTGGTTAACTTATGGAGGATACCTCATATATGGGAAGGGTTAGAAAAATGCAACATAAAAAATCCCTTGGTCATATTCTGGATGCTCTCAAGCTTTATGCCATGATCAGCCTAGTAGGATTAAACCTAGGATCTAAGCATACTTTCATAGGGAATTCAACCCACAAAATATACTATCAAATAGAATTATTCTAGCCATTGACAAGCAGAGTTAAATTCTAGAATGGGTAAAATAACATCAGGTTCTGAAGATTTACCTCATGTTAGACCTTCAATACAAACTTCCTCATGTGCTTACAGGGGCCCATTGTTCGACACTCCATTATTCTTTGTAGCTAAATCAATCAAGAGAGAATGAGGATAACTTATTAAATAGGTTAGCCTCACCTGAAGGTGATAAACCCTAAAAGGTAATAAATACTAGTCTCATAGGCAACCTAACAAGGGTTATGGTATGTAGACAAGCTAGAATGATAGAAAATCAAGGGATGACTCTATGATATGCATGGAGGAAACCCTAGTAGAGCAAAAAACCAAGAAGATAAAATCTTTAATATAATATATATAAGTATTTTTATAAGTCATTTAGCAAAAGTTCTTTTTTTATAATAATTATCTTGGGTATTTAGAATCCCACATTAAATAATAAAAAGAATGGGATAATTTTTTATTACTAGGGAGGGTGTCCTCTTTCCATGCAATAAAATCTTATGAAAAATATGGCAAGTTTAGAGCTAATTTTTTTTGTATATTGGTAGAGGTATCATCTACAAAGGATAAATATTATTATTATTATTATCAAGTCCATTTTTTGTGACTATAAGGTGGTCGGGGTGGTTGGGGTTAGCATAAGATAAAATTAATTTTTATCCTTCGAAGAATATAAATAATTTAGTGTTTTCTATTTTTTTTATACTAATATGTTTGATGATTTTGAATCATTTGTGTCTTTTAAATATAGTTTTGTGAATATTTTATGGTTATTTTTAAATTTTATGTAAAAATAGGTTGTTGGTTTAAAACATTGTGTTGTTTTGATAACCCGATGCACATAGACCTAAGATTGACATGTAGCTATTATAAGGTAAGTTAAACTTGAATTTGTTTCTCTATGTGAATGAAGTGATAATGTTTTTTTGTCTCAAATTTATTGATGGCATTGATGTATATATATTTTTATTATAATAAATACATTTAATATTGTCATTACATTTTGTACAAGTCTATAGGGTCACATTGTTTTCTTTAGAAAGCCATGCTTTATCATTATAAGGTATGATCTATCCTCTGAATAAAAATAATAATTTGTTGTGCCTTTATTTTTTCTATAGTATTTTATTGGGCTTCTTACAAATATTATTTCATGGGTCATCTTAGGTTTTATATAAAAATAGGTTATGCATTTAAAATGTTTTGTTATTTTGATAGCTCAATGTGCATAGACCAATTTTTAAAATTTGTATATTCTTCTTCTCATAAAATTATGTACATGTCTATAGTTTCCTGATTGTCTTCATGCCAAATACATATTTTATCATTAAAAGGTAATATTTATTCTCTTAATAGCACAACGAATTAATTGTGTCATCATTTTTTCATAGAAATATGTTATTTGATGGCATGGAGTGTAGTTATGGAATGATGAGCATTCAATAAATCCAATAAATGGTGTGGGTGCCTTTTGCCACATTGGAACTTCTATTCTAAAAATATTTATCTACTACATTCGATGCCATTAATTTTTTATGTTGGATTTTAATGCATATAATAGATTAAAATATTTGTTTGACGTGTTATTAAGTCAAACTAATGTTTCCATTAATGACAAATTGAAAAAATCTAATCTATATATGATCTTGTCATCTATGAGAGCAATTTTGACAATTATTTTTGATAGCTTGACACACATATGATAGATATTGGGCATGCAGTCACTATGAGGTGAGCTCAACTTAAATCAATGTTTCTATAGGAATGTTGAAATCTTATTTTTTTATCTCATTATTATTGATAACATTGATGTATTTTTTTTAAAATTAATATGTTTCTTCATGTCATAAACTTATGTAAAAGTCTACAAGGTCATGATTTTATTCTTGTTAGGGTTGGTTTTATGACTAGAAGGTGGTCTAGGTTAGTATCAGATCAAGGTAAGATCTACCCTCTGAATAACACAAAGAATTGGCCATGTCTTTATGTTTTTTTATAATGTTATGTTGTTTGATAGTATGGAATCATTGGCTTCTTTTAAATAGATCTTTGTAAATGGTTTATGGTTCTTCTTAGGATTTATGTAAAAATAAATTTTAGGTTTGAAACATATTATTTTGATAGTTCAACATGCATAAACAAGAGATTGGCATGCCATCATTGCCAGGGAAGTTAAGTTCAATTCAATTTATTTGTATAAATGTGGAAAGAATAATGTAATATGATTATACATAATATATAATAATCCCTTAGGAGTAGATTTTGCATTTTTATAGAAGATGAATAGTAACCATAGGAGATGAAGTGAACTACCATATAATGGATATAAATATAATATTTATCTTATTATTTTGTTGATGCAATAAAAATTTTGTTTGCACTAATCTCATTTTATTTTTAGTCCAATTACCTAGTGTGTCATTAAGATTTTGTAAAGGGGTTGGAAACTTTGTTAAATGAGTAAACAATAAAAAACCAAATGTATTTCTAACATCTCTAGCCCAATGCCTTGTGAGCTAGGGCAAAGCTAAACAAAATTAAAATAAAAAAGAAGAAATAAAATATTATTACCTTCCATTTTTAATGATTTTTCACTTTTTCAAAAGTGAAAGTGGCTCAAATGTAGTATCAAGAAGTCATTAACAATGTTATTTATTATATCATCTCTTCTTGATAACATTGAATAGTTGAATTGATAGAAGTTGATGCATCAGTTAGCTTAAGAAATTGGTAGAGCTTCACTATTAAACTTGAGCATCAAAAATTTAGGAAGGAAAAAGGGTATATTTATATCAATTTTGAATCAATGAGAACCATTTATCTTGATTCCAAGATGGATGGTTTCAAATGCATCCTCAAAATAAGGCATATGGATAAACACATGGATTGATAACATGATCCCTTCATCTTATCCAAGGATCTTTTCCATGGGTGAAGGAAGGATCTTCAAAACATCCCAAGGGGGATTAATATGATTCCCTAATCTTGTATGAAAGATGGAGGGTGGAGAATTTTCTTAAAAATATCTTTATAAGAGTCAATATGGGACCTTCATCTTGTTTCCAAGATGAAGGGTGGAGAACCATTCTCAAAAAAACATATGTATAACCAATGTGGGACCTTCAACTTGTTTCCAAAGTGAAGGGTTGAGAGCGATCCCTAAAATATCTCACAAGATGAGTTAAGGGCCCTTAATCTTGTCTCCAAGATGAAAGGTGGAAAATAACCCTTCATAGTATTTCATTTACTAATTGGTAGGTTCATAAAAGGATATTCCATAGGATCTTGAGATTTTTTAAATGAAGATGTCTCTTGGAAAGAGAAAATTAATAATTAATAATTAAAAATAAATTAAAATTCCATTTACATATTATTATACTTAGAAGAATGATTAATTCAATTAATCATAAGATCAATTTAATTAATACAATGTGTAAAATTTGATTAAAAGAATGATTTAGGAGATGATTAGAGAAGGGGAAATATTTGAATTAATTGATCAGAGAAGGAGAATAATAAATTGATCAGAGTAGAGTAATTCATCAGAGAAAATGACCATAATGATAATTGAACATATTTAATATGGTGAATTATCTCACTTAGGTATGTCCCAAGGTGAATTCAAATCCATATGTTAGTTAAACAGATGCAATTGGATTGAACAAATGATTTCAACCTAGTTTATGTGAAATTAAAATAAGTCATTCCATTTTTTAATTTTGACACAAGTGATAAAAATGGAGTGTCTACATTTGCCCTTGATTGATAAGGTGTTTAAAATTTACCTCTAAGAATTTTTGATGAAGTGACCTAGATAAAATGGATATAGACTAGGTCCAAGATCACTTTCAAACCATGTCCAAGAGTTAAAACAAGCATGGGGAATAGGACCACTAGTAGGTAAATTTATTTCTTTATGAAATTTTATTGTAACCACATTTATTTTACTTAGAAATAAGCAAAAAAATGTATTCATCATTTTCATAATAGTGAATTTGATCATGAAAATGATGGATCTATCCATGAAAATGGTGAATTTCCCACTAAAATAGTGATTTCTACTGTGAAAATAGTGAATTCATATTTCACAATGGTAATATCACCAAACATAGAAATGATGCAGAGCAATTTTTTTTAAATAGTGAATTGGATCATATAAATAATGAAATCACCTCAATAATGGAAAAAATGTTGAAGCAATTAATGAATCTACCAAATAATGAAAATAATCATGGAAATAGTGAAATGGATAAGTATTTGATGAAATGGTTGAATAAATGGTGAAAAATGACAATGATATTTGTGAAATCGCTAAACATCAAAAATGATCTAGAAAATTATGAAATGGATGGGGAATCAGTGAAATGGTCTAATAAATGAGAACATCATCATGAAAATGACATTATTGGACATGTAGAATAGTGAAAATGACCTCATTGAATAGTTAATTTGCCATGATAAATGAGAACATCACCATGAAAATGACAAAAATTATTGGACATGTAGATCAATGAAAATGACATTGTTGAATAGTGAAATTAACTTACTAAATAGTGAATTCACCAGAAATCAGGGAAAAAGTCCTAATGAAAAAAAAACATAAATTGATGGAGGAAAAAATGGACAAAATGAACAAAGAATCTAAATAGGACTTGATGAAATGATTATGCTAGGAAATAGATTTGATTAGCAAGTATAAATGTGATTGAATTAAATATAGATGACTAACCTTATTGATATTGATTGGATTACAAGAGCAGGTGGATGTACTCATAGCACATGAGAGGCAGTCACACATCCTACAATAGTAAAAAATATGGATCGATGATATGTGCATCTTATTTAAAATGATTGGCCTCTTACGCATGGTTAGGATGCCAATGATTAGAGTATATTAGGTGATGATTAGTGTTATAGCATAGAGATAGTATTCAAACACATCAAAATTATGGTTAATAACAAGAGAGGTTACCACCACACTAGAAGACATCTGACACATTATATACCTATTATAGGATAGCCATTATATTGGCTAGGCCTAGGGCTCATACAGGGTGTGTTAGAGGACTCGACATGTCACGTTAATATTGAGATGGTATACAATTGGTATGTTGATATCTATAAGATTGAGATAATTATGGATGTGTTAAAATATGGGGCTATGGAGGTCAATATTCTAACACCAACAATAGTTGATAGGGTGGTGCTTATTCTTAAAGATATTGTTAGTGGTATTAAACTACTTGACAAGAGTGGGAAGTTATTTTACATGGGCCTAGATGGAGTATTTAGGGATATACTAGAGTAGATATTGATATTTATATGGGTTCATGATATAATGCCATAGTTATATCATGGTCTTCATTATTTGGTATATAAAGGAGGACAAAAAATTAGTACATCCACTTTGCTCTAGGTTTGGGCATGGTGTTTGGACCCTTATTTTGATAAGTAAAGGATTCATTCTAGCATGACATCCACATCAGTATGAGGCATCATTTTGGATGATGATGACTTTTTGGTATCTTAGTGTCAGCTGAAGGGATCAGTGTGCATCTTATGCCAACTGGCAAGTAGCAAACTAATTATAGGATTTCTATGGCATCTTCTAGGTTGGGTGATATGTGGAAATTGTAGTGCAAAGTTTTCAAGGTGATGAATCCAAAAGGAATGATCTAGATTGGTACTCATCATGTGCATTCTACCTTAGTAGATATATTCCTGAAGAGATATAAAAAGAACTCAAACTAGTGAAATAAGGGGGATAAAAAACTAGTACAACAAAGCTTTGATGAATCTGTAATATTCTATAAAAATCACTATGGCCATCATTAGGCCTAGGAATAGTATATATTCCATTAAGGATCCATTTATAAGCACCCAGGCTCACCTGTGGGCCTCTAGGTCATTAAGTATCTTAAGTTTGGTGTTTAATTTATTCTAGATGCCATGAACTATAAGCTTTGTATTTGAACTTTGATTAATGACAAATAATGGTTGTAGTACATATGATGAATATGGTGTATGCATCTTTATATTGTTATTTTAATGTGAATGTAATGTTATAATTTCATTTAATTTATGTTGAGTAATGGTTATGCATGCTTATGGTTTACATCATTAATGGAGTCACTATGATAAATGATGAAATCAATCATAACTCATAAAAAAGACAAAGTATATAAATCCCATGCACCAAGTATTCCTACCCTTTCTAGAAGCATGAGCCTAGTATGAGCACTTAAAGTGAAAGTAACCCCTTAACCCTTCTAGTGCCCATCTGACACTAGGATTAATTTACCAAAGGCTTACACCCATATGATTATAGAACTAGTACATGAAAGGATTACACTTATAGACCATTAAACATAGTCCATGAAAGTTTTGTACCAACCTAGACCATGAAAGACTTGCTCCCATGGATCTACTTAAAGCCTTCATTGAATTGACCAAGTCCTATAATTGATGTCTTGTACCATGGCACAACTCACCCAATATGGGCCCCAATTCCTTCTCAGTTGTGTTTTGGGTGAGTGCTTGAGACCTATGCCTTATGTGAATTGATGTTGATGCAATCGAGTCTAAAATGTTGAACATAGAGGGAAAATCCCATGTTTTCTCCTGGGTGTAATAAGTCTAAAACTGATTAAAATAACCTTGAGATCCCCTTTTCTAAAAAATTTTGGTTCTATTGTTGGGATTTATGTTGAATTTTATTGTTTCAATGGTGCATCATAATGGTGTACTAACTCTCCCTTGAAAACATTGAGTTTTGGTTGCAATAGGTGAAAGATAGATTTGCATTAAAGTATCCAACCTATAAAGGACAAAAGCTGAGAAAGTGGGTTCAAAACAACTTGTATGATTCTCTATATGAGGTATTTTTATATGAATTACCTAAGCATGTGTACCAATGGTTGGTTGTATATTCAACCCATAGAAGGAGTTATAGACAATGTTATGAGTGGTTGGAGCACCTAGAGAGGCTTGAGACCCTAGATGTCACTTGGACTAGAGTAGTAGATAAATGGTGGTGTTGTCACCAAATCTTGCACCTTAGACTATGGTTTTCAAGTCTCTTCAAAAATTTGGGCAACATGGGAACACTTTCAGGTATGTGGGTGTACCTATGGTGGAAGTGAGCCTCTAGATTTAAGATCTAGCTCCCAAATATATCTTGAAGTACTTTCACCTATGCTAACTATTTTCTTATGGGAGGAAAGGGATAAAAGTTGCATGACATAAATATATTCTAAAAGGGTGATACACCAATATGTCTTTCACATGACCATTGTACTTATTTCACAAAGAAATAATGCCTATAACACTATCCTAAGATTCTTAGAATGCACTAGCATTAATGTTTCAATATGAAGGTGAGATACATGAAGACTATCCAAAATAAGTAAAGCCATAGATCAGTGGTAGATAATAAGGCTCATTATATAATTGAGATAGATTCATACACTTAACTACACTTCATATGACCTACTAGGCTAAAATCACTTGCATTAAATGTGGAAGGACTAAGAGAAAACAAGGATAGATTGATATCACTTAGCTATTCACTATACATATCTTCACACACTTTTAAAAGATAAGATATGAAATCAAAACGTATTGCATTTATTATTCTAAGGTAAATTTCAATGTCAAAACCAATAGGGATTCACCATACATGGTGTGGTATTAGATTACAAAGGCCAAAATGGTAGCTTCTTATAGAACTAGAGAAAGAGGAGAACAAAATGTAGTAAAGAAACTTGAAGGTCATAATACCACATATCAAGGCATGAGAACTAGTTACAATGTAGAGAAATGGAGTGTGAAATAGACTATGAATGTATCCTAATATAAATGTCCATATAAACCATGACAAACTTTTCAAAATGGTGTAGAGACTCTTTAAGTAGTCTTTGTGAAACTGCCTTCATCATAGATCATCTCTCAAGCATTTGAAACTAAATTAGGGGAGTTGACACATATGCTATGATAGTCATAGAAATTTTCCTAGATTTTAAATATCTTCTAGACACTTGTATTTACAATATGTAGTTATCCATTTGTCTACTAGACTTCATTCTTCACATTTGATGGTCACTATTCATCTCAGATCTTGATTGAGCTTTCATGATTACGTATGAGTGATCTAGAGGATTTTCACTCTTCATATGGTTCAGGATAATTGATTAATATATTATTTAATATTTTTTTTTAATTTTACCATGGGATATATATTTAATTAACTAATATCTTAGTTAATGGTTTTCTTATTTTACCATAGGATATATTTAATTAATTAAATATCCTATTTTATTAAACAATTAAATAATTTTACCTAAGTTCCCAATTTTTAATTATCCCCCACATTGATGGTTTTTTTTTTTTAAAAAACAATGGAATATCATTTATAAAAATTAAAAATAAGTCCCATTTTAATTAAAAAAACTTTATTCCATTTACCCCACTTTATTTTTTTTCCATGTGAAATTATTTTTCACTTTGAATGGGAAGTCATAGTCTTTGTTTAAATACATGCATGGAGTATGGTTTTTTTTAAAAAGCTAAGTCGCTTAACATGCATGCTTTGTCTGCCCACTTGGTTGGTGGTCTTAAGGGGACATGAAGATATTAAGTGGTGTTAGTGAGAAGATATGTTTTAAAACTAAAGATTAAACTTTAGTAATCCCCACCTTATGTTCAATGCTTAACTCCACTTCCATCTTGTCTTTTGCATGGTCCATGGAAATCCACTTGATAATGGTCTTTATTTAATATTTTTACCATGGCATTAAACTCCTTTCAACCCAATTTTTATAATGTGGTGCCTTTTTGCATGGTCATGGTGTTATTTTTTTTAATAGTGAAAGATAATGTGATCAACAGTTTTGCATGGGAATTTTTAATGATGGTAAAGGCTTTGTAATTCAAATATATGGCATTGGAATTAGTCATGGTGTGACATTGGAGTAACAACATATACATGGACACCCATTTTAAAAGGGCTATAGTTTTACATGGAGATATTTTATTATGCTTTATGTTTGGCATTAAACACTTAAGCATGTAAATTGTCATCTCTTTCCTCCCACGTAGAATATGATTCACTTCAGTTTTGGTGGTAACATGGAATATTATTTATGATAAGTGTTTTGATAAATTAAGCATGCCATAAATTACACGATTTGTTCCTAAAATAAAAAATTCTATGTCATGTTATTAAGATGAAATCCCAATTTCGGAAAATGGTTAGTGCCCAGCCAATGTACAAAGGTAGGGGAAAACCAAAAAATAAATATATATATATATATATATATATATATATATATATATATATATATATATATATATATATATATATATTAGTTCATGCCCAACCAATACCATGGATGCATTGAGAAATATAAACTATAGGTGTTTTTACAAAAGAAATGGTGAATTTTGCATAGAAGGATTTTACAAACAGAGATATATCTAGATTATAGAGGTAGCAAGAACCTCTGATAAATTAAAGAGGTTTATTTTAGTTTATTATACAGATAGATTATCTAGTACATAAGAATTCTACTATACTAAAATATATTTTATAATTATTTTTGAAGATCTTTTAATAGATCAAAACACTCATAGAGTGGACCTGGGAACGTAGCCTTTTGGTGAACCCCGTAAACAAATCTTTTGTGCCATTTTTTAATTTCTTCTTTGTGATCTAAAATTATTTCAATTTTCCTTAAATTATGAAATGTTTATAAAGCAATTTTTTTGATTTACTTAAAGGAAATTGGAAATTAATATTCAATTTTAAGGGAAGTTAGAAATTAATATTTATTTTTCATCTAATCTAAACAGACTATAAAAGTTTTTATAAGCTTGGATTTTTGGATCAATTTTAATTATTTTTATAAAATAATTAAGCAATTATTTTACAGAGATAAAATATTTAAGGAATTTTTTAAATATGAGTTTACCAAATCACTCATATTTAGAATTTTTCATATTTACATTCCAATTAAAAAGTCAATCTCTTTTAAATAAATTTTCAAAATTGACATATTTTTAAAAATCTATTTCCTATTTTATTTAATTGGGAAATTGAGAATTTCATAACTAACTCTATTTCACTTGAGGAATTGATATTTTTCAGTATCCAATGATTTAAAAAATTATTTGATTTATCTAAGGGGAGTAAATCTAGTTTTTAGACCAATTTGGTATCAGGGTAGTTAGAATGCAAGGATTAGCTTCTAATTGTGTGAAATTTGAATTCAATTTAAGTATTGGTTGGATTCTTTGTAGACTATTTTTTACTCTATTTGTAGTGTTATAAGTATAGGTTGTTTGTAAGAATAGGAAACCATGGGCAAGTTGTCCAAATAAGAGAAACTTGATGAGCTCAAAGCATTTAATATGCAGATTCAGGAAGAGAACTCTTTCCTAAGATCTAATTTTTACTCATTGGAAGAGGATATTGAAAGGTTGAAAAATTATTAGTACGCCAAGGATGAGCTCTTGTCGAGTTTTCAAAATGATGATGGTATGAAGGATAAAAATAAGTCCATTATGCATACATGACATTCCTCTCCCACAAGTGCACAAATAGATTCATTAAGCACTGTAAGTGAATGTGAGTCACTAGTTACTTTTCCTTTCCATCATGAATCTGATAAAAATGATTTTTTTAAGTTTAAACAACATATTAGAGGTATAGGTTTTAAATTTCTTGTTAAAATGGGATTTAATAGAAAAGGCCTTAGAAAAGATGGTCAAGGTATTACTAACCCCATTTAGGTAGAGGATAAGCCTCATCATGTAGGTTTAGGATATAGATATAGTATTCAAAATGAAACGGGTGAATGCTCTAAGAAATAAAAAGCAAGAGGTGCTACAGAGAAGTGTAAACCATCTTAAATGGAAGTTGAAACACAGTATTTTCATCACACTTACAATAATGTTGATTCTAATTCTACCAGAGAACATAAATATTCCAATGTTCTTTTTGACTAAAATACACAAAATTTATGGTATGTTTATCCTTGCAATTTTTGTGAGTTATCTAATCACTATGTAGCCAAATATTGGAAACATAGATATTTGTTAGGAAATATTTTGAATGACCAATCTCCTAAACAGTGTTTTGAGAATGGTAGTAAGAGTATGTTTTAGAAAAAAGGTGGACAAAGGTTTTTGTACTCATTGTAATAGGAAAGGACATGAGGTTAATAGGTGTTAGCAGCTTCATCCCAAACAACATTAGAGATTTGTGAAAAAGGAAAGCATTGTTAAACCAATAGTTTTAGATATAAAAAATACAAAAACTTAGGTAAAATCTAAGGATAATTTGATTAAGTAGTTTGGAAAGCAATTCCTTAGTTTCATGTCTGCATAACTATGTTATTTTATTAGCATGCAAATGTTAAAAGTAGTTTTGGAATTCTAGTAAAAGGAATATATATTGGTTTTGAATAATTTTGGACCTACCAGCTATGAGGAAATCTGAGTGATAGGTTTATCATACTTGGATTATTTTCTCATGTTTATAGTTTTGCTAAGCTCTATTTACTCTCCTAAATAATTTTTTGAATTCTTGATGTATTAGTGAAGGAATTAAATCATATTTAAACTTGGATATATTCACAAATGATTTAAGTTTGGAATATGGTCTATTGGAGTGACCTGTAGAGAAAAACCAAAGGATGGGTTTATCATACTTGGATTATTTTCTCACATGTGTTGTGGTTTACCAAATCACTCATATTCAAAATTATTCATATTTACATTCTGATTAAAAATTCAATCTCTTTTAAATAAATTTTGGAAATTAACATATTTTTAAAAATACATTTCCTATTTTATTTAATTGTGAAATTGAGAATTACCCAACCAATTTTATTTCACTTGAGGAATTGAGATTTATTAGTATCTGATTATTTAAAAAGTTGTTTGATTTATCTAAGGGGTAAATTTAGTTTTTAGATCAATGATTCTGAAGTATTTGATTTGTTATAGATCCTTTGATCCTACATGGCTACCTATGTGGCATTCCTTTACCACATTGCTCATTTCATTTTAAAATATGATTATCATCTTTTGGACACGTGGCTTAATTATTTTCACCCTAAAATACAATCAAATTTTCTCTATTGATATCCTTTTAATTCTCTTTAATTCAACTTTTGATGTTGGCCATTGATCTATGACCTAGGCATCCAAGATTATGGCACTTGTCACCACAACATGTTTTCTATGGATACTATTATTAGCCCATTTGGTTTATGCACTTGTGTCATTTGGTGGTCTCACTTTCAATTTGATCTCCTTTAATTTTGACTTGATATGCATCATTTATCTTAGTTGAT
This sequence comes from Torreya grandis, assembly GCA_037957365.1. Classification (NCBI taxonomy): domain Eukaryota; kingdom Viridiplantae; phylum Streptophyta; class Pinopsida; order Cupressales; family Taxaceae; genus Torreya; species Torreya grandis. The sequence continues at coordinate 2,889,066 of JARHVA010001951.1, forward strand.
CATTTAAATACATGCAATTGATCCTAGTTTGTAATATCAAATGCATGCCATTGATTTGCTTGTCCAGCTAAATCATGAAAATTGACATGAGTGTATTCAATCTCAAGATCCTTTCACATGTTTTACCTAATACATGCCATTATATCCAATTTTGTATAATCAAAATTAAGACATTAATCTTAGTCTCAGTCTTTAAACATGGATCATTGATTTGCCTTGTATGCATGAACATAGACCGTTGATCTTCCCTAAGAACCTTTTAACTCTTTGAATACCCATGTGACATTGATCTATGATATAATCATATGAGATATTTCCACTTATTTACCTTATGTTAAAATATATCTCATTAAGGATTTTTTAAATTTAAATGGCTACTTGTTGTAGCTTAATTTTTACACTCTCATGCACATCCTATATTGCTAGCTAGTCTTTAAAGGCTTGTATCTTGAGATAGAGAAATTTTCAAAACATCACACCTATATGGGATTATTATGAGACAAAAATAATCATATCCATGTATTCATTTTTACCTAAAAGGTTTTCCAAGCACACTTATAAAATATACAACCAGACTGCTCTGTACATTCATGTGTGAGATGCCATGACAGTCTGATCCCCTAGATGACTCCAAATGACATAAGACTAAAATATATGATGAAAAAGGTTATAATGGGATTAAATTACATAAAATATACCATAAAACACCCTATGACACTATGTTATACCCCATATCAATTCTTGACTATAGGGGGCTGACCCATTTTAACTTGTGGTAAAAATGGTCAACTTTTTTGGCAATTTCCCAAGGGTGGTATGCTTGTTGTGCCATGAATAGTTTCCTAATACTATCTATTGGTATATTAAATCACATGTACATAGTTTTGACACACAAATTTCCTTTGATAAGACAACAAAACATAAGGGAAAGGCACACAAAATGAGATAAACTCAAAAGAAACACACGTGTTCAACTAAAACACTTAGAGAGCAAAACACAATTGAAAGAAAAGTTACACACATATTCTACTATTTAAAAAACATAACATTGAGGTGGAACATATTATCATACCTAAACTAGGGTAAAAAATTGTTCCCCTAACATATTTATCACTCCATGAAGGTAGCCTAGCATGAGGAGCATGCTCATCACCAATCACTTACATATGTAGGTGATCAAGAAGCCTATCACCTTTGAATCTTTTTAGGTTAAAAAATGAACTATATATGACATTTATGAATGATATTTATTACTATTTAAGGTTTTTGGTTGAATCTACAATCCTCTTGATCATTTTCATATCTTATATACATTCCTCATACTGTAGAATAGGAATGATGATAGCTACCTCAACCTTTTTATCTTCTTTCACAGGATATACTTGATGTTTGGGAGTATCAAGTTCTTATTTTTGATCTAACCCCTATGAAAATATCTAAATACTATGTGGATATCCTAATTGTCCTTTAGGCACAACAACTTCTACCTTGAGCTCACTAGGTCCCTTTAGGACTATAGGGTTTTGAATAGACGATTGATGTCCATCTTCCTTAACAACATGCCCTTTAATTTCATACTTGATAGAACATCATAAATCCTACTCATTAGTTTCATCAATAAACACATCAAACATACATTTATTGGGAGAAGAAGGAATATTACCAATCTTGTCAAATTCTTGACATATGGCCTCAAATCTTAGCCATAAGTCATCCTCCTCTTCTTCATGAGTGTCATCATCCAAATCATCTTCATCAATAGAAATAATGAAAACATAATTATTCCCACTATGTTACTTAATTTTATTCATCAAACTATGATCATAATACTCATGAATCATATATTTTTGCTCAACAACATGAGAATGTTTGACACTTACCTTAGCTCTTTCAAATGTCTCCTCATGCATGATGTAAGTCCTAAGATCAGTTTGCTCAAACTATGCATAAGGATCATGACCATATGAATATGTACCATACTCATCCAAAAATATATCAAAAATTCCCTCAAGTTTAGAATCACCATCATCCACATTAGATTCCTCCTTCTCATGAACAATGCAATTCAAGTTAGAACTAGTTTCAATGTAAGGTTCAATATGAAACCTTGAAAGAGGCTAAGTTATAATGGTCACTTTGGTCCCATACCTTGTCCTAAATTACAAGAAGGACCAATTATTTGAGATATAGTGGCCAATATTAGTTGTAAAGTCTTTTGATAGGTATATTACAAAGTGATTTGGGAGGTCAACAACAACTATATCTTGAAGGATAGGGAAGCTAGGAAAATCATGCAATAAAACCTTCATGTTTTTTGTTATCCCTATGGTCTTAGAAGGTGTACCATCTAGCTAAAACACTCCTTTTATATGAGGCTCATATTTTAGGCCTAACTTATTAGCTATAACTTTGGGTAAGACTGAGGTAGAGGATCCACCATCAACTATGCAATTGTGAATCAATTTATCACCTACTATGAGAGTGAGGTAAAATGGTGGAGGTTTATCATTCCTAGTAGATGGTTCAACAATATTTTTAGGATAATTTTCAAGGATAAAATTAATATTACTTTGATTTGAAGATGGACTAGTAGGAATAATGGACAATTATTGTTGTAACAACTTTTTTTGGCCAGGCATATGAAGGATATCTCACAAGGAGATATATGCTTTGGCACATTTCAAGGAATCAACTATGATTAGAGCATTAGTACTCACCTTTTATTGAGTCATTATAGGTAAATAATTTCTTTAAACTTGAGTAATATAGGCACCTTGAATAGACCTTACAACATTTTGACTTGATGGAGGCATAAGAGCTTTTGGAATTATCACACTTGTAACTGTGTCTTGCTACCTTGTAGGAGGATTAGATGAGCTTGTGGGCATGCTACTAAAACCTCCTAGATCCTTACATTTATTTTTGTTATTATTTGTAATAAAATCACCTTGATTGAGTACAAAAATGTCTTCTACCAAGAAGTTAGTGAAGCTTTCTCCTTGAGGCTGCCAACCCTCATTAACATGCATCATCACTTCATCTTTAATTGATAGGAGGGGAGTAACTCCTCCTTGAGAAAAAATATCATGATCTCTATTCTCATTGTCATCCATAAATGGCCTTGATAATAATTTTATCCCTACACCAATTTTCTATGCATAGGTATCATCTCTCTTGAATTATTGGAGTTAGGATTGTATATATTGGCAGGCCTATTAGACTGAGGTTGCCATTGACCTCTTCCTCTTCCAAATTTCTAACCATAATATTTTTGATATGGGTAAGGATTATAATAAGCACCTATTTTTATGTTAGATTGCATAATCTGAGCTCTTATCATTTGAATTTATACATCTTTATCCATGACATTATCTTCCTTCTTAGGATCAGCTCTAGGATTGGTATTAGCATTAAGAATTTGGGGCACATCTGAAGTGTTATCAAAAGTATAAGATGATGGAGTCATATAAACCTTAGGAGGAAACCTTCCATCTTAGATAGGACCATTTTTAGCTTTGATGGCAAGTTTATTGTCTTCAAGAAGAGTGGAACCACCCATGGATTGAAGCATGATAGCAATTTTAGTACCAATGGCTCTCAAGTAAGTAGGGAAGACAAAAACTAGAAAGTGGCCTCATGAGAGGAGGTCATCTATGCCAAGTATTTTGAAACCTCTCATTTAAGTCATGTATTGATTCCTTAGGGCCTCTTTTGATCACATTAAGATGATGTATAAGAGAGGTATGGTCACTTTCATTTCCAAATCTTGAGATCAACAACACTCCAAACTCATCTCAAGATTTGGAAATGAAAGTGACCATACCTCTCTTATACATCATAGCATCCACCTTATAGATGAGTTTGGAGTGTTGTTGATCTCAAGATTTGGAATCTTGAGATCAACAACACTCCAAACTCATCTCATATTGGTATATTTATAAACATTTTCCTAACTACTATCTTATAGACACTTGTATTTTCCATTTGCAGTCATCTATTTGTCTACTAGACTTCATTCTTCACATTTGGTGATCATTATTCATCTTAGATCTTGACTAAGCTTCCATGGTGATGTATGAGTCCAAAGTATCTTCTCGTCTACAAAATCCTCTTATCTTACATGGCTACCTATGTGGCATTCCCTTACCATATTTCTCATTTCATTATAAAATATGCTTGTAATATTTTGGACACACAACTGTATTCTATCCACCATAGAATCTAGTTGAATTTTCTCTATCGATCTCGTTTAGAGTCTCTTTGATTAAACTTTTGATGTCAGCCATTGATCTATGACCCAGGCATCCAAGATTATGATAATGATTGCCACCACATGTTTTTTGTGGATCTTATTGTCAGCCCATCTAGTTCATGTGATTTATTTACTTGGTAGTCTCATGTTTGATTTGAGTTCTTTAACCTTTGACTTAATGCACACTGTTGATCTTAGTTGCTCAGTTAAATGCATGTTATTGATCTTAGTCTATAAGATCAAATGCATGCCATTGATTTACTTGTCTAGTTAAATCATGACACTTGGCATGAGCATATTTTCTCTTATGATACTTTAACATATTTGACTTCATGTGCACCATTAGATCCACTTTGGTATAATCAAATGTGCACCATTGATTTTAGTCCCAATATTTAAATGTGGATCATTGATCTACTTTGTATGCAGGAACATGCATAATTGATTTAGCCCAAGGATTTTTTGACTGTTTGATTTCTCACATGTTGTTGATCTATGATCTAATTTCATGATATCTCACCACTTTTCAATCCTATATTAAAATGGAGCTCATTAAAGATTTTTTTAATCCAAATGGCTACTTGTTTCAACTTAATGTTATCACTCCCATGCACATCGTATACTACTAGATGTTCTTTAAAGGCTTGTATCCTAAGATAGAAAACTCATCAAGATACCATATTTATAGGGGATGTTTATGAGACCAAAAAAATCATATACATGTAGTCATTTTAACCTGAAAGGTTTTCTAGGAACACTTGTATAATATATATCCAAACTACTTTATACATTCCTAAGTGACATGCCATGACACTCTGATCCCCTAGACGATATGACCAAGGTTAGAATGGAATTAAATTAAATCAAATAGACCACAACACACCCTATGGCACTATGTTATATCCCCATATCAAGTCTTGACTATAGGGGGTTGTCCCATTTTAACTTGTGCTAAATATGGTCAATAGGTGGCAAGGACCACTGAACAATTATATACTTGAGTTCATAGTCTCAACATACTCATGTCTTGAGGAAGTAGAGTAAAACTTTCTATGCAACCCTATAGGCACATTTGTAAAGGAATTTATAAAAAATCTAATGGTGTATTATGGTTTTGAAACTTTATGGAGGGAAGGCTAAAGTCCTTTCACATATGAACAATGTAAAGGGGGGAAATGGGATATGTAGGTGAAGCGTGGAGGGGGAGGAGTAGATTGACACCCTAGAGTTTAGGAAATAGATCTATAATAAGAGATGGTGTATATTTATGGAATATTTGAAACTTAGAAGTGTCGAGAGAACCCTTAGTGAGTGGGAAAGGTATGGAGAAGGATTTCTTAAAATATAACAATGCAAGGATGAGAGATACAATGAAGTTATGGATCGAGATTAACACTTGATAAGTGTAGAATTCATTAAGTTCCTATAGCATTTGGTTATTTAAGATGTACTTTACATGCCTACCCCCTTTGAACTTGTGATGCATACTCATTCACTAGAACCCTCACTTGAAGAAAGTATAAAAGTGATAATTGACCCTATTGTCGACATAGATCTTAGATGTTTTGTAGACTTGGAGTGCAAATTCGTGATATAAAAAATTATTCCATACAATAAGTTGAGAGAAATTACCTCTAGACCATTGGGTGCTAGCTTACCATAACATAACTTGAGCATAAACATACTAGCTCAGCCAATGTTAAGGATACAAAGTGGGAAACAGTCCATAATAAGTGGTCCAATTCCACAAGTAAGTAGTATAGTACCATCAACATCAATGACACTCGAAATAATGATAATACCAGAGCCTAACCTAGTGGATATAGACATTGGAGGACTACCACTAAGATAGATGCTAGGGGGACAAGTGCCTCAAATCCTAGTTGTCTCCCATAAAAAAATTATTAAAAAATGGCTATGCACTTTTTAGAGTATCATGGTATGGAGAATGTCATAGAGCATGTTCTAAAGTATGAACTACAATGGTGTGTGTGGGGCATGACCCAATCAGAGCAGAAGGAAACCCATATCATGACCATTTTATTAAATATTTCCCATACCTAGTATAGAAAATTTGATCCTAACTAGGCTATGGTCAATTATGATATCCTAAAGGAGGCATTCCTTAAGGAATTTGACATTCTATAATTTGAATAGCAAAACATCACCATGCTCAAAGAGATTACCCAAGGAATCTCAAAAAGGGTGGACCTATATGATGCAAGGTTCAAAACTTTCCTCTCAAATCTCCCATATGATATTCACCCTTCCCAACATGCACAATGGTTCATTGGAAGGTTTCTAGTGTTATTTTGAAGAGCACTTTCTATGAAGACTTTTATAGACCATCATGAAGAACTAGTTAAAATCAAAGTGAGGTAATTAGAAGCACTGATTCTAGGATCAGCCCATTTATGGAGGTGCCAATTATATTTATGGCCTCCCAACTCCAAAATATTACTGATACCTTATGGTAAAATGCTAAAAGTGGACTATGGTATACCAACTATAAAGTGGAAGTCCATAATAGGACTAACTACCCATGAAGGAATGTTCACACTTTGATTCTAAGATATGAATTCTATTAAGAGGTGCATGATGTTCAAAACTACCCTTTATTACAATGCACTAGCTAGGACAACACAACCATCTATTATCAGTTGCGTGAGGCCTACACCTATATCACTGTTGATTGTCAAGATATTGATGAGATGCATGAGAACATGGAAAGAAGCACAAGGTATCCCACTATAATAGTTAGAGGGTATGCTAACCAAGGAAATGAAGGCTATGATCAACATAATAAAGGATTTGGGATGTAATGAGTCACTATAGGGAAAGGTGGAGGATGAGGTGGTGGAAGGTTCCCACTATGCTCATGTTATAAGTGTGGCTCGACAGAGCATTATCAGCATGACTACCCTACACATCCCATGTGTGGGTATTTTAGAGGGTCCCATAATGTCAAAGAATGCCCTAACTTGTACAAAATTTTGACCCAAGGTAGGCTTAGTATAGACAAAGGCATAGGAATGGTTAGGTGTGAGCCAAATATAGAAAAATAGACCCCTAAGGTGCTACTGACCCACATAGAGATAGTTAAAGTGTAGGGGACTACTCATAATGGATTAAACAATTACACTAATGCTGAAATTACTCTTAGAATATAGGGATAAGGGTCACACTAAGTGCATAACATAGCTTAAACCCAAAGTTATGTCTTACCTAAACCTAGTGTGCCAAAAAGATGTATTATAGTAGACTATGAGTGTCATCCAGAACCTTCAAGGGGACTTCCAATTAGTGTGATATCTAAAAGCATAGATTTTTACCTCTCAAAAGAAGCAAACCAACCAATAAGTTAAGATACAAGAACTAATAGAGATCTTGCACCTCCTACAAATAAAGGGAATGTTTCCCCTATTGAATAACTTGATCTTGGAGCATGCAGGGCAAAATCCAATTGAAGTCACTACACTACACATGGAGAGGGCACAATAATTTTGGCATACATAAAATGCATAATAAAATTAAGAGTTCCTTGTGAATGCCACTATTTATGGATGGTATGTCTATGAGCTCCTTATAAACATAGGTGCCAAGGTCAACATCTAGACTAGGAATGCCTAGGAAAAATGGGTAGGCCTTCTTGGTGTACATAAAAATGTTAAAACCAATAAAGATAGGCTAGGTCTAGATTGATCATGCTTCTGAAAGATAGGTCCCATGTATTAATAAAAAGGGAAAGAGAGTGTTTTTCCTTAGTAAGGGTAAACTTGTAGTGCTCCTGAGATATGAAGGGATTAATCTAGTGGAAGACTATGTTTATAGCCTCAAATCATGCATCCCAAAAGAGTTGGATAGAATGGGTAAACTAGTGTATACATTGAAGATCATTTTAATTTATTGGTGGGAAGTGTAAAGGCTTAGCTTGCCAACTTGGCAGGATGTTAAGGTAATCATTTTCGCTAGATTCAGAAATAATAATGAGGAGTTGGACATCTCAACCTACTTTGGTAACTCTAAACCCATAGTGCATGTTCACCTTTGTGAAGAAACATGGATTGTCTATGATGAAAATTCCTTGAGGAACCTATGGGTACATGTTTTCTATAGGACCTTAAAGACTTGGGTGTAGGGATGGTACATTATCAATGAGATGCATCATGAGACATGAAACTAGGATGCACTTAAGGAGCTATCTATTCACACCTTCTCCTTTTCTTCACAAAACCTTGAATTGATTGAGCCATTATAGATAGTTCAAAGGTCAATGTTCGAGGACACTGCAATATTTTAAGAGCACCTAAAATACATGTTCAATGAAAAAGTGTTAGTGCTCCCAACTTTATTTAAAGAATAAACCCTTAATGATGATTGTATTGATGAAGATGATGAAACATGGAAGGCACACAACTGGAAGAGCTTGACAAGCAAAACAAAGCTACTGTGCCAAGTTGAGGATAACACCTAAGAAGTATAAGACCCTACCCATATTTTGATATAAATAATTAAGGGAAATATATAGGTCAAGTATTTACATCAGGATAAGAATGAGCCCTATTATTATCCACTAAAAAATACAAAGGTAGATATCAGCTCAGAAGGGGAACCAAATATTACTACTTTAGGTGCCTATTGGTCTGACATAGAACCAACACATATTATGGACCTATTTAAGGAATTACAATACTTGTTCCCTCAAAATTAGCAAGATATGAAAGGCACACACCCATATCTCAAGAAGATGAGAGTCAAGCTCATTGATGACACAAGACCTATCAAGAAGTGACCTTATAGGATGAACCCCAATCTTCTTCCCAAGGTTAAAACCAAGATTGATGGTATGCTAGCTATAGGTGTCATCTACCCTATGTAATAATATGAATGGGTTAGCCCCATGGTCATTAGCATCAAGAAGGATGGGCACATATATATTTGCATTGACTATAGATTGTTGAATGTTTCCTTCATAACTAACCCCTTTCCAACTCAATTCACTGATGAAGTATTGGATGGTATTACAGGTTGTGAGATATAAACTTTCATTGATGTGTTCTTAGGATACCATCAAGTCCAAATTGAGGAGGACAAACCCAAAACTAAATTTATGAAAAAAGGGGCTGTTTCACATATAATTTAATTTCCTTTGGATTGAAGAATGTGCCAGTTGTAATCTCCTGAGTGATAATCACCTCTTTCAAGGACTTCATTCACAAGTTCCTCCAAGTGTACTTAGATGATTAGACTATGTATGGATTAGTGAAAGATGACTATGATAATTTATACCTAATGTTTAGAGGTGTAGGTTATTTCATAGTTTTTTAAACCTCAAGAAGTGTGTTTTCATAGCATCATTTGGAACTTTGATTGGGCACATCATCTACAAAGATGGTCTACTTGTTGATCTAGCAAATATTATAATCATCCTTCATTTCTAGACCCCATTAACACAAAAATACATTCATGCTTTTCTTGGATATTATGGGTACTATAGGAAGTTCATAAGGAACTATGCCAAGATTGTAGTTCTTTTAAAAGAGATCTTGCAAAAGAATGACCCATTCTATTGGGGCACAACATAGGAAGATGTGTTTGAGACCTTGAAGCTCAAACTAACAAGTGTACCATTACTACAATTCCTTGACTATATGACTCTATTCCATGTCTATGTCAATGCATCTAGTACTATGATTAGCATCATTCTAGCACAACCATGTGAAGGTAAAATAGACCATCACATTTATTTTATGCTAAAAAAACTAACCAAGGCTGAGAAGAACTACACCATAACTAAGCATGAGGCACTTACTATGGTCTATACCTTGCAAAATTTCTAGAATTATTTATTAGTAACCCCTTTAATCTAATTCATTGATCATGAGACACATAATTATCTGGTGAATAAGCCCATTATCCATGGGAACATTTGTCGATGGATTGTTTTATTTCAATAATTCCAATTCTATGTTATAATAAAACCTAGAAAATAAAACTTGAGCCCAGACCATATGTCCTACATCAACTCTAGTGATGTGGTAGTGCGTATTGAATATTATATGATAGACGTGAAAATTTATAAGGTCTAACACATACTAAAAGACTTGGTAGAGATTTCCACAATCCTAACATCTAGATCTACACCCCAGGCTATGACAACTAAGGAGAAGAAGCAACTCATGTTCATGCTACCCCTTTTCAACTCATTTATAGGGAACTATATAAGTTGAGATAAGATGAGTTCCTATACCAATGTGTCCTAGAGAATGAATGGGATTAAGTATTACAAGATGTACACGATAGGATTGTTAGAGGCTTTGCACTAGAGATGATATGGTGCATAAGGTACTACAATCTAGCTTATGGTGGCCAACTATGTTTCATCATGAAAAATATTATGCCAAGGCATGTAACAGCTACTAGTGTACCAAAAAACCAAACCACCAATATGAGATGCCTCTTATCCCCATCCTTTCCTAGGTGCCATTTGAAAAATGGGCCATTGACTTTATTGGGCCTGTTACTCCTATTATGAGGCACACATGTGCATGATACATTATGGTAGCCATATACTACTTCACCAAGTGGGCCAAGGTAGTGTCAACCAAGGATTATACAACTACCACTATAGAAAGGTTTATTTGGGAGAATCTCATCAGTCACTGTGGATGCTCGCTTATCTTGACTAATTACCATGGTGCACACTTCATCAATGAAATTTTTCAAATCCTACTAATTTAATATATGGTGGTGTACCATAAGATGACTCCTTATCATTCCCAAGAAAATGGCACCATAGAGGCATTTCATAATATATTAATAACATGCCTCACAAAGATATACAACATTGGTCATAAATATTGGGATGATTATGTGACAACAATATTGTGGGACTATTACATTACGTACAAGTTATTAAACAAGGCTATACCATTTCAACTAGTGTTTGGTACAGAGGTTGTTTTTCCTATGTATTTTCTAGTGCCCTCATTTCACATCACACAAATTGGTTGATTGGATGAGCTAGAGTCTTTGAGTGCATTCCTAGAAGACTTGGAGTGCTTATATGAGATAGGTACCCAAGTAAGATGGATCCAAAAAATATAAAAAACATTCTAAAATCTATGTCATGATAAGAACATCAATCACAAGGTACTTACTAAAGGATTACTAGTATTTTTATATGACTCAAACTACCTTAAGAACCCAAGCAGGCTATAGATTAAGTGGATGGGACCTTACATCATCCACAACATATTTGATACTAGCACATATAAGTTATGCACATTGATGGGTGAAATGTTCCTTGGCATTTCAATGGAAACAAATTGAATCCCTATAATTATTAGGATGGTGCTTTCATCATAAGACATTGACTTTCTGCTCACAAGTTGGTTACATTGGGTTAACCATACTAAAATTTGGTGTAAGTTAAATCTCCCCTTATGTTTGTTCCATTTGTATTGGGTGAATAAGCATGGCACTTTCAAGCCCATAGGAGAACTTTTCTAGTGCTTACATGTATATATCTAATCGGGTGAGTCAAGCATGGATGTTCTCTAAGTGCCTATGGCTAGACACTTAAGTTTTTAGGTGTGTGAACTTTTATAAATTTAGATAACTAAGAGTATAAATTTAAGAAAGGGAGGTGCACAATATGTTCATGTGAAAGAAGTTGAGAAGAGAGAATGAAGTGTTGGAGGACCAACACAAGAATTTATATGGGGTAAGAAAGGCTGAAGCAAGACATGGAAGTGTAGAGAAATAAACTAAGAAAGAGAGGCATGATTGAAAGGAAGCACATCAATAAAGAGAGATGGAACAAAGGAGGTTGAATCACATGCATGTGAAGAGTTGTGCCCAAGTTTCCATAAGAAAGATGAAGGTTACACCATGGTGAACAAAGTGTAAGATAAAGATCATCAAGATAGATGGCACCCACTCTATAGTTAATGAGAAGTTACTATTTGAATCACCTATCACTTCACCAAATAAATTATTATAAATATTTAATACTGTGATGGTGGAGGCACAAAGATACACAATAAATGAGAATGTGGTGGTGGATTTAGCATATTTCACTATATCCATGTGCCACCATGTCATTAATCACTAGTCATTAATAAGGTATTTAAAACTAAGTTATAAAGGGGTGAATGATAAACTTTGATAGGTTATAAACCTTGTGCAAATTTGAACCTAAACATAGAGCTGAACTAGAGCTAAACTAGAAAAATGCTACCATAGTGATAACTAGATCATCTATAGCCCCCAAGCGATAAAATTTGAACCATGATAGAATTGAATTTTGATTCAAATTTGAAAGGAAGTGAGTAGAGATGAATTGAGATAGATACTAGGTAGTAGGAATTATGTAGAACACCAAGGCTACCATTGATGATGCATGAAGCTCAAAAGCCAAAAACCTAGTCACAGTTTCCATGACTGTTAAAAAGCATAAAGTAACATCAAGAAATTCAAGAAGATTAACCAACCATGTTTTAATAGTAGTTGGTTTAGAATTGGAAATAAAATATTAAGTACATGTCCACCATAGGCATAGAAGGATGTCAAGAAGGTATGGATAGTGAAAGAAGTAGCCACTATGAAGTGAGAAGCACAACTGGTATAATGTGTTAGCATCATCATAATTGACCCTAAAAGTAAGTGTAAAGTTTACTTATAGAGAGATACAATTCCCCCTAGAGGTCATAGTGGGGAAGAAATGGGTATCCTTCACACACATGTAGATTGAAAGAGTATAACCATCAAATGCCTAGCAATGTGAAGGAACTCAACCAAGACTAGAAGGTTGATATAGAAAATAAAACCAAAGTATGCATGGTAGTATTCAACATCTCCATCTAAGATAAGTTGGTGAAAATAGATGTGACCTAATTATTTGGGCTGGAGGAATTGGTGAAACTTTTCCTCTTATATGTCCATGGTGATCACTTTTATTTCATAGGGAGTTGAATGAGGATCTTGATGTACCTCATTATTAAGATCACAGGACTCCCATGCACAAGGATGGGCATCCATCATGATGATGTGGAGGTTGAGAGGGTCCCAAATCTCTTGGGTTACTATAAGGTAGGGTTCACATTCCTGATCAAGAACATCTAAGACCCTAGCATGAGATTAGTAGTGTGCCTAGTTATCTCTAAGACGTACCCTAATAGATGGTCGTTCACCATCAGAAAGACCTACTTTTGCATTGCCCATCACATGGTATAAGGGGTAAATTTCAATATCATAAAATTTATTATTGAGGATATGGTTAAGAATGTATTAGAGTGTCACAAAGCATTCAAAACCTTTAGATGGGGTTATCTACTAATATTGATAGAGATGGAGGATATTAACATGCTAGATGATGAAAAATACAATCTATGGGTGTTCCCACCCCACAATGACTCCCCTATGATGAATTATCAAGACTTCATCTGCCCACTAAGATTTTTATAAAAATACAAAACAAGGGTGCAAGTATGGTGTGATTGATATATCAAGGCCTTTGAGATTGAATGGTGCATCCCTCAGGAGCTCCCCCAACATATGGTAGGAATGGTGACCTTTACCATAATGTATCATTTCTATGTAGTGTAATTGGAATTCATAGATGGAAACCTACTCAGATGGCTAAAGTTTCCTTATGCATTTTCCACTAAGTATTTCATGGTAGTGCTAAGTAAAATTCTCAATACATAGTAACTAGAGATCTCAGTGAAGACCATGGATCAAGATAAAAGTAGGTTGAGGTGGGTGTATCTACACCTTAGATCAAAGGACACTAAGGATGATGAGGATGAATCCAATATAATAGACCTCCATCCCCTCTAGAAGGAAATAATAAATGGGTACGTCTTCAACCTCTATTACAAAATGAAGATGTTCAAGAAGGGTGTCAATCTTGAGAAAGATGATGGTCGACCCTTCTTGATTGATGATGAAGGGAAGATAAAACCAAAGATGTAAGAGAAAACCCCCCAAAATAAGTAGGGAGAGATAATTGAGGAGATTAAAGGGTACATCAAGTTGAAGATTAACTATAGAAAAAAATTATACCTTTAGCTCCTAATAAACATGTAACCTTCATGCTACAGATTGCTTCCTCCATCAAGAAGCATAATAAAAAGAAGACAAAGGGACTAGTTGCATTATTTGAAATAAATTTGGTATAAACGGAGAAAGAAAAGACCCTCACACCTAGAATGGAGGAAGAGATTGATGAAGAAAGAGAAGGGACCTACATCATATAGGTTAAAGAAGAAGAGGAGCCCAATGCTAAGGATGTATAAGAGGCCCTTTAAAGTGGAATAATTATCATGCTTGAATAATTAGAGGAGATGATGAGCTCCTCATCTAATGAATGAACCTACACACTACCTCTAAAAATATAATATGATAAGAGAAGGGTATAGAAGAAAATAGGACTTAACAAAGAAGACATTAAGAAGGTGTTGGTGCTTAAAGGGAAAAGCAAACTGGCCCAAGAAAAAGTAGATGCCAAGGAAGATAAGAAGACCAAAAAGGTTCCCACAAGCATGGAACCATCTATTGAAGTAGCCAATAAATCACTGATTACCCCCACCAAGAAAGTAGAAGAAGTTGTATAAAAGGCATGCATGAGTAGTAAAGGGGCACTTAAATAAAAATAAGGCAATTTTGATGCCTTATAAAAACAAACAGAGACTATAATAGAACCCTAGAAGCAACAAGGTGATGTTGGCACTGAGGAAATTAACCTAGAGGTGAAAATTGAGACCTTAGGAGGAAGAAGTAGATGAAAGGGAAAAGTTTAAGGAATAAACTGCTATGGAACAAGTAGATGAGTCCTCTAAGGAAAGTTCTAAAGAGAGCGATGGTGTCAATGAAGAGGAGGAAGAATAAATAGAGGTGGTCATCTTGAGAAGGATAATGCAGAATTGAGCATAAGAGAAAAAGCACAAAGGGGATTAGAGGAAAAATACCTTTAGATGTTTGACATCATGCTTGCCCAAGATGTCATAACTAGGATGTGCAAACAACTTGTGTTTTCATGTGATTATTACATGGATGAGCCTCAATTTGAGGTATCTAAAGTGGCTATTTTAAGCATATAATAACTTAAAGAAGGGCATGAGCCCCTCATCATAAACCCTTATGTCATGAACCTAGTGTGATCTATAAATGCACTAATTAGGATGGCCCCAAAAGTTGCATTCTAAAATATAATCAATGATGATAAGGCAAGAAAATGGAAGAAATTCCATAAAGAAGCCTAGAAGGAAGCACAAGATAGTAAGTTCAAGTTGTAAGAACTATGTGAGTACATAGAGATGGTCAAACCATCCCTTTTGGTTGGTGTTGATACTTCAAACCTCTTTGAGGTTGATAAAATTTGTGTGCTAGTGGACTAGATGCTTCCAATGTTAAAACTAGAACTGATGCAAGAAGGAAAAGAGGAAGATCCCTATGTTGTGCTTTATAAGGATCTTTTTGCTAGAATTAAAGAGGTATAAAACCTATTTTCAAAACTATAAGAAGGTAAAGATGTAGCTGATGTCATCTTCTTAAGATTCTCAAACCAAGCACCAGTCATAGATGTGTGCCTCAAGAAGGCAAAGGAGGAGAAGGAGAAGCTAATGGCATAGGTGTACTCAATGAGTAGGTTAGAGTACATGTATATCATGGGGAACATTAATGTGCTAATCAACCAAATCAAGGACCAAGAGAAAAACCTAGAAGTAATCTATTGTGCTCTATAGAATAAGGCCTATGAATAAAGAGCAATCCTAGATGGGAGTGTGACTAAGGCTAAGGCAAATATAGAGGCCTTCTAAAAGGATATAAAGAAGACCAACATGATTGTGCTTAGTAATGCCTCCATATAAATAGGTAGTGTCATTAAATAAATCAATCTTGCCATAAAGGGATTTGAAGACTTCAACATTGAACTTAAGGAGAGCATGTCTGAGTTCTACATGCTAAAGACCTTGACAACCTAATCTGAGGATGGACTAAATTTTTTATATGGGGTAATGTTGGGCCCCTTATTTTAGTAAGTATAGTATTCATGCTAACATGACATCCAATTTATCATAAGGCATCATTTTTCATGATGATGACTTTTTAACATCTTGGTACTAACTAGAGGGATCATTGTATATCTTACACTAGCTAGGTGGATAACTAATTCTAGGGTTTTTGGGGCATCTTCTATGTTGGGAAATACATGTTGACTATAATGCAAAGTTTTTAAGGTGATGTAGCTAGAAGGAATGATCACAAAGGCTCTAGCTTAGCACTCGACATGCACATTCCACCTTAGTAGATCTATTCCTAAAGAGCTATAAAAAGATCTCAAACTAGTGATGAAAAACTAATGCAGTGAAGCTCTAACAAATTAAGAATGCTCTATAAACATTGATATGGTTGCCATTAGACCTAGGAATAATATAGATTCCATTAAGGCTCTATTTTTAAGCACCCAAGCTCATTTGTGAGCCTTTGGGTCATTAAGTAGCTTAATCTAAGGATTTACTCTATTCTATACGCCATGAACTATATGCTTTGTATTTGAACTCTGATTAATGACAAAGAATGGTTATAGTACATATGATGAATCTAGTGTATATGTCTTTATATTTTTATTTGAATGTGAATCTAATGTTGTAATTTCATTTCAATTATGTTGAGTATGGTTATGCATGCTTCTAGTCTACATCATTAATAGAGTCGTTAAGATATATTATGACATCAACCGTAACTTGTAGAAAAAACCTAAGTATATAAATATCATGTGTTGATTGTTCCTACCCTTGTTAGAAGTATGAAGCTAATATGAGCACTTAAAGTGAAATTATCCCTTTGACCCTTCTAGTGCCCATATGATACTAGGTTTAGTTTATCAAAGGCTTGCACCCATATGATTCTAGAACTAGTCCATGAAAGGCTTGAGCCTATAGACCATTAGGAATAGTACATGAAAGGCTTGCACCTATAGGCCACTAAGCTTAGCCCATGAAAGGCTTGCACCCATGGATCTACTTAAATCCTTCATTTAATTGACCAAGTCTCATAATTGATATCTTATATCATGGCACAACTAGCCCAATACAGGCCTTGGTTCCTTTTAACTGTGCTTTGGGTGAGTGCATAATGCCTGTGACTTATGTGAATTGATGTTGGCATATCCAAGTGTAAAATGTTGAACACAAAGGAAAAATACCATGTTTTCACCTAAGTGTAATAAGTCTATAACTGATTGAAACAACCTTGAGCACCCCTTTTCTATAACACATGCGATACAATTTCTATTGAATTACCAGTAAGGTAGTGGTAGTAGGGGAGGCTAGAGGATATGATGGCCTATGGGTGGTATCAAGTCAGACCCAAACATAAGAGACATAGGCTAGAGCTCTTGTATTATAGGTGATCTCTAAATGAGATGATAGAGGTAGATTTGACCTAGAAACCATATTTAGGTATGCAATATTAGTGGCTTAAGGATGTAGAGTATACCTAACACATGACCATAATATATATATTAATGGGCACTATGATTATATCATAAAGAGATATAGATCAAATAAGGTACATCATAATTTTAGCATTTAATAAGATGTACCTATGGGGCCACATCACTTTTCCCATATAACTAAAGAGACTTAATATTGGGGGCCAATAGTGGATCGAGTGGAGGTAGGGGATAGATTTGGGTTGACTCCATAAGTGGCATGGGCCTATGTAAGAGGTCCAAAAAATGTAGGAGTCACTACAACATATGTGACATGGTGGGACCAAAAATGGTTGTTGAGATTTATTACTCCATTGGGTGGTAACTAAGGATAGGTACAAGGAGCTCAAGGAGCTCAAGCACATGATTACTCCATTGGGTGGTGACTAGGGATAGGTACAAGGAGCTCAAGGAGATCAAGCACATGTATCACTATAGGTTCAATAATCAATACTTGTAATAATGATGTTAGTTTTATATTAGAGGAGGAGGGTGGAGAGGAGGAGGGGGAGGATGATGGGGATGCAGAGGTAGATGTGGAGGTAGGGTTAGATGAGGAGATGGTGGAGGTGGATGTAGGAGGTGTAGATCATGCCTTGGATATGATAATAGATGCAAGATAGTCTATTTTATTAAGACCATTAGTATCATTGGCTAATCATATTATCATTGATATGTTGAGATAGGAGATTAGTGTTAGAGATATTGAGATAGCATGTCTAACATCTAGATTATATTTTTGCGCATATTAATTAGCTTCAACACATTGTTAGATCAATGGAAATTAGACATATATTTATAAACTAAGATTAGAGGTGAGTAAGATACTATAGGTACATGTATAATTGATTATAGAGATATTTTTTACTCTAAAAAACTAGGATTTAAATTAATCAAAGTGGGATTTGGTGCAGATAGAGTGAGGTTCGACATGGGTAGAGTGGGAAAAAAGTAGAGGTAGAGAGACAGGGCTCAAGTAGACTTAGTCAGAGTACAAATAGAGTGAGATGATGTTTTGGATATTGTGATAGAGAGGGGATTAATATAGACTTATTAGAAGAGCCTTCAAGATAAGGATGAGGCCAAATATTATAAGAGCCTTTATGAGGAAATAATACCAACTATAGCCAAAGTTCTTACTTTTTTAGAGTACAGTACCCAAATATCAACATCAAGATCAATATGATCTCATAGGACTTGTATATTAGTTAGATATATAGCCCAACTACCTCCTTTATCACTAGTTATGGGTCATCTAACACATCTAACCCTACCTCAAGTAATTATAAGAGAGATATCTCCATGAGATGACACATAGGGTAGATTTTCTAGAGATGGGCAGAACCAGGGTTGACTCTGACACAAAGCTCTATAGTTTTGATTCATGAGATGTATATATTTGTATGATGTACTCAAATGATCTGATATGTACATATATTCTCATTGATGTATATTATCCATTTTTATGTATATATGGAAATTTGACATTTGACGTACTTATATATAGAGATCCATGATTTTGATTTTTATCTCATGTGATGCATATGTCTCTATTACTTATATTATACATGGTTGATATGAATTTTATTTAGATGTTTTATAACTATATTTATTGATGAGATATATGTTTTTCTTAGTGATGTTTTGCAAATGATCATGATGTTTGTTAGTCTTATGATTGGATCAGATAAAGAGAGTTGATTGTAACATTGTTATGTGATTATACCTTATTGAGACTTGATTTTTAATATTACTCATGACAATATGAATCATAATCTATAAATGAATCTTGATAACATGTGTTTATCAAAATTCATAAATTTTAATTCAAAATGTAAAATCAACTTAAATAAGATATGGAAAACCAAGCTTGACATGTTAATCATAATGTAATTAAATAAATTTCAATTCACATACAAATGTTCACAACTTAAAATCATGATGTGAATAATCAAGACTTAACTTAAAAATCATAATGTACTAAATTAAGGTAACTGAGTAACAACACACAAACACACAAGTGAAAGTAAATATACACTCAGTTGGGAAAGAAGTGTGTGTGGTAACAAGGAATTATTCTTTAAATAAGGGTGTAATAAAAAAATCATGACTAAAGTGTAGAATAGAATAATAAGGAAGGGGTGGCCAAAATGACTCTAAATGCCCCATACAAGTGGACCCTGCCTACATAGTCCCATGGACTTCAGGACAACTATAATTCTCCCAAAGATTGGGAAATATTAAAAGTGATAACAAGTTAAGAAGATATGTTATAAATGAAAAAATAAGAAAGGGAATCACAAAAATATGAGAATGTATAAGGAATGAGTTTAGCAAAATGATAATATATTTGGTCATAAAATATCAAAAGCATGGGATAAGGAATGACTAAACTGATCTCAAAAAATAGAGTGCTACCTACATAGTCCAAATGGACCTCAAGCCATTATAGTTAGAAAACATTAGGCATTGAAAATGATAAGTATGATCAAGACAAGAAAGAAATGACTTTGATTGGATAGTTTAATTGTCAAAATGGTGAGAGCATGGTAATTACATCACAAAAGGTAATAGTGTACTTTAAGAAAAAATTGATCCCACTTTTGAAATGTCTTACTCATAAAGAGATAAAATCACCTATGAGGTACTTTAGTATGTGCCACCTAGCTAGGAGTGACTGGAAATATGATTTGAGTAACAGGATGACAACTAGTTAGTGATGTCATATTGGAGATGGGCATAGATGGGGAATATTATGGGATACTGAGTCATGCAAAGTTTTAGTGCTTTTATGTAAGGGAATATTTGGATCTTTAGAAATTTATAGAATATTTGAACTATTTAAGAAGTTTTTGAAATAGGATATGAATAAGAGTATTTTGACTAAAGAATATACAAGCAACTGGAAATGATAATCCCATAAACATTTATTAAAGGGTTAGATGAATAAAAAGTGAAAAGGAAATGTGAAAGGGTTGTCTATAAATGAGTGATTCAAGGAGTAAAATTCAAAACAAAATTAGAATAGGATACAAATTATCTTGAAAAAATAAATAAGTATTGAATGAAGGAATGGAAATAGGAATGATAGGAACTCAAGGGAAAGTATAAAAGTCATACAAGCTACAAAATCATGACATTCAATATTTTAGCATTTCATTTGCAAAGAGATTTTGACCCAAACATTTCTACAACTATGATTAGGTTATGTTGAATGTTAATCTATATTAACCTATTGTAGCTACTTTAATCATAATCTAATCAAGGTGGTATTAAGAAAGGGAGGTGAGGAATAGTGAAGGGATGACCCCAAGTAGGGGTGGAAAAGAGAGAAAATACATAATAGAACAAATATGCTCCCAGTCAGGAGAACTTATAGATAAGAGCATGTAAATTCAAGCATAAAAATTCTTGATATGCATAACATTCATTATATCATCTAATTTATATTCCTTTCAAGTAGCTAACCTATATGTACCATATCTATAGGTAGTTGTGGCAATGAAGGGGCCCAACCAATTTGGTTCAAACTTACCTTTATTTTCTTTCTCAACATTAGTATTATTTTGATTTTATTTTAATACAAGATAACAAAGCTCAAAATATATAGATATAATGTTCTTATAACCCCAATGTAGTTGATTCTTATAAGATTTGAGGTGATTTCAAATGATAAACCATTTCTCATCTAGGAGATCTAATTATTCTAATATAACAAATCTATAGTCCTCTTCATCAAGAATATCCTATAATGACGTACACAAGGAGGGAAAATAGATATCAAAAGGAAGGATTGATTCATATCCTTAGACCAGGGAATAGGGTGTCACACCAATGGAGGTATGGACATTAGTATGGTATGCCCAAAAAGTTGAGAATATTTACAAATGCTAATCATGGCCAAAGTTATTTACAATATTTTTGAGAATTTTGACAAGGGTTTTATTTGATGCTTTGGCTTGGCCATTACCTTGGGGGTAATAAGGAGTGGAATATCTATGATTAATATGGAATTCATAATATATGGTTATAATTTCCTTAATTTTAAATTATGTGCCATTATTTGATACAATAGTGTAAGGAATTCCATAATGTAAAATGAGGTGGTTTAGAATGAATTTAGAAATATGCTTACCAATTATATAATTAAGAGGGATTTCTTCCACTCATTTACTAAAATATTTGGTAGTAGTAAGGATATGCTTATGATCATCTGAAAAGGTAGGGTTAATCTTTCCTATGATATCAATTGCCCATGTAGGAAATGGCCAAGGAGTTGTAACTAGTTGAAGTACCTATGTTTTAGAATGAATAAAATCACCATTTTTTTGACATGCTAGACATTTATTAACATAATCACATGCATCTAATTCCATGGTAGGCTAATATTAATAGTACAAAAGAGATTTTTAACTAGGACCATACTACTAGTGTGGTACCCATAAATCCCTTCATGAACTTCCTGAAGTGCTAAGTCAACTTATCTTTAATTTAAACAATGAATCATATTTCCATCATAACCTCTATGATAGAGTATGTTTCCAAGTATGGTATAATGGGACGTGGTTTGTATAAATGATTTCATATGGTTTCATGATAATTTGTTGAGAAGGATTTTATCATGGAGATAGGAACAAATGTTTATGTACCAAAGGGAATTGGGACTGACAATGACACAAATCATCTCAAAATATGAATAATCATATGTTGGATAAATAATTTTTTTAATTATAAATTGATACTCTTTTATAGTAGGAAATATTGTAATAATAGAGATAATAGTAACCATAACATCAACAAACTTGTTTTTTACTTAAGGGACATGTTCAAACTAGATGACTTCAAATTTGATTTTGAGTATATCTACCATGCCCCTTTAGGGAAAAATATTTTCATCCTTTGTCTAATATTGATTAGTTTCTTGATCAATAATTATTTATGAATCAACATATACTAGAAAATGTTGAATATTCCACTAAACTTCAAGATAAAACCCAACAAACAAAGCCTTATTTAGCTATGTTATTAGTGCATGGTAATCTAGTGTAAAATGCCTTAGAAACAAGATATCCTTTTGTCATAATGAACAATATCCTTACTCTAACCATCAAAATATATCTTCTATTCTTTGAATTCATCAAGATTCATAATAGACTCATTAGGAAAATGCATTGTGATAGGATTGGAATCTTGAAGAGATGCTTCAACCAATTAATATGCTAACACATATCCTTTAATAGCCTTATGATGTGTGTATTCAATTTCAAACTCATTGAGTAACATCACCCATTTAGTTATTTGACTAGTTAAAGCTAATTTTTCTAAGAGATAATTTAAAAGATCCATTTTTACAATCAACATGGTCTTATTATTCAACATATAATGTTTGATCTTATAAGAAGTGAAAATTAATGTGAAACAATATTTTTAAATTTGAGTGTAATTATACTCATAAGTTCTTGTGTTAATAGAATGTGAATTCTCTATATTTTCACAAAGTTGTTAATAACACAAAACAAAGTGAGATAAAATTAAAAAAATACACAATTAGTACCTCTTGAGCTCAACAAAATACAAAAAGACTACAATGCTTTAGAGATTCAAAAAAATATAATGCAAAACTTCATTGTAGTTTGTCTTTATTGGTATGTAGCTCAAAGGTGCCTTGTGATGGTCTTTATCAATGCCAATTTTAGCTAAAAGCCTCCATTGAATCTATGCGCCATGTTGATTTTATCAAAGAATATAATATTGATGCATGAAGAGACTTGATGATTTGACAACACTTCATTGTCTAAACTAAGCATGTTAAATGGCATCACAAAAAGGTGTATTTATAACAAATTATGATCAATGAGGACCCTTAATATTTAAATCAAGATTAATGGTTAAAAAAGAGTCCTCAAGAGTGCACATGGATCAATGATGTGATCCCTTTGTCTCAATCAAAATTAAGGGTGGAGGTTAATCTTTGCAAATATCAATGAAGGATGAATATAAGCCCTTCATCTTATTTCCAGGATAAAGGGTGGAGGATGCCCCTTGTAAATATCAATGATGAATTAATGTGGGAACTTCACTTTTTTTCCAAGATGAAGGGTGGAACATCCTCTCCAAGAAATCACATGAATCTCAAAGGTGGGCCCTTCATCTTATTTCCAAGATGAGGGATGAAGAATAATCCCCCTTTATTGCTAATTCTTTGTATAATTGGTGTATTTATAAGGGTATATCATTAGGATATCAATCTTCCTTTTTACATGAAGGTTTCCTTTGGAGGGAGACAAGAGGAAAATTATTAATTGGAAGAGTAATTAATTAAATATATCAAAGACCTACTTAATTAATACAATGTGAGTAATTGATTATTAGACTAAAATTAAGGAGAATGTGATTGAATAGAGAATGTAAAATTATCAAATTTATTAGAGAAGAGGAAATTGAATAGAGAAATTAATAATTGAATAGATAACTTAGTAATTGAATAGATAATGATAATTGAATATAGAAATTGATAACTGAAAATATCTAATATGTTGAGTTTGTCATACTTTGAGATGCCCCAAAGTGAGTATAAATGCATATATTAGATGAACATATGACTTAAAACTAGATTTTATAAAATTATGGGAAGTCATTCCATTTTATAATTTGACATGAAGGTTATAAAATTGTAGTGTTTACATTTTCCCCTATTTGATAGGGCATTGTGAGATGTAAATGAAGCAATGGTTTTTCAAAGAATAAAAAGTCATAAAAATGACCATAGAAGAAAATTGATGGATTTTAGTGTTGACAAGTTTGACATCACAAGTCAAAATATCACCCCTATAATTCTAAACATTGTTTGTCATTCTTATAAAACTTTGTTCATAAGTTTTGTCATACTTTGATAGTCTTCAAGTGGTCTTTGTAAGGTCGTGTTAGCATTATTTAAGGTAATATATTTTTCAAGCTTTTAAATTTATTCAAATTCAGTCTAGTTGGTCCTAGGGGTATGTCATGAGGTGTAAATATGGTGTATAGTATATCAAATCAAGTATTTTCATTGGTCATTGGGTTTACATCTTGTTAATCATGTTTGAAGAGATTAAGGTAGTTTAGCAAAGTTAAAGGTTTTTAGAGAAACATAGGTTTACATTGTAACCTTAATAAGCCTTCTTGAGGTGAATTTATTGCATGGATCATTAAAACAGATGGTGAATAAGTCATTTTAATTCCTATAAGGTCTTGGACTAATATATATTTTTTGCATGAGATCATCTCTTTTACACTAGCTTTCTTTGCAATTAAAGATGCTTTTAAGGGATTTAAGTCCATTTAAAAATATGGTAAATATATAATACACATTCCATTTAAATTTTAAAATATTTAATATGATTTTAAAATGTATCTATGTTAAAAGGAAGTCAAAATAGTGGTCTACATGTCAAACCAATTCAATTTTTGCTCCAAAAAAGGTAGTTTAAGAGGTTTGTATGGACTTCAGGATCTCACGTATAGTTGAAATGGTTTTAGAGTGTCTATTGGTTTTATATATGTCATATATAGGATTTTAAATCTCTCAAATTTATTAAAATTAAAAAACATGCTTCTTATCCTCCATCACTCTCCTCACAAGCTCACAAAGGCAATTTTTAAATGCTTAGTACAGATAAAGGAGAGAGAGAGTTGAGTCCTAAAATTTTTTCCAAAGGAGGGAATACTATTAATATTTATATTTTTGGAATTATTATTCATATTTATCCCATCTCATTTATTGACAATCATTAATCAGATATGGTGGTCTGAAAAAGCGAGTTAACCCCACAAGCTCATTTTTCTCCTTTGAAATGGCAGTTTTAGGCAAGATGAATTCATGGGATAATTTTCATAAGATATATAGGTTTTATAAAAACATATTTAAATTTTTTACAAGTCCTATTTCATATATTTGGCTTCAAAAAGGAAAGAAGACTCCATTTGCACATAATTTGAAAGTTGCTTGTTATGGTTTCTTTTGGTTTCAAAGTCTTCAACACTTGAAGGAATAGAATGAGGATTTTAAAAAATATCTCCACTCTTTTAAATGAAATTACAACTCTATTAGTGATTATCCACCTCTTCACTCTAACCATACTTCCTCAAGTAGTATGCAAGGCCTTGTTTGAGACTGTGTGAAGACTATTGGCATAAGAATATTTGTAAAGGTTTTTTATTTTATTGTCATATGAAGAGGTAGAGTTTTGAATTCATGGTAAAGGTGATGAAGCTTACACACACACACACACACACACACACACACACACACACACACACACACACACACACACACACACACACACACACACACACACAAACAAACAATCAAAGGCTTATGATAATATGTTTGCATCTATCCAAGGCCTAAAGTATAAAAATGCAAACTTATAGGTCTGATTTCATGAAAAATATAGTGAATTGGACATAAAATTATGAGCTTGAAGACCTAATAATGAAGGCAATGTGATGTCTCTATGCTTGGTTGTAATCCAGGGCTAATGGAAAAGAGATGATCTCAAAAACCAATACTCAACACCCTTAATACCACCTAAAGGTGAAAGAGTAAGTGTTGATGTTTTTGAGATTTTGAGTTGGTATGAAAATCATCTAAGATTACATATGAGACTTAGAAAAAACAAAAAATATTCAATTATATGTCTACTCTCAAAGTGCTCTCATTAAATTATCATTACATTGAAGGAGCGAAGAGTCCACACTGATGAGGATCGTCAATCCTCTTCATTTAATAATGTCAATCTAGGGTTGGTGTCCATAGGCAATATGCAATAAAAGAAAGATATTTCTAGTAAATGGTCCCTTCTACTTGGATAAATTGAAAATCACTCTTGTAGAAATTAAATTACACATGCATGAAATTAAATCACACTTGTAGAAAAGTAAATTACTGAATTGAAAAGAAATAATAAAAAAATAAAACAAACTTGAATAGTTACAGACAAAGAAATAAAATAAAAATTTACAACAAAATAATAATTACATAATAAATAAATAAATAAAAATACATTGATCCATCTTCTTTGGAATGAGTGACCAGCTCATTCCTTATAAGAGGATTTATTTAGAACACAAACTTTAGAATATATTACTCAGAATGATGGAAAAAAACATATTGATTGATTTCATTTGGGTGTGGGAGGTTGCATTTATAATTTCATGCTTCTAACCAACACCTTATTTAGGAGTAACACCCTAGACATTCTAGCCTATCTCAATCTCCACAAAATATGGAGAGATATATTTATTATAATAATGTAATATATTAAAACATATTCTTGATCTCCATAAAATATGAAGAGAGTTATTTATTAGAATGAAATTACATAAATATATATATGGATACAATATATAAAAGAAAAGTCTATATATAGAAATACTCCAAATGGAAAGTGTTTTTATGATAGATGGAATAGACAAAGAAATCATTAGAATATATTTATAAATACTTTACAAACAAGTTCGTAGTAGTTCTGTTGAAGTTTGTGGTAGTCTTGATGCAGTTCATAACATCTCTAATGTAGTTTATAGCAAGTTTGATGTAGTCCATAGCAAAATTGATGTAGTTCATAGAAAGTTTGATATGTCTATAGAAAACCTGATGTCGTCCATAGCAAACTTTATGTAATTTGTAACATGCATGATACAATCCGTAACTATTAGGCATAGCTATGAACTGAGTCC
This sequence comes from Torreya grandis, assembly GCA_037957365.1. NCBI lineage: Eukaryota > Viridiplantae > Streptophyta > Pinopsida > Cupressales > Taxaceae > Torreya > Torreya grandis. The sequence goes on from JARHVA010001951.1 coordinate 2,916,539, forward strand.
AGAGCTACTAGGTGAATCCATAGCTAAATCTGGCTAACCTTGATAGAAGTCTGTAGTTCAACTAAAGTTATAGATCTTATTTAAGATCTACTATAAAAGACCTTGACACTACTCCAACATTGTTATTGAATGGTTACTCTTCATACTTTGAATCATTCTAACTTAATATGGACTATGTATGCATATATTGGCATATTTTTCTAAATAATCATTATAAATAACTAACAAATAGATAAAAATTGATTATAAATAAATAACCATGATATATACTTACTATTTTATTCTAAATAAACAATAAATTTGGAAACTACATTTATATCCACTTCCTCTACAATAAAAAAGATATTATTTCATAGATATAATGAGCCATATTATGGTCTTATCATCTCTCCCACACCCCCTCATGCATGCCACTATTTAAAATAAAATGGTACATATGCATGAGTTAGACATAGTCTTGATATTTTGAATGGGCTTCCTAAATTCATTTCATTCATACAAATATAATAAAATTTATCTTTTAAAATCCTCTTGAATTCCTCAGATAGAAGTGGCCACTGACAATGGTCATTTCAAGGATAAGTTCTTGTGTGGAGGTTGTTCCTACTATCCTTAGATTTTTTTTCTTGACACAGGTTCTATTTTGGATATCTCTTGTTGCTCTCCTCTTCTTTTTTTAAATGAGCTAAGATTAGGTTCTTGTGTTGATAATTTCCTATTGTGTCTACATATATTTATTTTGACCACAAAGCAACTTTTAACATAAAAAAATCTTTTACCTTTCAAAATTATGTACCATGATCAAGATCAAAATATATTTTTATTAACTTGTTTGTTTGAATAAGCTTAGTTTTATTTTTCCTGTATCTATTCTCCTCCCCCACACATAATCTCATGCATGTCTACATGCATTCTGAAAGAAGAAGTGGGAGGGATTACATAGGTCAAATGTAAGTTTGTTTTCCTTTTTCCCACACTGAAGCATTTACAAGAAATGAAAAAAATATATCTTTATGTAATAACAAAAATTATAAGTAAATTTAAATATAAAATAGTAAATTAAAATACCTTGGCATAACTTTAGTATTCATTGCTTCTTCCATGGTAGCCAATGTGAAATATGTTGGGAATAGTATGGATAACATTACATTCCTTCTTTGCTAAGAAACAAGAACATAGAAGTAAGCAACCATGTACTTGACTAAAAAAGCTGCATCAACTATTCCATTTGACATATTATATTTTTATTTTATTTTTTGTCCTTGACTAGCTAGTAAATTGGTTTTATAATTTAGGCTCTTATTCCATCACTTGGTTCGTCAGCAAGCTAGTTTTTAAACCAAGATTGCCAACAATGCCCAAAGGTTTTCTTTGTTGGGTTTTTTTTAAAATTTTTTTGATAACTGATGACATGAAAAATGTTAACCAAAAACTATATAAATTCTTATATTGCTTTTAAATATATCATTAAATTTTATTTATATTCATTTTTTCATCATTGGTCTGTGTAGTGATGACCAATAATTGAGATAGATACTTGTTGATTTTGCTACTTTGTTTTGTCAAATGTGACTTAGGATAAGGTGTCAACTACTTGATCATAGACAAAAATTTATTTAGTAAAATATTTAGAATGACTCTTTGCTATAAGATTATCTTGAAAAACCCAAAATAAACAACACCTTTCCACACAAGCATAATATCAGTAATATCAAAGAAGTATAAATGTTAACAATAGAAATATCAATATGAACATTCAAATATTTATTTTAGCCTATTTATGAGTGGTTGATGGTTCAAGAATTAACATTAATGATAATGGGTTTTTACTTTAGGAAATAAGAACACCCTCATGTAAGTAATTTATTGTTATTCCCTTAACCTTTGGCATGGCTAGGGATATGTGTGGCTGACTTGTGGCTTACATACCTCTTTTATATCATTGTTATATTTCTCTATGTTCTTAGTTAGGTTGACCTATGGAATAACAATGGCTAAGTAGAATATATATAAGAGGTAGTGGTTAGTCTATGATCATCATATTAAGTATTTTTCTCTTATTTCATTGTTGTGGAGGTTACCCCCTTAAAATAGCTTTGTTATATTATCTAATATTCTACTCTGTTATCAATTATTGCTATGTGATCTCTTATCTTTACTTATTTTGTATGATATATAATTATTCTATGTGAACATCCAAGTAATTTCCTTATAAGTGGTATCATATCTTCTATTTGGGTAAGTTTATTTTGACATTTTTTTTGGATCTAGTGAGGTGTGACTTCTATGAGAGGAAGGAGAGAAAAAACATAACTTGTAATCCAAGAAGAATTAATTTTTTCTATCAAGATAGTATTATTTGAAATACTTTTTTGAAAAAAAAATCTAAAAAAAATCTAGAAAAATATTTTCCCTTTGCATATTTACAGTCATTGGATTTGTCTTGGTGAGATGATCACAAAGGTATATTCTATTAGTATACATTTTTAGTACCAAAATTTTTCACCCTTGTGCATAAAAGCAGTTATTGGATTTGTCTTGGTGATGCAATCATAATGGTACCATCTTCTAGTACATTTTTTTTGGGGTGAAAACCCTCATAAGCTTTGTGCATGGTGGGTCCTACCACTAGGGGAAAAAAGGGAAATAAATTCCTAAGACTTCATTTAGGGATGACATGAAATATGGAACTTTAGATCCATTGATTTCTTAACTTTAGGCTAACATAAAGAGCTTGGTATGGTAGGATGACATTTTTGTAGTTCAAACTAATGTGTTAAGGATACATGGAGAGATTAATGGGGTGTACACTCAATTGCATCAAATCAATACATAATTGGCTACCATTTCATCTCAGTTATAGCTAAACAACCCTCTTCTTCATCATTTAGATCCTCCTCCTCTCAACACTAACATCTCTAATCTTGGTGTGAAACTGATGTTTCCAAAAGTTGACATGCATAATTTTTATGGTAAATATCCTCCTACTTGGATTACCCACATTAAGATTTATTTGATCTACACCAAACTCCTAGATTTCAAAAGGTGATAGTGGTTTCTCTATATCTGGAACCTAAGAAGTTCATTTGGTATCATTGGTTGTGTGCTTAAAATAAAAATAATGGTGATCTTATTATATGGTCTATTTTTATTGATGATTTGTTCAATCATTACCAAAATAATGTTTTTAGGAACTACTTTATCTAGTTAACTAAACTATGTCAAACAGGAACTATGAAGGATTATATTCATCAATTTCAGAATCTATCCTTACAAGTGGAAGACATCACTAAGGAAAATTTGATTGATATGTTTTTGGGTGGACTCAAATATAGAATTTAATTATAATTTTAGATGTTTAACCCATCATATGTATCAAAATCTATCCCAAAGGCACACCTAAAAGAAGAAAAAGAGATGGTTAAATAGAAAACTTTCACTATTGGTCATGATCGCACCTTTCCAACACCATCATTTCCTCAACCCACTAGATTAACACCTCAACAAATTGAGGAGAAGAGAGATAAAGGGTTGTGTTATGGTTATAATAGTAAATGGATTAAAGGAAATCTTTGTGATAAAAAGTTGATTTACATCAAAGGTGCCAATGAAGATGAAGATGATGAGGAGGCAATTGGTGAAGATGTAGAAGGCCCTGAGGATGAATCTAAAGGCTCTCAGCCTAATATTTCCTATCATGCCCTTTTAGGTATTAGTATTCCCCAAAATCTTAAGGTGGTGGGTTTCCTTAAGAAATAGAAGATCGCTATATTGATTAGTTTAGGGAGCACACATAACTTCATTAATAGTAATTGGGTTACTCGTTTGAACTATTTCATTTATCCTAATCCAAAATTTTAGGTCATGATTGCATATGGTGTAATTGTCATCTATTTAAGAAAATACCATTATATTAAGCTAGCCATGGGAGACTACTTGTTATATTCTCATATGTTTGTTATTCCCATAGGTGAATCTGACATTGTTCTAGGAGTATAGTGGCTCACCACTTTGGGCACTATTAAGATGAATTTCCAAAAATTATTCATGTGCTTTCATTCTGAGGGAAGTATATTTGAGCTAAGTAGATTAAGAGCTAAATCACCATAACTTATTAGCTCCCATCAAATAACCAAGATTCTTCGAAAGGGTGATGAAGGATTTGTAGCTCACTTATTTTCCATTGAATTCCAACCAACTCATCCTTCTATAGATTTTAACCTACAAGTGATTGATGGCCATTCTATTATTTTTGGTGACATGCTGAAAGGACTTCCACCTAGTCGCATGCATGATCATGCCATTAAAATTATTCCTAGTAGTACAACACCTAACATTAGGCCATATAGGTATCCATATTCCTATAAAAGTGAAATTTAAAAGATGGTATAGTAGATGTTATTAGTGTAGGTTTTTATTTTTCTCTATTATTTAATTAGGGAAATTATATTTGTGCTTACATGGAGTTTTCCTACATTTTTGGGATAGGCTAGCTTATGTGGAGTTGTGTGTCATAGATGTGTCATAGGTGTCATAAGAATGTCATAAGTAACTCCCTTGATGGGAGTTACTTCTCTATTCTTATCACCTTGTCACCACCTTTCATGGAGGAGTTACAGTCTATTCTTGGGGTGCCTTGACAACCTTTTATGGAGGAGTTACTTATGTGCTCTCCTATATGTTTTTTGCACTTTGGCCATCTCATGTTAATCAGATATTGGGTTTTCTCCTATTTTGTCTTGTGCAATTTATCATCTTATATAATTTTAAATTGATTTAGCATCTATGTGGTGTGCACTTGCTTCATCTCGTGTGATCATGTCTCCATTGCATTCGCATTATCCATATTCTGGCAATAAATCTGATATGGTATCAGAGCCACTCCGATAATCGTGTGTCTAGTTATGCTATTAATTTATTTTGAAATTATTACTTTGCTTTCCTAGTAGTTTTTTTTGTTTAACTCTATTGCATTTGAGATTTTTGGTAGAGTTTCTTGAAAACTCATGCAAATCCATATGGAAACTTGTTAAAAAAAATTTACTTTTGAGTTAAAATTTGCCAAGACATCTTGTATAGATCTGTTGTATCTTCAACAAGGCCGAGGAGGAGTTCGGGTTCGATCACCAGGGTGCTCTTACCATACCTTACAATGTGAGCATGTTCAATCAAGTGTTGCGGTTGCTGGACAAAACAATCCGGCCGGCCATAAAAACTTGAGCTTTGATGATCTGTTCAAGTTTTATTCTGACTGTGGGTCAGAGGCATATGCCAAATCCCTGCGAGAGCATAGTCCCACCATGCAGAAGTCTTTTGGGTGAGTGAAACATTTTAGGAAGGAAGGATCTCTCATCTGTCCACGAGGCCCAAAGGGTTAGCAACTAGCCAATGGCTGATGAGACGTCTTGACGATATGGAAGGTTTTTAAGGTTTTGCTAACACCCTTTTTTAGAGCTTTCTTAATTTCCAACACCCATTTGGTAGGCCCACCCTCTCTTGTTGATTGGTAAATCTAATTTTGATAATTATTATGATCTAAAATCAGTCATTTTATTTTTGAATTAAAGTCAAATTTGAAATTAGCATTCAAAAAAAGCAGTTTAAAGGTTTTTAAAACTTGTATCTTCACCTATCGAAGACGAAGGGTGAGGCCCAGGTTGGCAACAGGCCAATTACCCCTCACAAAGACCTCCTTTGTATTCCTTTCTTCATTCCAAATCCAATGAGTGGTTGGAAGGCCACTTTCTCTCTCAAAATAGGCATTTTTATAATGTTTTAGTGTTATTTTTTGCAAAACACTAGTTTACGGGAAATTAAATCTTTAATATCTTACAAACAGTAGCTTGGATTTGGGTGAAATTTTTTACAAAAATGTTTGTAATTAAATTATATACAATTTAGGCTTGTTATTTGTCAAAAATGCACTAGTTTATAAAGTGCCTAAAATTTGGGTCTCTCAGGATGCATTTTCGGCTAAGTCTGACGTCCTGTTTGCTTACAGTCTTGCACTGATTGCTCTAAAATGCATTCTCAAATGAGCCTAATGTATTTTGAGCATGATGTTGCATATTTGGAGGGGGCTCAACATTTCAAGTGGGGTGTGATTGCTTTTCACAACTTTCAAATCTTTGCTTTCATTCTCCTTTCTGCATAATTTCACAACTTGCAATCAACACAACTTCACTTAAATTCAGTTTAAAATGGATTATTTTCAACTTAAACCCCTAACACCTTCAACTATCATGAATGGAAGGTTAAAATGTCAATCATTCTTAGAAGCAAAGGGTTGTATAGGATCACCATGGGCATTGAAGTAGAACCCAACACTGATGCTAAAAAGGTCAAGTGGTACAACCGTAGTGATGAAGTATATGGATTACTGAGCTTGTCCATGTCTCCAAAACTTATCTTCCATTTAGAAACCTCTAAGACTCTCAAAGACATATGGGACACCTTATAACTCTTATTTGGGAAGCTTGATGAGATGAGAGGTCATGAGCTTGAAAATGAACTCATAAGTCTAAGTCCTAACAAATTTGACACCCTACAGGACTTCTTCACTAATTTTAAGGCCCTTAGATTGCAATTGAAATAATGCGAGATAGAGAAAAAAGATGATCAACTCATCCTTTCTATTCTTGCAAAGTTAGGTCCAAGCTATTCAGTCTTTGTTTCCACTTTCCATGCCATAAAAAGTGCCCTTGGCACTACATGAAAAATGCCTTCCTTGGATTCATTCATTTCTGACTTGACTAGGGAGCAAGATAAGCTAATTAAAATGGGCACACTAAAGTCTACTCAACCCCAAGCTTTGATAGCTAAAATTTTAAGGATAAGACTTCAACAAAGGAGAAGAAGAAAAAGAACAAGGACCAAGAGAAGAAGAAAGAAAACAACAATCCTGCCAAAAATAACACTGAGTCTTCCTCCTCCAATGCTAAACCTAAGAAGGAGAAGGTTAAGTGTGCCTATTGTAAGAGGATATGGCATGATGAACATAAATGCATGAAGAAACAAATAGATCACCTAACTCATCTTCTAGAGAAGCACAACATAGGTGTTCTTAAGTCCATCAAGCAGAATTCATCTACCCAAGATTCTAATGAGGCAAAAGGCAAGGGTAAGGAGAAAGAAAAGGGAAAGGCCCTTGTAGCTACAACAACTTCTACATCTTCATGGGTCATTAACTTGGGTGCTTCTCACCACATGGGCTCTTCCCTAGTTGATTTTTCATCTTTAGAGCCTTGTAGCATGACTTTAATTAGTTTGGGTGATGACACATCAATTTTCGTTGTAGGGAGAGGGTCAGTTGAAATGGAAGGAGGAACATTCAATAATGTTCTAAGTGTTCCTTCTCTTTCAACCAATCTCCTATCAGTGTACCAAATCAATCACATTGGTTGGGGCATGAGAGTTGAGTTTTCACCAGATTTAGTGGCTATCAGGGAGTTGCATAGTGATACTACAATGGTAGTGGGTAGGGCAGATCACCAAGCAAGGTTATACACCTTCTCACATTTTTCACCTAATTTTTCTCCAATAGCATTGCTGACTCATTCAGATAGAGTTATCAAATTATGGCATGAGTGATTTGGCCACCTTAACTACCGCTACCTTGAGTAACTTTGCAAACATGACATGGTCATTGGGTTGCCTCGTGTCCAATTCTCAAAAATGAATTTGTGAGGGGTGCTCCCTTGGGAATCATCCCAAATCAAAATTTGACAAAAGGAAAAGCTTGGAGGGCTTCACAACCTTTGGAGTTAGTCCACAGTGATGTATCAGGACCCTTTCCCAAACCATCTTTCACAAGGGCCAAGTACATCCTCACTTTCATTGATAATTTTTCTAGGTACACTTGGATATATTTTCTCAAACAAAAATCTGAAGTGTTTAAAAAAAATTAGACTTTAAGGCTCTTGTTTAGAAATAAAGTGAGAAATCCATCAAGGTTCTTCGAACTGATAATGGAGGGGAGTATGTTAGCAATAGGTTTGAGCAGTTTTGCACCATAGAGGAGATTGATTTGTAGTGCACAGTCACTTACAGTCCTTCACAGAATGGGGTTGTAGAATGCAAAAATAGGTTCTTGAAAGAGATGGGTAGCTGTATGATTCACTCCAAATCCTTAGCACCACAGTACTGGGCCAAAGCCATCAATTGTGCTTGCTACATTCAAAATAGGGTTCCTCACAAAGCTTTGAAAGGGACAACACCCTTTAAAGCTTAGCATAAAAGGAAACCTGAAGTTGAGAACCTTAGGGTTTTAGGATCCCCAGCCATGGCTCACATTCCAAAAAAGAAATGTAAAGCTATGGAATGTCAGTCTAAGCCTTACATCTTTATAGGATATCCAGATGGTATTAAGGGGTATCACCTTCTATATCTAGTCACTCATGAGTTGTTCATCAAGAGAAGTGTCCATTTTAAAGAGAGTCCTAGAGACTCAACACTTGACACTTCTTCTCCCTCATTGGATCTACTTCTTCATGATGCTTCCTCATTAGATTCAAATCAGCCACAACAAGTTCTTAAGCCAGAGACATCTTCTTCTTCTTTGAGTTCAGACAGTGAGGACCATGATGTAGAGTCATCTATCTCTAGTTAGTTAGAGGATGAGGAGTTAGCACCTAACTTACCCACTTTTGGGCCACTTTGGGCCAAATAGACACTTGAGAGTGTTGGCACTTGGGTAGGAGATCCCATAGATGATAGACGTACCAAGGGGATTTTTAGAGAGATCCACATACCTTCTTTGCTTTAGTTTTAGATCCACACACTTTTTGAGAGGCATCAAGGGTACCTGAGTGGGATAATGCTATGGAGGAAGAATATTCTTCCTTAATCAAAAATCACACTTGGGACTTGACTTCACTTCCTAAGGGAAGAAAGATGGTTTGATGTAGGTGGATATATCAAACCAAGTTTGCAGCAGATGGGTCAGTTGATAAGTACAAGGCGTGATTGGTTGCTAAGGGTTTCTCACAGGTGGCAGGCATTGATTACTTAGAGACCTTTGCACCCATTGCAAAGATGACTTCTATCTGACTCACCTTGGCTATTTTTGAATCACATGGTTGGGATATGTACCAGATGGATGTGAAGAGTGCCTTTCTTCACAGAGACCTAGAGGAGGAGATCTACATGGAGCAGCCACCAAGATTTGTTTAGAATTCTTCCTTAGTATGCAGACTTAAGAAATCTATCTATGGCCTCAAATAGGCCCCTCAAGCATGGTACACCAAGATGGATTCCTTCCTTCTCACAGTGGGTTTCACTAGGTGCCATTATAATCCTAATGTCTACTTTTTGTGGTAGGATGATTTGCTCCTGATTTTGGTTTTATATGTTGATGACCTTTTGATCACTGGGAGTTATTCATCAGCTATTATAGTGGTGAAGGCATCTCTCTAGGATAGATTTGACATAAAAGACTTGGGTTTATTTCACTACTTCCTTGGCATCGAGATCTCACAGTCAAATTCAGGGATTTCTCTTGCACAGCTTAAGTATGCTCTTGACTTATTGGCTTGGTTTCACAGGCTGATTGCAAGCCATCTCTGACTCCCTTTCTATCAAGAGTCAAGCTTGAGGCTAACTATTCTTCACCATTGGTTGATGCCACTTGGTATCAAAAACTTGTTGGTAGTCTCATCTACTTGACTCACACCAGGCCTAACATATCATATATAGTGGGACTTGTCTCCAAATTTATGCAAGAACCTCATGAGCTAAATTGGAAAGCAACTAAGAGGATCTTGAATTACATATAGGGTTCACATAGATATGAGATTCATTATAGATTTGGCATAGAGGTTGACTTGGTTGGATATATAGATTCAAACTAGGCTGGTGATTCACAAGCTCACAAGTCTACTTTTGGTTATAGTTTCTCTCTAGGTTCTGGTCCTATCAATTGGTCTAGCAAGAAGCAAAATGCTATTGCTATATCATCCATAGAGGTAGAGTACATGGGAGCTGTTAATATAGCTACTGAGGCTATTTGGCTTTAGAGGATTCTTTTTGAGTTTGGAATTCCTATTAGGTAGCCCACCATCATTTATTGTGATAACCAAAGTACCACTCAAATTTGCAGGAATCCAGTTCAACACCAGTAGACCAAGCACATAGAGATTCACATGCATTTCATTCAAGATCTTATTCATAGTCAAGTCATTGACTTAATCTTTTGCTAGTCTTCAGTGGATGTTGTAGATATCTTCACCAAACCTTTCACCGAGAGCAAGTTCATTCATCTATGAGCTCTTCTTAGGGTGTAGTCTACATCTACAGCAACATCATCTTCAAGGGGGCCTTCTAGCCTCTTCATTTCTTTTATGTCTCTCTTTTGGGGGGGGGAGTTTTTTCCTACGTGTTTTCTCCTTTTCTCTATCTTACAGGAGATTGCATTTGTACATGGGTACCTCATCAGGCCTAGTTGTTAGGACCCATTTTATATTTCCACACTACCCACCTAATCTATGCTTATGGGGGGGTATTAGTGTGGGTTTTTATTTTTCCCTATTATTTAATTAGGAAAATTATATTTATGCTTACATGGAGTTTTCCTACATTTGTGGGATAGGATAGCTTATGTGGAGTTGTGTGTCATAGATATGTCATAGGTGTCATAAAAATGTCATAAGTAACTCCCTTGATGGGAGTTACTTCTCTATTCTTAGCACCTTGTCACCACCTTTCATGGAGAAGTTACAGTCTATTCTTAGGGTGCCTTGACTACCTTTTATGGAGGAGTTACTTGTGTGCTCTCCTATATGTATTCTTCACTTTCTCCATCTCATGTTAATCAGATATTGGGTTTTCTCCTATTTTGTCTTGTGCAATTTATCTTCTTGTATAATTTCAAATTACTTTAGCATCTATGTGGTGTGCACTTGCTTCATCTCGTGTGATCACGTTTCCATTGCATTCACATTATCCAGATTCTAACAACAACTCTGATAGATGTTGGATGTAGGAATCATTTTCCATAGCCAAAGCAAATATTCCTCAATATTTTTCATGGTGAGAAAGAAAGATGACACTTGGAGGATGTGCCCTAACTATAAATATCTCAATAAGTACACTATCAAAGATAAATTTCCTATTCCTATCATTGATGATTTAATAGATAAATTGAATTATGCTCTTTATTTTACTAAGTTAGATCTGCATATTGGTTATCATCAAATCTAGATCCATGATGAAAACATACCCAAAATAATTTTTAGAACTCATGAGGGCCATTATGAGTTTATGGTTATGCCTTTTGGTCTAAAAAATACACCATCCACCTTTCAGAGTTTGATGAATACTATTTTTAGACCATTTTTGAGGAAATTTGTTTTGATGCTTTTTAATGATATCCTCATTTATAGTAAAATTTGGAAGATCATTTGCAACATGTGAAATAGGTACTCTTAATTCTGTAAAAACATTAGTTTTATGTCAAACCTTTTAAATGTACTTTTGGAGCTCATGAGGTTGAGTATTTGGGTCATATGGTTTCATATGAAAGAGTGAAAGTGGATCCTAAAAAAATCCAAGCAATGGTAGATTGGACAGTACTTAAGACACTCAAGCAACTTAGGGGATTTTTGGGGCTAACTAGCTACTATCATAGGTTTGTCAAAAACTATGATATTATTTCATCCCTACTCACCTCTTTGTTGAAGAAAGACTCCTTCCAGTGGAATGATATAGCTACTAGGGAATATAAACAATTGAAACTAGCTATGTGCACCACTCTAGTGTTGAACACTCCTATTTTTTCTGAGACTTTTATGGTTAAATGCGATCTATCTAGATATGGTATGGGTGTTGTGCTCATGTGAGAAGTTAGACCACTTGCATTTGAAATTTTCTAACTGAAGGGTAAAAAATGGCTCAAGCTCATTTATGAGAAGGAAATGAAAGTCATTCTACATGTAGTCAAACAATGGAGACCTTATTTTATGGGTCATTACTTTTAGGTAAAGACTAATCATGATAGTTCAAATATTGTTTGGAACAATGTTTGTCATCTTATGAACAATAGAAATGGGTAACTAAGATGTTAGGCTATGATTTTGAAATAGTCTACAAAAAAGGTAAGGAAAATGTGGTAACAGATGCACTATCCAAGAGGGATGAATCAGTTGAGGCATTTCTATGTGCCATGACCATTTGGCAAGCAGATTGGCTAGAAGAAGCAAGATTAGAATGATAAAATGATAGTTATACCCATGATTTGATTTAGAATCTTCACCAAGGTTTGGGTGGATTTAAAAAATTCACATGGAAGGGTAATGCATTACAGTATAAAGACATATTATACCTATGTAATAATTCTCTTCTCAAACAAAAAATCCTTCAATAACTTCATGCAACTCCACTTGGGGGTCATTTAAGATTTTTGAAAAACTATCAAAGAATCAAGAAGGATTTTTTTTGGGAAGGACTCAAGGGGGATGTCTAGAAATATGTGGCTAAATATATGATCTGTCAAGAAAACAAAGGTGAAACCATCAAAACCTAGGTCTTTTGCATCCTTTATCCATCCCTAACTAGTATTGGGAATAGGTGTGTATGAATTTCATTATAAGGTTACCAAGATCTAATGGTCAAAATTTTATCATGGTTGTGGATCATCTTAGTAAGTATGCTCATTTTTATTCTTTATCATAGCTATTTATTTCTATTATAGTAGCTTCTATTTTTCTCAATACAGTTTAGAAACTTCATGATGATCCTAAGATCATTGTCAGGGATAGATATCCCATTTTCAATAATAAGTTTTGGACTAAATTATTTTCATGTTTGGGTACCAAGTTGGCTCATAGTTCATCCTATCATCTTCAATTAGATGGACAAATCTAGGAGTAAACAAATATCTAAAAGGATATCCCCTCCCCATCCTTTTTTTTCTAATAATTAAGATAAATGGGTTCATTGGTTGCCACTTGTTAAATGGTGGTATAATAATTTTGTTTATAGTTATTCCAAAATGTCTCTCTTTGTGGCCTTGTATGGATGCCACCCTCCATCTATCACTTTAACCTTGAAGGTTCATCCTAAGGTTTGTGTTGTTGAGGAACATATTCACCATCAACAGGAGGTCCTTGTATGTTTGTGTGAAAAATTAACCATGGATCAAAATCACATGAAGTAGTATGCAAATCAACACAAGAGAGAGGCATTTTGACATTAGTATTGGGTCTTTGTTCATTTCCATTCATATAAGTAATGTCCTTGAAGTAACAAAAAAAGGATAACAGTTATCCCCTAAGTATTATAGGCCTTATCAAATCTTGTAGAAAATTGGTAGTGTGGCCTACAAGTTTGGGTTTTCTTCATCCACTCACATACATATAGTATTTCATGTATCATGCCTAAATAAAGTCAATAGACATAAATTTTCTACTCAAAATGAGTTACCAAAATTGGATGAGGAAGGGAGAGTTATTATTGATCCTAAGGAAATCCTTCAAATATGCACTAAGTAGCTATTATCTAGAGTGATTAAGGAATACCTGATCAAGTAGAAGAATCTACCATGTGAAGATGCCACCTGGAAGGATAAATCCTTTATGAATCAACATCTATATTTGATTCAACATTGAGTATAATTTTTTTTAAAGGGGAGGGGCATGTTATGCCCTTAACCTTTGGTGTGTCTAGGGATATGTGTGGCCAACTTATGGCTTACATACCTCTTTTATATTCTTGTTACATTTATCTATGTTCTTAGTTAGGTCAGCCTATGGAATAACCATGGATAAGTATAATATATATAGGAGGAAGTGGTTAGTCTTTGATCATCATATTAAGTATTCTTCTCTTATTTCATTGTTGTGTAAGTTTCTCCCTTGAAGTGTCTCTACTATATTATCTAGTATTTTGCTCTACTATCAATTATTGATGTGTGATCTCTTATCTTTTTTTATTTTGTGTGATATATAATTATTTTATGTGAACATCTAATTAATTTACTTACACTTATTATCAAGTGGATGTGGTTTTAACTAATTCTTGAATATGGATGGCAAGAAATGAAATGAAATGTCATCAATTCTATTTATTTATGAACTATGCAAAAAATATTAATTGTTATTTATATAGGGAAGATAAAGAAACATTTCTAAATTATTTTATGAAAACTAGAAGCTGAAAAACATACTTGGGTAACTAAATTTTGGATGTCCTTGGTTTCCTTATTGCAAATATATTTTGCATGCCTCCTTTTGTAGCTGAAAAATCTATGTTCTTTATCAAAAATTTGGTCTAGATTTTCATCATGCTGAGCAAGCTCTTCACTATCTTCTTCTTTTACTAAGAAATCAAAAATTAGGAGTTTGGGGGTGGTAACCCCCAATGGGATTAAGGTTTAGTTCCCCTTGTGCACTCCCTATCGTGATACAAGGTAGGGTTAAGGGGTGGCACCCCTCAAAGCCAATCCCAATTTATCACTTTTGTAACCACAAATCTACTTATCATTGAAGATATTTTAATGATTTTGTGTTATTTTACATAGCTTGATCAAAACATGTAATTCTTACATTGCCATCTCCTTGTAAACTTTAGCCATCTCAAAATTTCACTCCCAATTTATATCAATCACTAAATCTTCCTTAGAAAGTGTTAGTTTTTCCTATCAACACACTTAAAAGAAAGGATTAATGTGCATAGTGAAATTATCTCATCAAAAACAATATAAAATTTCATGTGCTTATCAAAAACTTATTTGTGCAATCTTATCTTGATGGAAACTGTCATTTTTTTAGACCAAACAAAAAACAACAAAATTGATACAATAGACAGTAGATGTACAACATTGAATAAAAAAATATAAAAATAAAGAATGTGTTTTCAAATCATGAAAAATCATAAATCCACCATATTTATTATAGGCATGTAGGCATGAGACATAATTAAAATAGACAAAGATTGATTTAGAAGAGATTTCCACCTATTTCTCAGCAAAAATAAAGATTACATGCAACTTTTCTAAAATCAATCCAAAAAAGGTGTGATCCATTATAGGCAGTCCCTAAAAAGGTGAAACTATATTTGTATAGTTTTATTTACCACATAAACACATATGGTCAATCCAACTAATTTTAAAACATAGATCATCCCTCAAATAGCCATGTTAGATACAAAAGTATCTATTCTAGATTCCTCATTATGAAAAACTATAAGAACTCATATATCAAGCTATTTTTCTCCATCTTTTACATTATTTTCAACCTGCGTCAACATTTAATTACTTTTTCATGATGTTAGCTATTATTTCCTACACAATAGTGTTAGTATTTATGAGGGGGTTTTAATTTTATTTCTTAGACTAAATTCATAATTACAGAGAAATAAATTCTAATTTATGTTTACAAGAAAATTAATTATAATTTATTTCATAGGAAAATAAATTTTAAAAGAATCATCAACTAAGTATCTCATGTCACATGATTTACAAAGAGACATTCCCTCTTACTAGGAACTTTGTTTATCTACTACGACTAGACAATTCTCTTAGAAAATTTTGAATCTCCTAATAACACCATGTTCCTAGGAAATGGTGTCAAAAATGATGAGGGTCATCAATCCTCTTCATTTAATAATGTCAATCCATGGTTTCTGTCTAAAGGCAATATGCAATAGGAGAAATATTTCTAGTAAATAGTCCCTTCTACTTGCAGAAATTGAAAAGCAGTCTTGTAAAAATTAAATCACAAATGCATGAAATCAAATCACACTTGCAAGAAAGTAAATTACTGAATTGAAAAGAAATGATAAAAAAATAAAACACCTATAGGTTCACAAGTAACTGTAAAAAAGAATAGTTATAGACATAAAGAAATAAAATAATAATTTATAATAAAATAATAATCTATAATAAAATAATAATTATAGAATGAATAAATAAATAAAAATACATTGATCCATATTCTTTAGAATAAGTTTCTAGCTCATTCCTTTGAAGAAGATTTATTTAAAACACAAGTTTTAAAATAGATTAGTCAAAATGATGGAAAGAAAAATCTATTAATTGATTTTATTTGAGTGTGGGAGGTTGCATTTATAATTTTATGCTTCTAACTAACACCCTATTTAGGAGTAACAACCTATACATTCTAGCCTATCTCAATCTCCACAAAATATGGAGAAAGATGTTTATTATAAGAATGTAATCTATTACAACATATTCTCAATCTCCATAAAATATGGAGAGAGATATTTATTTGAATGAAATTACATAAAACTATATTTGGATATAATATATAAATGGAAAGTCCACACTAAAGACTATAAATGGAAAGCATTATTTTGATAGCTAGAATAGACCAAGCAATCATTATAATACACTTAGAAATAATTTTCAAACAAGTCCATAGAATTTCTATTAAAGTCTATAGTAGTCTTGATGTAGTTCATAGAACCCTTGATGCAGTTTGTAGCATGTTTAATGCAATATCTAGTAAACCTAATGTAGTCCATAGCAAGTCATATGCATTCCATAACAAACCTAATGTAGTCTATAACAAACATGATGTGATCTGTATCATGTATAATATAGTTCATATTTTTTGGGTGTAGTTATGAACTAAGTTCGATGCTATTGGATGAGCCCATAGTTGAATCTTGGTAACCTTGATAGAAGTTTGTATTTAGGTTGAAATGATAGATCTTATTTAAGAGATATTGTAGAAGACTCTGACACTAATCCAACATTTTTCTTGAATGGTTACTCTTCATACTTTGCATCATTCTATCTTATTATGGATTGTGTATGCACATATTAATATCTTTTTCTTGATAATCATTAGAAATAACTAACAAATAGATAACAATAAACTCTAAAAAAAGAACTATAATATATACTTGTTATTTTATTATGTATAAACCATAAGTTTGGAAACTAAATTTAGATCCACTTTTTATGTAATAAAAAATATGTTATTTCATGGATATAATGAGCCATGTTATTGTCTCATCACACACAAACCTACAAGAGGCAACAAAAGAGGATACATGTATAGAATAGAGGAATATTCTA